>JADBJO010002024.1:241276-246276 GCA_016801955.1 Conus betulinus | reverse complement strand
TTCCGCGGCCACCACCGAGGAGAAACAATCAGGTTTCGAAATACCGGTATCTGACCAGGAGTTATATGTTAGTGAGTTTCCTCCCCCATTGGAGATTGTCTCCCCCCTTGGAGACTATAAGCTTGCTGAAGGCTCATTTTGAGAAGCATTTATTATTCCCCATTTACTCACTCACACATACTCTTAGTTAGGCAGAATTCATCTACCACTGCAGAGATGAATGCTTATCTCCCCCTATTTCTTCAATCTAAGACATAAGAGCAAACTTTGTTTATAATTGAATATTTCTTGCAGTCATCGCAACACCAAGCTGCTCTGTAAGTTGCTGGAATGGTGCTGGTTTAACTTATCTTGGAATTTATTAGTTTATTGTATATATATATATACATATATATATATAAGATCCACTTAGGAATACCATATAAGGTCGAAAAATTGGGAATATTTCATGAGTCTGTTGTTTTTGTCTCTGTTTTGTATGCGGAGAGAGAGAGAGAGAGAGAGAGAGAGAGAGAGAGAGAGAGAGAGAGAGATCGCTGGATGGATGGATCGATCGATAGATAGATCGACAGTTGGATAGGTAAGGGTATGGGTATTTTCCTTACAAAGATGTTTTTCAACGGTAGGCCATGGGACAGGTGTGGAAGAACTACATTTACCCTCCCGACCACTATCCCCCCCCCCCTCCCCTACCTCCCGCTCTCCCAACACCCCAGAGTAAGGGTGAAGTGCAGTGTTCCAGACTGGCGAACGATATACATCTATATTTTGTAGTTGTTATCATTTTATGGAAATATGAGACGGACAACGCCTTAGCTTAAGACTGTGTCAGACCAATCGACATGAGCAAGAGCACCAAGGCTACATCAAAATGTTATGTTCTGCATAGTTATGCGGGGATTGTCTTCAGACGTGACAAGCTCCTAGCATAACATTATCAGTCTCCAAAATCCCTCAAAACCGGAGTGTGGATGCCGACGAGGCAGGGTAGTCAAAAAACGGTCTCACACGTAATGTTCTCATCCCCAGCTGATGCATTTGTACCATAGTGTTCAAAGTACTTCAGCTGTTCGGATGATCCCTGGAGTCTCTTAGCCAGGGTACGACAACAACAACAACATAAAATGGACACAAATGGGTTAATACAGCAAATGTACAAATAAATGCTCTGTGGGGACGCAGGGGACACTTTCAGTATATAATGTATCACCAACTTCCAGATACTCTCTCTCTCTCTCTCTCTCTCTCTCTCTCTCATCCCCCCCCCCCCCCCCCCCCCCCCCCCCCCCCCCCCCCCCCCCCCCTGTTTTATGGTCCATTTGCCTGTCTTTCTTCTGGAAACGCTAAGCTTTTTTTTTTCTATTGTCACAATTTGTAACACACCAGCTTTTCAGAAGCGAGCTGTTTATTACATGGTGAGTCTGCAAACACTGTGTCTTCAGCTGAACGTCAGATGGCCGTAGTCTTGTGCCTTTTTGTCTACGCGGCCGGTTTTTTTTCTTTCTCTTTTTCTTTCGGGCACTTTTCTGTTTACTTTGTTTTTCTTTTTTTTCTTTTTCTTTTTGTTGTTGTGGTTGTTGTTGTTGTTGTTTTGTTTTTTGTGTAAGATGAGGAAGGAAATGAAGGGAAATAACTGGTGCCGGCAGCCAGGTCTAAGTCTGATTGAAGGATGAACACAGTTCTGCTGTCTGTGTATGATTATATTATGTTCACTCTTCCTCTTTTTTTTCATAACGGGACCTTTTTTTTTCGTGGTAACAGCTCTGAAAAAGACTTTTTATATGAGATCGGCTGGGCTGGGCTTTCACTGAAAATGAAATGGAGCTTCAGATCGTGTGGGAAACACGCCAGTATTGAACTTCGCTTCACGGGAGAATCCTCTGTGGCCGTTTCAAATCTTGACACACGGATAAAATGTGTTGTGCAGACGTTATCTTCCTTAACAGAGACTGTAGTACTGATAACGTTTGTCTGATCTGAAAGCGGTTCAAAGCGTTGGAAGGACGGACTGAAAATATGCACACACAGAAAGCGTAACGACCTGAAAACGTCAGAACTGTCATGGTCGGATAGATCAATAGCCACGGTTTCTTCAGACTATAGCGCGCGTAAAATTGATAGTGAGCATGCCTGGTGTGTGGACTAGGTCTGCAAGCGTTGGAAAATGAAATATTTATTCAATATGTATGAATGAAAGGTTTATTGATCATAATATTGTGTGTGTGTGTGTGTGTGTGTGTGTGTGTGTGTGTGTGTGTGTGCGTGCGTGCGTGCGTGCGCGCGCGCGCGTGCGTGCGTGCGTGCGTGCGTGTGTGTGTGTGTGTGTGTGTGTGTGTGTGTGTGTGTGTGTGTGTGTGTGTGAATATCAATGTCTAGATATCATTCCTTCCTAGCAGATGAAACATCGTCAAGGACATTTTCTACAACCCGGACTTTGATTCTTCATTCAGCTGCTGCTGGAAATTCAGACATGCATTTAAGTCAGGCTTATCTTGTCCCTATGGTCTTCCCATACCTCGGACTTTTCGTCGCCTCCCCCCCCCCCCCCCCCCCCCCCTTCCGCCCCGACCTTCACCCCATGCGCCCTTTCCTCTCCCGTGCCCTCAACTCACCCACCTCTCCCACCACCCGTCACAAGCGTCCTTCCTTCCTTTTTCATGTCTTATATCACAATATTAAATAGAAGGTAAAGAAAGCATTCGTTTATTCATTCCGTTTCAGTTTCTGTTTCATCAAGGAGGCGTCACTGCGTGCGGACTAGTCCATAGTTGTTACACACATCACATCAGCTAGCTTTTGAGACCACACTGCGCATGATTTGAAGCTGATGGATAAATGAATTGGTAACTGAGAAGAGAGAATTGAAAGAGGGTTTTTCGTGGCTACGACTTAGAAGATGTCTGACCTACTCGTTAGCCCAACGCGCGCTCAGACCTTGAGGTTCATTTTAAGCGGTGACACGACACTCAGTTTTGGAGGGATGGGCATTAGCGTACTCCAAGGGGAAGTATGACCCTATGACCCCCAATCATATCACTGATGTAGTGTCGAGTGAGATTCAGGCAGACCGAGTTCCATGTCTTCGGTGACTGGAAACTGTATCCAATATGGAATGGGTGACAGCCATCCTAGCTCTGTGCGCGCTTGGAATTGGCGATGGTAACTATGCACAGGTTTAAAGCGCTTCGGTTTTTTTTTTGCTTTTTTTTTTTTGTTTTTTGCGCTTTTTTTTTTACTAATCACGAGAATGTTGACACAGAAATCGTCCAATGGTGTAGTCGGACACGGATGTTGATAAAGAATTCTAAATGGACCTTTTTTTTTTTTCATTCGACGCCCGTCTGCGCTGCATTTGAGAAGATAAGTGATTGCTCCTTCTTCGTGTTCATTGTCCTGAGTGTTGTTGATCTTGCCTGAAGAAGAAATAAAGGGGGGTCACAACACGCGTCGTGTTTTGTCTCGTGGTTCTTCTTTGTCCGTGTTGTTTGGGGGGACTCACTAAAAGCTCTTTTTAAAATTTCTTTCAGTTTTCGCCTGCTGTCACACTCACTTTGAAACTAAATGGACAAAGATCAAAACAGTCTTGACAAATTTGCTTTAGATTCCCAATAAACTCTTCGTCTTGAGACAAAAAAAATAAATGTAGTCTCTAAGGGCTACAGGTCAGAAAGCTGTAGTGATGGTGGTGGTGGTGTTGGTGGTGGTGGTGTTGGTGGTGGAGGTGGTGGTGGTGGTGGTGGTGGTGGTGGCGGTGGTGGAGGTGGTGGAGGTGGTGTTTTTTAAGCTAGTAATCCACCGCCATTTTGTTCTGGTTTGGTCTGGTTTCTTGTTGCTCTGTCAGTTGAGTGTCGAACAAATGAAGAGGATGCTCGGTTTCATACGCACAGGTTTTTAGGTTAGACAGGGATAGAGGGGAAAGGGGAAGGGGTGGGGGCTGAGAGGGGGAGGAAATTCAGTAAGTAATGTTGCTCAGAGCCCAACCGACCGCAAAGGGTCATATCAGGGCTGTCACCGCGTTGAAGTCAACTCACCAGTCATTCATTCACACTACCCTTTAATATGCACCATCTAAACACACAGCTGAAAGCGAGGCGAAGGAGGGGGATAGAGGCACAGGAAGTACAGACAGCAGAACAGGCGCACAGGAGCTGGTGCGCGCGCACATACAACGACGACTGTGTTGTTGTTCTGTTTAACGTCTGTTCACTAAAGTGATGTTAGACGGTGGGAAAGGATGGGGGAAAGTCAAAATTTTATTTTCAGATGGAACATTGAATAAGCAGAGAAACTGCTTTTTTACATCAAGCCATCATAACAAAACAAAAGAAACTTGAATGATAAAAAATAATGAAAACGAAATACATTGTCTACAAGGCACACACACACGCATAAACAGACATGTACATTGGCATAAAATATATACAAGGATACATCATGTAAATCACTGAAGAGTTATTTCAAGGGAATTTGAGAAAATATTGATGGCTGATGGCTAACCATCCATGATGCTTTTTCAGATTTTTCTTAAACTGATTTTTGTTCTTTATGTTTTTCAAAGTGATTGGTAGCTTGTTCCATACATTTCCACCAGAGTATAAAAAAGACTAGATAGATTTATAAGATTATTTCTTGGGTCTAGGAAAGGATAATAAATGACTATGTCTATAAGTGTTAGTTGTAAATGAATCTCTTATCTTTTTAGGTGCATATCCGTTTGTAACATTATGCATGCATACTGCCTTATTGAACAAAAGTCTGTTGTAGAAAGTTAACATATTAAGTTGTTTATAGTCTTCTGTAGTTAGGGTGCTTGATTTTAGTAACACTAATTTTAATGCTCTTTTATACATTCGATGAATAATTTTCAAGTTGGTTTCACTGCAGTTATCCCATAGGGTTGATGCATAATCAATGATTGATAGAACATGAGCACAGAAAAAGAGCTTTCGAGAATGAGTGTCCAGGAAGTTCTTAATCTTGGCTAATTGAAGTAATTTTTT
>JADBJO010002024.1:231276-233776 GCA_016801955.1 Conus betulinus | reverse complement strand
ATGACTGTCCACTGTCCGAAGTGACTCAGTGTGACCGCTCTGACAGTGCTGTTGAATCAGCCCTGTCCGTCAGTACACATCAAAGACTACGTTTTGTGTCATTTAATGTACAAGGCATATGGAGGATTGCGAATGAACTGATTTACCCCCATTTTGTTGCAAAAGTAGGACTTTGTCCTCTTATTGGAAACTTTTTCCCACACACCTGATCATTTTGCTCCTTCACATGCAGCATATGTTTCACCTGGTATTGAAGTATCAGACAGTGCACATGGTCGTCTGTCAGGTGGTGCTGTTTTCCTTGTTCGAAAATCACTTAGTAAATATGTACGTAGAGTTGATGTGAAATGGACAATATTGTTATTCTGAAAGTGCCCCGCCAGCTCATGGGAACCATGTCTGATTGCTTGGTAACTGGAGTTTACATTCCCCCTGAAAACTCGCCTTATTACCAGGAAACGGACATTTATAATGATGTTAGTCTGTTGGAGGACTGCTTGCTCGATCTTGGAAATGAATATAATGATGTTCCAATTATGATTTGTGGAGATTTAAACTCACGAACTGGTTCCCTAAATTCACAAAAAAAGCAACATACCAAACGATTTTTATGATTTACGAGCACCTGTTGACACGGAGGATGCAACCAATTCCCATGATAGATTACGTACGTCTTCAGATAGCATAGTCAACCCTTTTGGTCGCTTGTTACTATCTGTATGTGACCAGTATGAGCTTTGTATCATGAACGGATTGGAATCGAAGTCTTTTTCAGGGGAATATACATATATATCTGAAACTGGATGTAGTGTTGTGGATTTACTGTTTGAGTTCAAACCGGTTGCTAGAAAGGTGTTATTGTTTTAATGTTGTTCCTATGGTTGAATCGAAGCATGCGGCTATCGAAATAATTCTAAATGTATATGCTGATGCTGTTCTCCCCCAAACTTAATTTTAACCATAAAGCCGTTCCAGTATGTATGTATAAATGGGACGAGAACAAGTATGAAACGTTCTCTGACCTGATGCATAATGAAAATGTGAAAAATGTCATGGACGAAGCTCTATCACTTATTGAAATTGATATAGATCAAGCACTAAGCAAATTCAAACGAATGCTTTACATATGCTGGTGGATGTATGAAAAAAAACTATATACATGTTGGGTCAGAACAGAGAAAAAGATGGTACGATCTTGAATGTAAACAGACTAGGACTCTTTTTGCGCAGAAAACTGCACCAGTTCGGCAGATCTCACCTCGATACCGACAGAATAGCTTATTCCGAGAAAAGAAGGCAGTACAAAGAGCTACTTGAATGTAAAAAGAAAATCTTACAAGGAAAATGTTTTACATTCCTTGCACGACAATTTGAATAATCCAAGAAAGTTTTGGGATACAGTCCGTTCTGCATCACCCTCAGTGAGGACAAAAACACAATAACTAAAACCGAATGGTTCGAGCATTTCACCAATGTTTTCAACGCCAGTGGCAATGACCGTAGCGCTGATGGTACCATTGAGGGTGATGATGAAGATGATAGCTTTGATGCTCATGATGCAGCCCAAGTCACATTTAACTGTGACACACTGAATGAGGCAATCACTACAGGAGAAATTCGGGAGGCAGTACGAGCACTCAAAAGCCGAAAGCTGCAGGTCCGGATGGTCTCATAGGAGAGTTTTATTTTTTTTAAAAAATTTTTTTTTTTTTAAAAAAAATGTATATAGAACATTTTTTTGCCTTTCCTATTGAAATTCTTTAACTACCTGTTTGATCACGGATTGTTTCCAGATAAATGGTCTTTGTCAATCATCCAGCCCCTGCATAAAAAGGGTGACCTAAATATTCCTGACAATTATCGAGGGATCTCGCTTCTTAATATTTGTAGTAAACTGTACAGTTTTTATATTAAACAAACGAATCTCAAGATGGATTGATGTAAATGGTATTTTTGGCGAGGAGCAAGCTGGGGTTAGGGAAGTTATTCCACAGCAGACCATGTTTTCACTATGTTCGCTATGGCTCAAAAGCAACTTTTGAGGCATAGAAAACTTTATGTGGCATTTATAGATTTCCGCAAAACGCTTTCGACACTGTGTGCAGAGGGAAATTGTGGGCATTTTTTACGCAAGTCTGGATTGCAAGGCAAGATATTTAATGCTCTAAAATCGATTTATCATGTCGCCAAAGCAACGGTACGTGTCCATGGTGAATTAACTGATGTATTTATGTGCCCACGAGGCTTGAAGCAGGGAGAGGTGTGTTCACCAGTTCTTTTCTCCTTATTCATAAATGAGCTCACAAAAGACGTAGTTAATTTTGGCTGGCATGGTATCCAGTTGCCCCCAGACTTTATCCAAATATTGATACTGTTATTTGCTGATGACGTGACATTAATATCTGACAGCATCATCGGCTTCAGACACAGCTGAATATCCTGTCCGACACAGCAGAACGCCTGGGTCTTATTGTAAATATGGAAAAATCAAATGTTATTT
>JADBJO010002024.1:223776-226276 GCA_016801955.1 Conus betulinus | reverse complement strand
CCGTTGATTTCAGTAAAAAGCATGTAAACATCAAATTAAATCTGCCCCTTTTTTTTCCCCCATCTTGGGACGAGCCACGGCTGGGATTCGAAACCCGTGCCCCTCTGGACATGCTCATTTCCACTTAATGACTCGCGCACTAAACCACTGAGCCACTGGGACACCTGATATTTTTAGGAAAGTTAAGCCTTATGAAGTTCACTTTTGTTCCTCCTTGACCAGATCCAGCTTGAACACCTCTCTGCTGCTTCTGCCATTGCTTTCAGGGCTCTGGTTTTTTCCCTCCCTGCAACTGAGAGCTGTTCATGAGGCTGTATGCAGACGTTTCCTACAAACCCCCTAGCTCCAATTTCTGCAGTGAGGACTTTGACCTGATAGCCTTCTCTCCTCAGGCTGTTTGCCAGATCAGCATACTTTTCAGTCTTGTAGATTTGAGCTGCCTCCATTCTGTTCTCATATGGCACCGTGAGCTCGATCATGATCAGCTGCTTGGTTGACTGAGAGTGGACTACTATGTCTGGTCTCATGCCACTCTTGCTGATGATCTCTGGGTAACTCTTCCATTCTGGGAGGTCTGCAGTGCACTCCCAGTCATCTGCCCCGTCCAGCAGACTCTGCCTGCATGTTCTGAGTGGCACTGTTGTTCTTGGCCATGATTCGCTGCCTCCTGCCGTGAAGAATGTTGCGGGTGCTTTTGGAGTCCTGATTTTCCTTTTGTGGTGTTGGTACTAGCCCAGACTACTTGTACAATCTCTTGAGCACTTGGTTGTGCCTCCATGTGTACCTTCCTTGAGCAGGGCTACTTTACATGAGCTTAGGACATGCTCCACTGTTTGTTTTTCATGGCAGAGGGGGCATGAAGGATCGTCTGTTTTCCCCCCACTTCACCAGGTTTGCATTTGAGGGCAGAAGGTCATATGCAGATCTGAGAATGAAGCTGATCCTGAGAGGGGCCATGTGCCAAATGTCATTCCAAGTGAGACTTCTTTGGAGTGCATTCTCCCACGTTGTCCATTGCCCTTGCTGGCTCTGCTGGACTGCTTTTTGGAGTCTTTTTTGTCTTCTTCTTTTCTCATCTCCTGAATCATCATGTCTCTTTTGGCTTTTCCTTTGGCCTTTGACCACCATTCAGTTTTGGTCATCCCCAGACCTTGTCTGTTGGTCTGTGTGTGTCCTGTTATTTCTGATCTGAGACTTTTTTTTGCAGAATCAATCGCCTCTTGAACTTTCCATTTTCTGCCTGTCTTCAGCTGGGGCTTGATTGCTTCTACCACCTTGTCTCCTGAGTCCTCCAGCATGCTTTGAAGTCTGATCTTCCCTGCTTTGTATTCCTCCAGGATGGATTTCAGTGGTAGTTCAGCTTTGCTTGGCGACAGTGCAGCGCTATGTCAGTCAGACAGGGTGGGACACCTAGCCATTTCCTTGTGAACTTGTTGATTTTGGATTCCATTGCCTCCACTATGCTGGTGCAGATGTCGTATATCATCAGAGGCCATAGGAGCTTTGGTATCAGCATGAACTGCAGACACCAGACCTTGTATTTGCCAGGGAGCCCACATTGGTCAGTAGTCTCCAAGCTTCTTCCAACATCTGTTTAGTTTCTTTTTTGCTCTTTGTGTTTTTCAGCGTATCATCATACCATCTTCCAAGGCTCTGACTGGCTTCTGTAACTGTTGGAATGGCCTGGTTGGCAACACTGAAGACCACAGATTCGGCCACTTTTCCTTTCCTCAGTGAGAGACTCCGTGATTTTCTTTGGCTTGAACTTCATTCTGAATGAGGCAACTATGTCATCCAGCCTCTCCAGCACATGACGTGTCTCGTCTTCTCTGGATGAAATCACTGTAGTGTCATCCATGAAGGCCTTGAGAGGGGGCATCTTGTATCCATCGCCAAGGTCTGTTTGTCTTGCGCGTGCTTGTTGCTGCTTTCAAGATGACTTCCATTGCCAACACGAACAGTACTGGGGAAATTGCGCAGCCCATTGCAATGCCCACTTCCAAGTTGATCCAATCTGTTGTGTACTCCTTGGTAGAGAACCGCATTGAGAAGCCATTGAAGTACTTCTTGAGCATGTCGCGGATGTTCTTTGGCACATGGTACATCTCAAAAGCCAACTGTATCATCTCATGGGGTACAGATCCATATGCATTCGCCAGATCAAGCCGTACTACGTCCAGGTCTCTCTTTTCTGTTTTTGCTCTTTGGATTGCGTCCCAGATCATTGTGGCGTGTTCTACACAGCCAGCCACGCCTGGGATGCCACCTTTGGACTGGACTGACACATCCAAGTACTTGTTTTCCATGAGGTACTGGTCAGCCTTACTGCCATGACAGAGAAGAAGATTTTCCCTTCGACGTTCAGTAGTGATATTGGCCTGAACTGGCTGATGTCACTTGAGTTTTGCTCTTTGGGGATGTACACACCCTCTGCCGTCATCCACTGGCCGCTGACCTTCTGCTTTCTCCAAGCTGATCTCAGCAGCCTGTGGAGCCACTC
>JADBJO010002024.1:166276-203776 GCA_016801955.1 Conus betulinus | reverse complement strand
GACCTGCACATTGGTAAATGGCCTTTGTAGTTTCCTGAGCTGAAGCTCGCATATTCATGGAGAAAAAAAGTGCATTCCTCTGATGTTTCAGTGTGGCACATAACGACATCAGTATGTGGGCAATAATCATTGCTTCGGCTTGGCTCAGTGTCACTGAGTTAAGCAAACTATTGCTGTACACCTTTAAAATCCATGCAAATAACACTGTCCTTCAATCTGTTTACAAAGCAAACTATTGCTGTAAACCTTTAAAATCCATGCAAATAACACTGTCCTTCAGATCTGTATACGAAGCAAACTATTGCTGTACACCTTTAAAATCCATGCAAATAACACTCTTTCAGATCTGTATACGCAGGTCTGCTATCAGTCTTTCAGATCTGTATACGCAGGTCTGCTATCAGTCTCTCAGATCTGTATACGAAGCAAACTATTGCTGTAACCTGTAAAGTCCATGCAAATAATACTGTCCTTCAGATCTGTGTACGCAGGTCTGTTACCAATAAGGTTCGGCAGTCAGCAGGGTTAAGAGTGAAAGTCTTGTTCCTACATCCCAAGAAAGTTTGAGAGCAGTGTCTGCTATAGGTGGCGTTCAGAGTCAGCTGTTCACTGAGAGCCCTCTTCAGTCGCAGAGTTCACCTGTGTTCTTGATGGTCATGACTGATGGGGAAGTGAAGGACTGCTCTTTGCTTTTCCATAATGCCATGCCCTAGGTGAGGTGGACTCCCAGCAGTTCAGTACTTGTATGCCTGGTAAGGCTAAGGGTTTTGAACTTTCAACCTCAACTTATTTGTTAATCATGTGGACGTACTTAGAATTCATGTAAAGGAGATGGATTGAGCAGAGTGAAGAAGTCACGAGGTGTTGAACGTGTCTGAAAGTTGTAAAGTAGAAAAGACTCCACTGGCTAAATATCCTTAAAAGACGTGTAGTGATGGTAATATTGCATGTGATACACTTTGGCTAAATATCCTTAAAAGACGTATAGTGATGGTAATATTACATGTGATACACTGTTCTGATGTACAAGACAATCTGTTGTTTCCTAAAGTAATATTATGTTCTACATGTTCAAGAAGGAAAGAAGAATTTGCATATCTCAGTATGCTTATATTGATAGTGAAAGTACACACACACACACACACACACACACACACACACACACACACACACACACACACACACACACACACACACACACACAGCTGTTAAACTGGCACTTGGGGTTCCAATACATGCTTCCAATCTAGGATCTTATAAAGAAGCGGGTGTTCTTCCTCTAGACGACAATAGGAAAAATTCTTGCACTAAATTTATAGTAAAGTCTTTTGCTTTTGATACATTTGTAAGGAAGAAATTAGATTAGACTCTGCGAAAGATTTTGCTAAAAGAGCTAAAACAATACACTCTTTACAATCAGTCAATTCCTACGCCCACTGATATAATCAATTCTAAAGAATTAAACACAAAGAAATAGCAACTAAGCCACCTGTTTCACCAGTAGCACCCTGGGAGCATATAAACCTGCTTTTGATATTGACGATACGAATTTAAACAAAAATCAATTCCAAATGTCTTGAAAAATTTAGTAAACATAAGCATTGAAAACAAGTATACTGACTATATCAAGATTTACACAGATGGGTCTGTAATAGAAAATGGCAGTGCAGGATCAGCATTTTTTATTCCTTCCTTGAAAACATTAAAACGTTATAATGTTGGTAAGCATTATTCCATTTTCACTGCTGAATTAATGGCCATTTTAATGGCGTTACATCATATTAAAGAGTTACCTTTAAATGCATGCAAAATATTATTTGTGTGGATTCAAAATCAGTATTATATGCTATCAAAGGTCAAATACAAGACACGTTGAAATGACACACGAAATCAAACGCTTAATACATCACTTAGCAAGCAAAGATATCAGTGTTACTTTTTATTGGATTCCATCTCACTGTGGAATTCTCTCTAATGAACAGGTAGATCATGCTGCCAAGAGTGCAGCACGCAATGCTGCAGGGACAATTAAACTTAATGTTAAGCTAGATCTACATGAATATTATAAATACTTTGACAAGTTAGCAAAGGATAATTTGTGACAAGTTGAAGACCTCAGATATACAATATTCACATAATTGTGTAAAAGTTTGTGATACACTGCATTCGGATATGATAATTAAGAGTTTAAGTCAAATTAAATCCAGATCAATTACGTCTTTGATGTTTAAAATTCGTCTAAATGCTCTCAAAACAAATTTTGTAAAGATATTATTTGTGTTTGTGGGAGTCAAATTTCTACGAATCATCTGCTTCTGCACTGTCCTGCCATCAAAGCTCAAATGCTCAAAAATGGAGGCACTGCGCTCAAACATCGAAATCCGATAACATTACAGAAAATAGTTAATGACTTGATCTTCTTAAGCTGTTTTCAGAAACTTTGCATTCTAGTTCTGTTGGTATTTTCTTTGATCGTTGGTGACTATGTTGAGATTATTTGTGTATGTAGAATCTAAAAACTTAAGAATGGCATTGATGTTACATTTACTCAAAAACACTCAACACTTTAAAGAATCTCTCACATGCCTTTTTTTTTTTTTTTTTTTTTTTTTTTTTTCTAATGTCACTTGAGGGAAGGAACAGCGAAGAGAGAACGCTCTAGCTCGCATCGCCATTATGCCAGAGGTGAGATCTGCAGGAGCTGTGATCATCCTGGGGTACAGTGGACAGGTTGTTGTTTTGTTTTGTTTTGTTTTGTGTGATTTTTGGTGATATGAACATGATATCCCATGATATGTTTGTTTTGTTTTGTTTTGTGTGATTTTTGGTGATATGAACATGATATCCCATGATATGATATTCCATGTCTCCCATGTGTACGCTATGGATCCTCTTGATGTAAATTGTATCTCCGTTTTGTAGAAAATCAGTTTTACTTCCTGTTTTCTGTCACCCTCTCTGCTGCTAACCTTTTTCTCTTTCTTTTTTGGTAGAATGGCATGTGCCCAGTGTCAGTCTTTTTCCTTTTCCTACAAATACCTGGGACCATTCCCACACTTATCATGTAGTCGTGAGTGTCTTGCACCACAGGATTCGAGGCAGGGTTTCAGAGACAGGAGAGGGGGTGAGGGGGGGGGGGGGGGGGGGGTTGGGATGTTGTGGAGGGGGGGTGGGGAAGGACTGTGTTGGAATTCAAACTGGCCCTGGACTCTTTATTTGGGTGCACATTCCGTTTGAATGTTGCACAGGTCAAGAGGTGAGATTTAGAAAAGGAGACAAAGAGGAAAACAGCAGATGGGAGAAGTCCATTGTTAAACTCAGCTGACTGACAACTGATCAGTCCTGAACCCACTTGTGAAGTGATGCAAGAGGGTTGGGGGAGGGTCAGAAAATGCAGAAGAAACATGACAGCAACATACCCTGCTGTTGAGACAGAACTGAGCAAGACAGAGTGTCCACCTGAGTGGTGCGAGCAGCAAGGCGTCTGTCTGCAGAGTGAGGGGGAAGTGAAAATGACCTTTCGTTGTCTGCTGGCGGTGGAAGATGGTGATCCAGCATTGTACAGCAGCATTAGTCATGGTCATTTGGCCACACAGAGCTTTCCAGCTACCGTAACTTGTGAGAGTTTGACATTCTACAGCGTATGACACCAAACAGGGAGTGTGATAGAAAAAAAAAAAAACTCCCCATTTCCGTGGTCCACAATTTTTAGATTTGTGCCTTTTAGTTGTTGATTATATCATACAAGTTCCCCTTCTCCCCTTCCCTCCCTCCCACCCCCTCCCCTCCCCTCCCCCCTCCCCCTCCCTCCCCCCTCCCTCCCGCCCCCTACCTCCCATCCCCCCCCCCCTCCCTCCCCCCCTACCTCCCATCCCCTCCCTCCCCCCCCTCCCCCCCACCCCCTACCTCCCACCCCCTCCCTCCCATCCCCTTGCATTGAAGGTTCCCATTTTCCACATGCAAACATAGATTTCACACCAGTGCTGTTTGTGTAGGGAGTGAAAAGCTTTGCATCCATGACAAATTCCAAATTCCAGAAGATCAATACACATCAAACAATGGAAGTGATGACATTGAAATGTCATGGGTGTGTTCAAGTTAATTCAAACGTTTTTTGTGAAAAATCAAATTGATATGCATGGGGTTCTGTTTGATATGCATGGGGTTCCTGTTTGATATGCATGGGGTACCTGTTTTGATATGCATGGGGTTCCTGTTTGATATGCATGAGGTTCCTGTTTGATATGCATGAGGTTCCTGTTTGATATGCATGGGGTACCTGTTTGATATGCATGAGGTTCCTGTTTGATATGCATGAGGTTCCTGTTTGATATGCATGGGGTTCCTGTTTGATATGCATGAGGTTCCTGTTTGATATGCATGAGGTTCCTGTTTGATATGCATGAGGTTCCTGTTTGATATGCATGGAGTACCTGTTTGATATGCATGAGGTTCCTGTTTGATATGCATGGGGTACCAGTATGAACACAAGTCATGGCAACAAGCAGAGAACAGTGTGCAAGCACAGAAACTCCTGTAATATTTCTCAATTAATGAAAATAGTATCCCTTACTCTCAATCTGTCCACCAAACTGCAGGTCAATGTGTTCCTTCTTCAAACCCCTGCACTCAGCTTTTGCATACGTAATTGGTGAATTCTTACACACATCATAATCCCTTGTTACGTGGTTTTTTTTTTTTTTTTTTTTTGTATTGATACCGTTTTCATGAACATGCTAGAGATGACATCTTTAAAAAATACGCATATTTTTTAACTTTGTTACTATTTCTTAATTTAGTCCCCCCCCAAAAAAAATCTGCAAGGTTAATTATCTACAGATAGAGATGAAATGCTTGGCAACAAAATGATGTGATGGAATGCTTCATCTGTTTTTTATGGCCTCATCGTGTGCAAACAGAAGATGGTCTCTGGTTCATTTCATTTGTGAACAGATCTCACATTCTGTCTTCAATGATTTTTTTCTCGTTCCTTCTTAACAGATTGTGAGAATGAACAGAACCGTAAGTAATGTTGGATGGACTCTTTCCTCAGTTTTGCAAAACAAACATGTCACTGTCTGTTAGCATCCATTTGTTTTAGGGAAATGTTAGGTAAAGTAACTGATATGTTGATCGATTTTTTTTTTTTTTTTTTCTTTTTTTCAATATTTTTTCCCTCCACCACCCCCATTATTGATTTGCCTTCTTTAACTGTCCTTCTGCCTTTTCAGGACTCCAAAGACTTCTCTGACTACCAGCTGAAGAAGCTGATCAAGCAGAGCCAACTGTCGGGCCAGATCGAATCCGTACGCAAAGAGATGAACAACAAAGTGTCCAAGGACATCACCTACGCCCTGGGAGACAACTACTATGGCGAGTTTGTGGAAGCAAACCGAGTTGTGTCTGAAGACGCTGCCCATTACGTCCTCATCAAGGGCCTGACCCGCAAACAGCAGGTGGCGGAGGCCGAACGGTGCAGGGAAAGACGACTCTCCAGGGAAGAAAGACGGCTGGAGCAAAAGTCTGACAAGAAAGATTTGACGTCGGATGCAGAGACAGTGAAACTGACGGATAAAGATGATGTCAGTGACCAGGATGAGCTGAAATTGGGTGGGACATCAGAGTCAAGAAAAGGGCAAACAGAAGGATTTTGTCCGACGATGAAGATGATGAAACAAGTGATGAAAGCCACAGAAAGAGAAGCCGACGAGAAAGACGAGGGAAGAGTCTGGTCACCAGAAAAGGTCTGCGAAATGTAGCGAAAAGGGGTAAGGTCGATCGGTTGCTAAACGATTTAGTGTGTTCTAGAAGAGGATGAAGAGGGTGTACTGAGTGATGCAGCTTTGGTGGAAGCAGTCAGTACAGCAGAAAAAGTTCATACAGAAAAGCTTAACCTGGAAAAAGAGGACATAGTCGTCAAAAGTGAAGATCTTTCAGGAAATACACCTCCTGCACCTGTCAACACCTCCCTCCTACCTGCAGACAGGTCCTTTGTGCCTTCAGATGTCTCTCCCGTGCCTGTGAAGACTTCTGAAATTACAGTGAACACACACGATACATGTGCGAACTCCGGCTCTGTTCCCGGGAACAAGTCATCCCTACCTGTGAAGAATTTCCCTGTTTCTCAGAGGACATCCTCAACAATGGTGTGCCACAGACACACTGAAGGTGGAGGTGGTAGATGACAGTGACACGGAGGAGTCTTTTGAAGACGTCACCAGATGTGTGCCAGAGAGAAATAAAGGCAGTTCACAGCACAGTAAAGGAAGTGATGGGAGAGAGTGTGTGAATGGTGTGCGAGAGGCAGCAGGCACAGAAGACGCCCTAGACAACTGTCTTAAAGAAGAACAAGAAGAACAGGAAGCTCACATCATCAGCATTACCCCAAGTGCTGACGAACAGTCAGCTGAGAAGGGGAGCAAGTTTGCTGAAACACAACACAGACTGCTGAGAGAGGAGGAACACCTGAACAAAGCCAAGGAAGACAAGATGGCGCGCCTGCTGAAGTCTCTGGAAAAGAGAAGGCACATCATAGAATCCGCTCCAACAGAGACGCCTGCATCTGGTGGAGATGTGTCACATCAGGAACAGCAGGAGCTGCTCTTGAAACAGGAAGAGGATCTGATGAAGGAAAAAGACCTCAAAAGCTGCACTTCTCCAAGCGGTGGAGAAACGCTCCAGCCTCCAGACTGAGTCTGTTCCTGTGTCTGAAGGCTCAGACATACCAGGAGATCTCCCCCCTAGCAAAGCTAGGAAAAGAGGCAAAAGGAAAGAGACAAAAGAGGTCAACAGCGGGTTTTCTGGAGGACGTGGCAGACTTGGAGAGAAAGGCAGTCCAGAGAAAAATGAAGAGCAGGCTTGCAAAGCCGACAGTATTGTCAACAGAGACAACAGCAACATCTCCATCATCTCCACCCAGATCAGAAGCGGTTCCACAAGCAGTTCCAGCGCTGACAATTGACTATCTGGAAGACGTGGACTCCATGGCGGAGTCAGACAAAAAGAGAGGAGAGGACGTGTTAAGCGGCACTGGTAACAGTGATGCCCACAGCAGTATGACAAGTTCAGTTGAAGACCTACTCCCACAGGACTCTAGTACTTTAACATCCAGCTTGAAATGCAATGAACTTTTTCAAGACGCTAGTAATAGATCCACTGAACGAAAACAGGCTGTGGACAGTAACAGAGAACATCACGATCCTGCTTCCAAGCAAGAGGCACAAGCAGTTCCGAGTCCCAGCGAAATCAGAGGCTACGGAGATTGAAGGTCGAAGGAACAGACATATCTGAGGTACACAAGACAGAAGCTCCAGAGAGTACAGGGGAGAGATGGGTCCGAAAAGGACAGAGAAGAACCACTGGAGCATCATCCCCCTCTTTTGGAAGAACAGGAGGATTCTGAAGGTAAGTATAGAGTTACTTTTCCTTTCTTTCTCCGCCATGCTAAAGTTAGTTGTGTTTTCAAGAAAAGGACATGCTGTTTGACTTTGGTATTTCTGATGAAGAAAAAAGTTCTTCGACTGAGTCTTGTGTATAATTCTTACCAATTACAAACTCCATCCAGAAATCTTGGCAGCCTTGTCAAGTTGAAGGGTGAGATTGAAAAAAAAATTGGGGGGGGGGGGGGGGGGGTATGTTTTTTGAATAAATCCCATGTCAACTGATCTGTACATTACATATGTAATGTTTAGGTATTGTCCATTGCCCTTTCACTTGTCTAATACGTACCAAGTTTATCACAAGACTGCTCAAACACTTCAGTCAGCTAGCTTATCCATTTGCATTAATTATGGCACACAGTGAGACACAAGTGCAGCGCAATGAAATCCATTGGCCGATGAGTTCACCATCTTCCCCATCCCCAACCGCCATCTTAGTCATGGTTAAATGAGTCCATGGTTGTCTCCCACAAATGTTCAAACACTCCATGTGGGCATTCTTTTCACTGTTTGTTTGTTGTTGTTGTTGTTTTTTGCAGGGAGCTGAGTCTACTGACAGTTGATTGACATGTTCTGTGGATATTCATTTTGAATTGAGTGGAAGGAGAGAGCTTGAAGCGTGGTCATTGATGAAGGGGGGGGGGGGGGGGCAAGCATTTCACGCACTCCCTGGCCATGTGGAGGGCAGAATCATGGAGCAAAATTACTTTTCATCGTGGTTCTGTCTACACAACTTGTGGACTGGTTTGTTTTCAGTCGCCTGTGAGTTGTCAGACGGTCAAAAACAGAAGGTCAGCATTTGTTCTGACCTAGAGGAGTTCAAAAGGTCAGCAAATCTCCAGCAGCCAAGGGGTTGAAAAAAAGAACAGGTTTAAATATATCCATGTTATGTTTCAAACGTGTCGTGAGATGTATAATAGATCCTCATTGTGGTTGAGTGTGAGTGAAGTAAAGAGGAGTGTGCGAGCTTTAGGGAGGTCTCTGCTCTCGGCAGCGCCCTTCAAGTTCTGAATTGTTTTCAGCGGCATTACAGTCATTGTGTTTGTGTTGAGTCCAGCATCTCGTGCAACAGATTTCTGTGCGTTCCTATGAGGTCAGCAGTCGGCAAGTGCTGCCCGTTGGTTTTCTTTTTCAGTCTTCTAGTGGAGTTGCTGCCTATCAAAGGCATTGATTTTGTTTTTCCATATTTGCTCTTAGAGTAAGTTCTTTAGATGCATCAACTGCAGATGTGTTTAGCACATTGCTTTCTTCTCTTTTTTTTTCCCTTGTTGAATCGTAGGGATTTATTGAATGGCTAGAGTGTTTGCCACCAGAGTTTATGATCACGAACCTCACATAGGGTCGGATTTTTTTCGGCTTGAAAACTTTGTCTGTCTACCCATTGGGAATGGGTAGAAGAAGAGGTATGGACCTGCTTTCCATTATGCCATGCCCCTGACATGGTGGACTTCTTACAGTTCGCTCCCCTTACAGCTGAAGTGGGAACTTCAACCTGTTTTTTCCCCAAGAGTAGTTAGGAAAAGGTAACTGCGATTTCAGTTTTAACTACGATCTATTTAGATGACAAAATGTTATGATTGTAGTCATTCTCTTACAGACAATTTCTAAACAATATCTCTCTCTCTCTCTCTCTCTCTCTCTCTCTCTCTCTCTCTATTTATAGCATTTATGTATGTTTACTTCAATCTAGATTAGTTTTGCTGTTGTTGTTATTGTATTTTCTATATATTTCCCCTTATTGAGGGCTGGATGTAAAAAGGCCATTTTGTGCTTATTCTGTTTTTTTTCCTGACTTAAAAACAGATTCATTCGTTCGTTCGTTCTCTCTCTCTCTCTCTCTCTCTCTCTCTCTCTCTCTCTCTCTCTCTCTCTCTCTCTCTCTTCTTTTTTTTTTTTATCTTACTGTTTTCAGATTTTTGCTGTCTACTGATTTTTTTTGTTGTTGTTTTGGTTATTGACTTTGGTGCCTGTTCACTTGCTTTTTGTGGCAGAAAATCCTGGCATGGTCTTTATTTTACACTTGACAAGACGCTAGTGTTGATCTTGTGGTTTGGCAACTATGTAGTCAGAATTAAAGCACTTTGATTGGTGTCTGTTGTGCTATTTGCCAGGATGGCAGGATGGCAGTGTGTGTGTGTGCACGTGTGTGTGTGTGTGTGTGTGTGTGTGTGTGTGTGTGTGTGTGTGTGTGTGTGTTGTTGTTGTTGTTGTTTTGGGGAGGCAAGGTGGAATTGCACTAGAATTTGTTCAATGATTTTTTATGATTTTTTAAAAATGTCATTGCCGTAAACTGAGCAAAATGATTAGCGCTCAACATGGCTTAGTTTTACATGCTATAAAGACACCAACAATTTAATAAACATGTCATAACTTGAGAATGTCTGTTTTACCCATGACAAGATTGATTGTTTCCTATGGTTATAGCCCTGTGGAGGTTGTGTATGGTCTGCTCTGCTATAATGAACTTGAAACTGAAATTGTCATACAAAAAAACAAAAAAAAAAAAAACAAAAAAATTGTTGGAAGTGCACCTGAGGCAATGCTTTACAAAGAAAAGTCATGATAAAAGCTGACTCTGAAAACAGAAGAAAAGAATCAGCAATAATTGAAAAGGATTGTCTGTGGCAGATTGAGTGGCTTCACCTTCCATCTATCAATATACCTTCCATCTATCAATATACCTTCCGTCTATCAGTATACCTTCCATCTATCAATATACCTTTGATTTTCAGATGAAGGATTCATCGAGATCACCGTCAATCCGTCCAGCGTCTCAGAAGATGACCTCTTCCCAGCCAGCATCTTTGCCACAGAAACGCCACCTGGTGGCACAGCCTTAGCGAACAACTCCGGTGATGGGCACACCCACCCACAATCAACTGTCCACCAGCTGTGTCGATGATGAAGGCGTTAAAGAAACCACTGAATCAGAGACGTGGTGCGAGGAGAGGAGGTAGCGCACAGTGTTGACATGCTAGAGCTGAAGTTGTTGAAGAGGGGGACGTGACTTCATCAAACCAGGAGAAAAGGGAAAGACCAAGTCTGCCAGTGTCCAGTCTGGACAGGGACAAGGGGAATAGAAGTGAAGGGAGGAAACTCTCAGTGGAGTCCGTTCAGGAAGACAAGGCCAGCAACTTTTCCAAAGGCGTTGGTGCACTGGTAAGAAAGGTTATAGTGCTTGTGTGGAAACCGAAAAAAAAAAAAAAAGGTTGTGATATGATATCAGCCACGGTTAGGTGTTGAGGGCTTGAAATTGTCGGCCATTTTGGAGGAATTCTGCCATTAGAAAAGCATTTTCTTCCCACTCCCCATCCCTTTTCCTCTCCTCCTGCTCCACTATCCCCCTTCTCACCTCCCTTCCCTTTCCCCACCCTTGCTCAAAATTTGTGGCTGAAAAATGTTGAATATAAAAAAATGACAATATGTGTACATGGTGTAATGGCAGGCATATAAAATGGAATCGACTGCTTATCATTATTCATTACATTACTTTTACATAGTTACTGTTGTGAATGGATGGGAAAGATATCCTTCGACTGTTTGAGAACTTCAAGTCAAAATGATGGAATGAAAAAAAAAACTGTTCAGTGAGATCAGAAGTTGGATGATTGAAGTGGTGAAAGCAACTGGAATTCTTATGTGTAAGTGGAGGTAAATGTGTACGATAAAAGGAAAACAAGGCAAATATATTCGGGAAAGCTTTGTGTATTGTGTTGTTACGAATTGATGACAGATCTAAAGCTGGCATTGTTTTGAATAATTAGATGAAAGGGGCCATTATTACTCAAGAAAGGCGTCAATAGCTACTTCTATGAAAAGAAAACACAGCTGTATTAACTGCCAGCTTATACAGATTTGACCATTTTTGCAAAATTTGGTGGGGTAGGGGTTACCACTCCTCACTCTCCTCCTCACCCCCAGCCCCTCCCAACCTCTCCACCCCCTGCCATAATTGGTACATCTGTTACGCAAATAAGCGTTTCTTCTGACACACTGAGTTTCCGTCTTTTTTGATGTCTGACCATTTCAAGCCGCGAGTGTTAGTGTTTCGGGGAAAAGATTTAGTTTGTCTTTTGCTTAAGGCAGGTAAGTAGGCTACCTCTATTTTATTGTCAGTTAGTCTCTGCCGATTAACAATACATTTAGTTCTAATGTCACATTGATAATGAAGTGGAAAAGTGTGCAAAAGGCAGTTAACTTTCAACAGTTTTTGATATTTTGCACTTTGCTTGATGGATGTTCTTTTTTTCGTAACATTCTGCACATTATTTCTAAAATAATAATATATATGTGATGAATGTGTCTATTTTTCGTTTTTTTTTTTAGGAGATATATTGCTTCAGATAACAAAATGTTGTTTTAAATAACATAATTCGGGAAGAAACCGTCGATCACCGATGATCGAAATTCAAGGGAAAGAACTGAAAAGAGTTAATCAGATTCTTCCACACCCGTCCGTGAGTCAGGTCAGAAGTTCTCTCCTGCTGCTGGTGACCATGTGACCCAGAATTACCTGCTGCTTGTAGGCAGTAAACCCATGAAGAAAATCTGACCTGGAGAGGAAAGGGCTGTGCCAGGTTGACTGGTTCACCACCACTGCACAGCAGATGGGGAAGTCATTCGCTGGCTGTGGCATGCACACAAGAAACAGAGCTGGGGGAACATGGTGAAGTGTTCTTCAGTTTTGTGCACCCGGTGACATGGAGTTGATAGAGAAGAAGAAGAAGAAGAAGACACATCCATCCTGCATATTCTTGTCGTGCTTCCAGAGTGTTTTGTTTTTGTTGTTTTACTTTAGCAGGTGAGACTTTTATAAATTTTGTAGGGAGAATTGTTTTATTGGGGGAGAGGGTTGGTAGGGGGAGGGAAAGTTTAGGGAGAGTGGGGGGAGAGGCACAGTATTAACTAATTTCTGCTATTTGTTTTCCTTCAAAAGATAGCGTATTTCACATTTTTGTTCTCTGCATTGTTAATGTTTAGGAGTATTTCACATTGAAACATTTTCTGTGACCAGCTTTACTCTCAGGATTGACCTGCATGAAGTAAACAAGGCCAGAAGCGAGGGATATCAGGTGATGAGAATAATGCAGTGATGTTCTTGGGTGTTTTTTGTTCTCCTGTGTGCAGCCAGATCTGTACGACCTCCCAGCGAGAGTTGACAACAGAGCAGAAAACATTGAGGCTAGAGAGGGGACGTCAAGCTCGCCTAGGGAAATCAGTCACTGAGCAGATCAACATGGAGGCACAGGTACATTTCGATCTTTATTGCTCAACTTTAATTTACCAATTTTCTTTTTGTTCAGAAACTTTTCCATGACTGCCAGCTTCATTTCGTTAGAGCTTCAAACAACCTGAAATGGAACTTTTGAAATTTGAGTCCGTTTCATTAGTTTTAACCAACAGTAGTGCGAGTCTGAAATAACCAGGAATGGAACTTTTGAAATTTGAGTACATTTCATCAGTATTACCAAAAGTAGTGTGAGCCTGAATAACCTGAAATTGAACTTTTGAATTTGGGAAAGTTTTATCTGGAATACTAGATAAACAGTGTGAGTCTAAATCACACCAAATTTGCATGGAAATCTAGTGGCGTAGTGGGCGTAGTGTTTCTATAATTTTGCAAGGAAATGTACATGTGTCTGTTTCTATAATTTGGCATGGAAATCTAGTGGTGGGCGTAGTGTACTGTACATGTGTCTGTTTCTATGTTTGATGTGTGTCATTGATGAGTGTGGTCACCCATCTTTTGCTGAAAATTCAGAATCCATCACAATCTTGATGCCTACTCGCCACTTTTTGGTCGTCACACACATTGCCACCAAAGTTTCAAGCAAGCGTACACATACCTGTAAAGTCAACAGCTTTCTGGGCCGTGGTTATTGATTCAGTGGCTCAAGATGGGAGATAACTCAGTAGAATTGCGCCAGATGAAGCTGCACAGCAGACAACAAAGAATTTTGAGATGAAATGAGTTATCTGCCTCAGCCTGTAGGAAAACCGTTGAAGTTTAACACCTTTCAGTGATTTTACTCCAATCAAGCTAGAAATGTGCTAAAATTGATCAACTTTTACACCTTTTCTTTCATTTCATGTGACTCGAATGTGAGTCTGAGCCATCTTATTTGTAACCTTACCATGGTAATGAATCACCGGTAAAAAAAAAAAAAAAAAAAAGGGTAAGCCTTTGTGCAATAAAGACAAATGAATGAGCCACAAAAGCAGAACAAAAAAGCAGATCACAGTACAGGACCATTTCTCAGCATGGTCAAGGGACATGACAGAAACATTCTGGCACAGAGTAAAGGTGTGAATACACTTCGGACTGAAATACCCTGGCTTCCCTACAGGGGGTGTGCAGGTACTCAGTGTGTTTGTGTGTGTGTGTGTGTGTGTGTGTGTGTGTGTGTGTGTGTGTGTGTGTTGTGTTGTGTGTGTGTGTTGTGTGTGTGTGTGTGTGTGTGTGTGTGTGTGTGTGTGTTGTGTTGTGTGTGTGTGTGTGTGTGTGTGTGTGCGTGAGTGTGTGTGTGTGTGTGTGTGTGTGTGTGTGTGTGTGTGTGTGTTGTGTTGTGTGTGTGTGTGTGTGTGTGTATGTGTGTGTGTGCGTGAGTGTATGTGTGTGTGTATGGTGTGTGTGTGTGTGTGTATGTGTGTGTGTGTGTGTGTGTGTGTGTGTGTGTGTGTGTGTGTGTGTGTGTGTGTTGTGCAGGAATGCATGTTGTTGGGCAGGCCTCTTACAGTCACACTCACTCTTCTGTTTGTATGTCATATGTGCTGCCTGTTCTTCCATTCTTCTTCAGTGTAACCATTCCCAGTTTGCTTCTTCTGTGCCTCCATACATAATCATGTTTAGACTTGTCCTGTCTAGAGTCACAGTAGAAGCAGTCCACACAGAACACTGCAAGTGTTACCTTTCTTCGAGGAGGCCACTCCCGAAAGAGATCTTGTGTCATACCTGGTGTCACATGTTCTGATTCAACAGATGCAGGTTGCTGCTTTCTATGACCTCTACCGACAAAACAAAAATTACTTGGCTGCAAACCAGATTAGTTAGTTCTGCCCAGAGTTTTTGAGTTTCTTTTGGGCTTAAAAGGGAAGTGGAACCACACAGCTGCATTTCAGCCATGTAGTGAATCTGAGAATGTTGTTCAGATTCAGAGCTGCCAGCCATCCTGCTTTCTGCGGAATTCATTATGCTCAAACGCACGTCATTCCACTATTGCACTTGACGTCAAAAAGTTCTGCTCATGAAGAAAAAAGAGTTTGCACATCTGCTGTTCCTATAGCCAAAGAGCTGTTTTGGAAACTTCCGGTTCAGCTTCTTCCGCTGCCATCATGTCCAAATGGCCAGCTGGACCGATGAACCCTGAGGCAGAAAATAAGGAAAATGGATTAGAACAGAAGTGCAGAGTCAGGTTGCTTTCTGCTGTCATGATGGGAGTGCTGCTGATCCCAGTCAGCAGTTCAGCCTGTGAAAGTGTTCAGCCTTGTCAGGAAGAACCTTACAGATTTTCGTCCCTCCCTCCTTGGGTCAAGACACCACAGAGGCACTGATGATTCTGAAGTGCAGAAATGACCCAAGTCATAACATGAAGCTTAGTGACAGTGTACTTCAGTAATGTAAAGGAGCAACAATGTATTGGCTGAGACAGTGATTCCATGAAAGCACTTAACCAAGTGCCTGGAATGCCATTGCTTTGTTTTGGGTGCGATAGCATATGTATTCCTCTTAACTGTCAGAAATCCTTCTCAATCATCAAAAATATTCATCTCACGTCTAAGCGGAGATTGGCAGCTCTGAAGATTTCCTAGCCATAGAGCATGTGTGTGTATGTTTTGGCGTTACTGATGCTGGGACATACTATGAAGGGCATTATACAGCATAGCACATCATGTAATCTGTGGTCGGAGTGGAGCTTGTTAGCATCACCTTGAACGTCATCATTCTCATGGAACATCATGAAGAAGTGTTGACTTCTGTTGCCCTGGGGTGCTGTGTTCTTGTGGTGCCACCAGCTGGCATGTTCTGTCCACATCTGTTGGCTTGTTCAGTTTGCTCCATAGTTTCTGAGGTCAACATGTTCATGGGGACTGCTGTAAAGCCCGTAGGACGGACCAGGTGGCGCAGTGTCTCCTCCGGTGGGTTGTGTCATGACAGCCTCATATTGGTTGCTCCCTGTGGAGCTGGTGCTGGGGCCGTGACAGGGCAACTGTGGATGTGGGTGTATGTGGAGGAGGTGGAATGAGTAGCGTATGAATAATGCCCCACAGGAGGATGTGGAAGATGCGACAGAAACTGAAACAAGATGCGAAGCATAAAAACGTACTCCCAGTAAGTAGTACAAAAAAAGAAACAAAAAAATATATTTATATATAAATCAGTCACTATAGCACTTTTTCCCCCTTTTGGTGTAGAAATTTTGTACATAAGGGAAAAGAAAAAAAAGAATGCTGCTCTTCCCTGTGGGGAAGTGAACCCAGGTCTCTCGCGTGACAGGCAGGGATTCTAACCACTATACTATGGAGCTTACAGAGTGTGGTTACACTTAAGTTTATAAACCGTTAATGCTTAAACTGTACATCACAAAATTATCATTTATAGCCGTTAGTAATGGCTATTTTGGTGAAATAAAACATTGGGCATCATCCGTGACCCATGATGAACATATCTACAAATTTTCAGAAAGATCGGTTCAGCAGTTTTGTCTGGGGCAAGGGAAACACATTTTGACCACGGACACACACACACACACACACACACACACACACACACACACACACAGCTCTTCTACATTCCCATTGTAAAGTACTCCGTGTTCTATAAGAACTGGAGTACAAAAAGGACAATAGTGATAAATAGATAAGGAATAAAGAAAGGTGAGAAAAAGCAAACGGAGTTCGTTTCCTGTCTGGTGTGGGGACCACAGCCTCATGACTGCAGTGACCGCCCCCATGACTCTTAGCTCACAAACACCACTGACTCAGTCGCTGTGTTGGAATTGAGAGTAAGATCACCATAGGAGCAAAGCATGATGGGTAACACTTTTCAGTGGCTGTTTATCAAAGAATAACTGCCGACTCAATCGCTGTCTTGGAATTGAGAGTAAGATCACCAAAGGAGCAAAGCATGATGGGTAACACTTTTCAGTGGCTGTTTATTTAAGAATAACTGCTCAGACTGAAGTTGGAATCATGGTGAGAACGATGATAATGAAGTAAAGTTTCATTTAGATTTGAGACAACAGGACAGGTGACTATGCTGTATGCTTCCTTTCTTTACATATCTACATCAGGACTATGCTGTATGCTTCCTTTCTTTACATATCTACATCAGGGCATTAGCTAGGCTTGAATCAGACAGACACCTGCAATATTGCTAAAAGAAAAAAAATTGTTAAATGGAGGAAGAGGCTCAGTCTCATTTGAGTTCATGTCACACTCAGCATGGGGAAGAAAGTGGGTGTGGTTGAAAAATTCCACAAAAAAGCCTCTGTTCAAGCTTAAACCCGCAACATCCGTGTTGAAAGTCTAGACATTAGCCACGTGTCTTGGCAGCCCGATGCAGTGACGTTGACCTTGACCTTGTCCTGCAGGAGCTACTGCAGTTGTTTGGCGTGCCCTATGTCGTGGGTCCCATGGAGGCAGAGGCGCAGTGTGCCCATCTGGAGCTCATAGGTCTCACTCAGGGCACCATCACCGATGACAGTGATGCATGGCTCTTCGGTGCCAGCAACGTCTACAAGAACTTCTTCAATAATGCCAAGTACGTGGAGTTCTACTCCGCGGATGCCGTGTGGAATCGCTTTGGTAAGTGTCATGATCGTGATTGGGAGGAGGGAGGGAACAAGAGAGGAAAATAAGTACAAAATCTTTGAATATTAAACAGCAGAGAAGAGAAGCAAGATGTTCTGCTCCCATTGTGAAACAGCTAAAAGCACACAACTTATTACAAATGTTGCTTACAATACCCATCCAACAACAAGCACACTTGTAGACAAGAGGTTCATTCATTGGCATAACCTACTTACTGTTTCCTATGGGGTGAAACGTGTGTGTGTTTTTATATGATTATTCCTTCCATTGAGTTTAAAGACTTCCCTGGCCATCTCCCCCACCTCCTCCTGGTTGACAGAATGATCAAAACCTGACTGTATATTTATATTTATTTGTGGGACTTTTGGCCATGGTTGGCCCGTACCCAGAGTTCACCAGGCTGTGGTCTCCAATGGGAAGATGTAAAACCGCACTATCAAAAGCTTTGTCCACTTTGTGGATGAGTCTCTGAGAATGTTGCATATAATTTCCTGAACAGTACGGCTGATATCTGTATCTCTCAGGACCTAGATGATGGCGAAAAAAAAAAGCATAGACTGCAACCCTGTCACATGGCCTCTGAGCAGAACGGAGCTCTGTGGCAGTCTCAATCATCCTCAACCTGATAGATTACCATTCTAGAGAAAAGAACTGTCAGACTCTGTGGCCCTTTCTGCCCTACTTTCACGTTCTCCTCCACATTCATGTCCATGAAGACTTTGTATCCAAGTCGTCAGCGTCTGCAAGTTCATGGGGATTGTCTCTGGCTGAACTTGGTGATGCCCTCTGGAGGACTCACCACATGCTGGAAAAGCAGTTACACAGTTACTGTCCTCAGTAGGGGGCTAGTAGTTGGAGTGCTGCAGATCGGAACAGAAACCACTGCGCCTCACTGAAGTGGCTGGACAGACCCAGCACCATTGCAGTGTCTCCTCTGGTGGGTCGCCTGGTGATTTCCGAATGTTGATGGCTTCATGCGGACTGCCTTGCTGGGGCTGCTGTGGCAACTAACATGGGTGTGACTCTAAGTCACTGAGGAGGAGGGGGGCACAGAAGTTAACTCTTCAGTTCTTTCCCTTGAATTTCAATCACCGGTGATCGACGGTTTTTATTCTTGGAATTATGGTATTTTAAACAACATTTTTGTTATCGGAAGCAATGTATCGCCTAAAAAAAAAACCGAAATAGACACATTCATCACAAAAGTATTATTATTTTAGAAATAATGCGCAGAATGTTACAAAAAAAAGAACATCCGTCATATAAAATGCAAAAATCTCAAAAACTGTTGAGAGTTAAGGCAGTACACAAAACCGAACAAAGAACAGCAACTAATGTACATGTTCACAATGATGACCAGGTCTGGACCGCCGGAAGCTGATCAACGTGGCGTTGCTGTGCGGCAGTGACTACACCCCCGGCATACCCAGGGTGGGCCCAGTGCGCGCCATAGAAATCATGGCCGAGTTCCCTGGGAAGGCCTGGAGGGGCTGAGATCATTCAGGTATTGGCTGTATGGATGGCCTGTTTTTCTGTTCTGATCTGTCTCCATTCTCTCTCTCTCTCTCTCTCTCTCTCTCTCTCTCTCTCTCTCTCTCTGTCTCTTTCTCTCTCTCTCTCTGTGTCTGTCACTCAGCCTCTGTCTCTCTATCTCTCTCTCTCTCTCTCTCTCTCTTTTTTTGTCTCTCACGATCTCCTTATATCTCTTTGCTAACAAATATTTCTGATATATTCAGTGTAATGTGAAGGGTTTAAGATTTACACTGTAATACCCTCTTTTTGTTTCCTTTTTTTTTCTCCTTCCTCACTCTTTTTTTTCTTTTTTTTGTTGCTGTTTTTTGTTCTTTGTTTTTTTATTGTTGCTTTTTAAAAAATTTTTAATGAGTCAGTGCTTAACGTAGGAGAAATAGTGAGGCCACACATTTTTTCACCCAGTGCATTTTGTTTAAAGTGCAGCCATCAGGAAAGGCCTGTGTCATGGCTGCTGTTTTCACTCACTACTTACTTGACTCAGAAGTATTTAACATGATGCAGTGTGCGCTTAGATCTTGTGTGTAGGTGTTGTCAGTTTGTGTTGATATCTATTAGTGTGGTTTGTCTCTCCGCGCAGGGTTTTTTTTTTGTGCTAGTATGCACGTGCCTGTGTTTCTGTCTGGCTATATGTGTATGTGGTTGTATGTATGTGCACACACGCTTACACATGTGTGTTTCTTCTGGCAGAAATGTGGTTGATGTAGGATACGCTTACACATGTGTGTTTCTGTGTGGCTGTATGTGTATGTGGTGTATGTGTGCACACGCTGCACATGTGTGTTCTTCTTGTGAAACTGGTGAGAAGATGTGTGTGTGTGTGTGTGTGTGTGTGTGAGTGCGTGTGTGTGTGTGTGCACGTGCACGTTCATATGTGTGTGTGTGTGTGTGTGTGTCATTTGTGTGTGTGTGTGTGTGTGTGTGTGTGTGTGTGTGTGTGTGTGTGTGTGTGTGTGTCTTCGTTTGTGTGTGTGTACGCACTTGCATATGCACATGCTTGTGTGTCTGGCTTTGCCCGTGTGTCTTCCCACCCATTGATACGCACATAGACCCTGTGGTACATCCATGTTCCTTCAGAAATTGGTGGGAAGACGCCCGAGCAGGGGTGCTACCTCGGAGTCAGGGCCAGATCAAGAACAAGCTGCGCTCCCTTGATCTGCATGAAGGTAAGAGAGCAGGCACCGGTGGCCAGACGATTTTGGAAAGGGTAGCATGGACATTACAGTATTCAAATCAGAAGGCGTAACGAGAGATCGTTTACAGTTATGGTAAAACTAAAGGCAGTTTCTTAACAGGACAGAGAGCCGAAATTATTATCAGTTTTATTAAGAGGAAAACTCGGGTGTGTTCTTTTTTTATTGTGATCATTTTGAAAGAGGGAGGTCACATTACTGGTAGATGTTTTTTTAGCAGGAAGTCCGATATCTTCAAGTTTTGATATGGAAGCTCATGTTATATACATTTTTTTTTTTTAAAGAGAAAACTCTGATATCTTCAAGTTTTGGGAGGGAAATTTATATTATCTCGCTGTTTTAAGAGGAGAACTGAGGTTATCTTGATTTGTTAAGAGGGAATCCAGACATTTTCAGTTCTTAAGAGGAACATATCTTCAGATTTTGAAAGAGAACTTTGGTATCATCATTTTGTTGTTGTTGTTGAATTAGAGGAAAGCGACGTTATCTTCAGTAATCAAAAGGGAACTTACAGTTTGGAAAAGATTTGTGGTACAGGTGTTGTTTTCCTCCCACTTCCCCCACTTTCACTCCCCCTCTCCCTCCCTGCTCTTTCACAGCATCTGCATTTTTCTTTTTTGTCCCCATTCTGTCGGCCAAGAAGTTGTCATCACTGTCAGATGTTTCAAACTGAACTTTCCAGTCTTTTGTGGATTGAGCTGTACTCGTTTTCCCCACCGGAACAGAAGCATGATCCAGCAAGTCTAGTTCCAAACAGTTTGGGCACAAACATAACAGATACACGCAGTTCAATGAAAAGATGACACGGAAGAAAACCAACGTTAATTTGAATTAATTGTGGAATGCATTTGCCATTTTGAGGTGGTGCTATTTAGTCAGTCAGTGATCCATGTTACAGACCGACTGTGTCTTTCAGGTTTTCCAAGTCGTCTTGTTGTTGATGCTTACCTTCGGCCGGAGGTGGATGAATCAGAAGAGGCTTTCACGTGGGGTCTGCCGGATGTGGACCTTCTTCAACAGTATCCTTTGCTGTTACATAGCTTGCTTTTACATTGCAGACCTGCCTCTCCAAAAATTGTCCATGGTGTATTTTGAAAAAAAAAAACAAAATGTGTTTCATTTTCGTTTTGAAGCAGTTTCTATAGATATTGAAATGTAGTATTACCCAGTTTAGTCTCTCCTTTTTTCGTTGTCACAAAGTGACACAGTTGAGCCATTGTGACTGAAAATGGCGCTGAGTACAAACAGTAGAATGGATACACATGTGCAGTCCCTAAACAATATCCTGTGAGAAGAGTCCACAGATTCAAAATCAAGCAATGTGTCCGATATCATGTACAAAACGAAAATTTACAAGAAATTCTGCTTGGCGTATTTTTCATTTGAGAGGTGTATTGTCATATTGTGTGTGAAGTGGTATATAGAATACACAAAAAAAACTTATGGGGTAGGCAGGTCTGATATTGTCTTTCATTCTGAGTTCGCCCACTGTCTGCCTAGTTTTGTGTGTCTGTCTGTTTTTCTTTCTCCTACTCCCTTTCTGTCTTTGGTCTGCTATTTGTGTCTGTCTCTGTCTCTTTTGCTTTGGTTCCCGTTTATCTTTCTTTCACTCTTTTGTACTCTCACTTTCTGTCTTTGTCTTTGTCTGTCTGTCTCTCTCTTTCTCCCTTTCTGTCTGTCTGTCTCACTCTCTGTCTGTCTGTCTGCCTCTCTCTCTCTCTCTCTCTCTCTCTCTCTCTCTCTCTCTCTCTCTCATAAATTTCTGTTTCTGTCTGTTTGGATGGGGTTTTTTTTTTCACGGAATCTGGACCTTATACATGGAATCAGATAAGCAACTGTCTTTCTGTATCATGAATGTGATGGCTAGATCCATTTGCGGGATGAGTAGTAACAGAAAATGTGCTGAGGATGGTGAGGCAGAGCAGAAAGAGTGTTTTTGTTTCTGGTCTGATCATCCATGCTGTCTCAGTGGCATCATCCTAACACTGCTGATCCCAGCTCTCCAATGTACAGCCATAGTAAAGCTCGTCCATACACTCACACACACACACACACACACACACACACACACACACGCTCAAGGTGAATGGTCATGTTCTTTTAGTTTTTCCATTGAAACTAGAGAGCATTTCTCCCCTTTCCCCTCTCTTTTCCCTACTCCTTCCCTCCATCAAGAATTTAAAAAAAGAAAGGGTTATGTTTGTGATTGGAGTTTAAATATCATAAAATCAGAAATGCATCATTGAAACTAAAATGATTCCAAACATACATTTCATAAAAAACGATTTTACATATATACCTTTCCATACTCTCTTTATTTTGTGGGAGAGTCTGGTCTTTGTTACTTTGTGTGTTCCTTTGTTTTTTTACTGCTTCCTTGGTTTGGTTTGGTAACATTCAGATATAGCCAGGGTATAGAAAAATTCTTTTTCCTTAACAGCGCTTTCAGATATGCCAAGCAGAAGTTTGGTTGGAATCGACAGAAGGTAGATGAGGTGCTGGAACCAATGATGAAGGAACTCACCAAGAAAGTGGTAACAGAAATAAACTGTTTGGTGATTTTTTTTTTTTTATGACATGATGAGCAGAGAGGGACAGGATGATATTTATAACTGGTTGACCAAAAATTGTAGATGCTCTTGCCAGGAATCTTCAAGGAAAGAAATTAAGGAATGAAAGTAGTTTAAGGTCATCTTGATGTGTGGTCGGCTTTCCCCTCTTCTGGGACCCCCCCCTTTACTGGGTCTGTGTATTCTGGCACTTTTTTCTGTAAGTCGGGCTGACCCATAGCCTGGGATGGCCATATTCGGCCTTTCGTGGCCACTCAGTGGCCCTGCTTCTGGGATGGGCCAAAGTGGCCTTTACCAGGCCACATTCCATTTCCATGTTCCAGCTCAACGTTAGGTTTTAAAAAAATGTAGAAAAGACTGAGACATGTGACCTAAGTGATGCAGACACCAAACTACTGCAGGTGCAGGGTGATGAAGAAGATTCTTGCCCATGAGCCAATGTGTAATGGGCACCTGATGTGACACTATGGACCTTCCACAGGAGCGTTCCTGTGGGTGCGCCAGCCCATATTCCATAAATGCAGAACCCAGCGGCGAAAAACACCACACCAAGCAACTGCCACATGCATCCCACAGCCTCACTCATTGCTGTTCTGCTGACAGGTGAAGACAGCACAACACCAGACACAGCCAAGCTTTTGCCATGAGGTGTTATGTGCCCCCTGAAGAGTTTCCCAGGTTACAGTCTTTCCTGCTGTCAACAGGGCTTTCCCTGCGGTCAGTGGGTTTTTCCCCACTGTCACTGGGCCTTTCCCCAGAGTCAGCCAAAAGGCAGAGAAGAAAAGATGGGATTTGAAGATGAAGGTGGAGCCCAGAGAAGTACTGTCCTCGACTGCTGAGCAGACCAGATGGGAGCAATGCTGTTCCCATCCTTGGAAATCTGTGTTGTGTTCACAAAGGGTGCAGGTGTGCACAGGACATTCCATTAGGACGTGAAGGGACATCATTGCTCCCTGGCAGATGCCATTGTGTAATGGCCACCAGATGTGACACAACAGAAAGTACCTCGGAAGCGTTCCTTAAGGTGCACCAGCTTAAACAAAAGAGCTGCTCTTACATTTGCTTGGTATGTTCTTTGAAGACATTCTATCTCTCTAAAAACTTGTGTTGAAATCAGTTCAGTGGTTTTTGCGTAATCATGTCGACAAACAAAGAATCCAGTGGTGCTGGAGAAAACGAGAATGTAGATGTGGCCATGTGGGATGGTGATGTTGATTGTTGCTTTCATTTCATCTTGAACAGGGTTCTGAATGATGGATGACAGTCTAGAATGCTCAGGACAGTCCAATCTGTACTGTCCATATTGTGGTGTGATTCAGATAAGAATCATGAAACACTTTGGTTTGAACTGGTTTTTTATTTCACAGAAATTGACTGAATTTTGGATTTTTAGCTAGTAAGGTGGGGGTGGGGGCGATTTTTTTTTAACATTTGAAATTTGAACATGCCTACAACCATAGTAAGGCCTCCTTGGTTATGTGGAGTATGAGCAACAAGACTTGACACTGACATCATTTGTTTCCTTGACTGATTGCAAACTTTGTCTTTCGTGATCATTGTTCACGTTAATGTTCACATACACGATGGCAAACACATATGCTGTCACCCTTTCTGCCCCTGACTCTTTTTCTTTCCATCTGTCTCTTTATCTGTGTGTGGCTCATACATACAACATTCGCACATGCTTTCTGTCCAAACTTTCATATGCCTCTTTTTTCTCTCTTATCTCTCTTGGTCTCTCGCTTGTTATCTATATTTTTCTGTTGTTCGTGTACACACACACACACACACACACACACACACACACACTTGCTGTCTCTCAATCTCTCACACATTCCCATATATGCATGCTCTTTCTCTCTCTCTCTCTCTCTCTCTCTCTCTCTTCTCTCTCTCTCTCTCTCTCTCTCTCTCTCTCTCTTTCTCTCTTTCTCTCTCTTACAGACCTACCCACACACACATAACACACACCCACACACACATGCATATATGTACACACACATACACATATGCTTGTATGTACATGCATGTATGCATATGTGTACACACATGCACACACACACACACACACACACACACACACACACACACACACACACATTTTTTTTCATTCACACTCATCTCTGTCCAATTCTTGTTTCAGAGCCAGGGACGTATTCATAGCTACTTTCAGCCTGAGAACTTCATCCCTGCAAAACCAGTGAAGAGCAAACGCCTGCAAATGGCATTGGACAAGTTCCAAGAGGGAGAAAACTCAGAGTCAGAATCTTCTGAATCTGAATCAGAATCTGGATCTGGATCTGGATCTGAGTCAGAAGAGTCTCCACCAGAATTGACCAAACGAGACAAAATTACCGTCCCCAAACCCAGGCAGAATGTGTCCGGGACCACTACTCGTGGTCGAGGTCGAGGAACCTCTGGAGGGAAGAGAGGAGGGGGAATCTGAGGCACCAGCTTTACCAGAGATCGGTGAAAGCATCATTGAAAAAGCCAACCAGATCCTGTCCGGATCGTCCCATCCCATCGAGGACGAGGCACGAGTCGAGGGAAAAGGGGAAAGAAAGCAGGAGCACCAACAAAGGAAGATAACTCTGAAACAGGAGACATTAATCTAATGCTCCAGGAGTGGACAAGGCGATGAGAGGAAGGGGCAGGAGCAGGGGAGGTGAACGGGGTCAGGGGAGGCGGGAGAGCGGAGGAAAGCGCACAGCAAACCTGTACGTTGGCAAAAACGAAAACCCCAACCAGACACGACAGAAAGTGGTTCTAAAAGAAGAGTGTCCCTCTCCGAAAGCAGCTCAAGCAGCGACGACGATGAATCCAAACCCAAGAAGAGCAAAATCGAATCCGTTAGGTTTGCCGCCCAGCTCCCTCCTAAGCAAAGTGTCTCTGTTTTCAAAAATGCAGAAATCTGCGGCAGGGAAGAGAAGAACTAATGTTCCAAACGTGAAACAGCTAAAACCAGCCAGTGCGAAGTCAACGACTGTGAGGCGTAAACTGCAGGACGACTCCAGAGCAAAAGCATTAGCTCACAGAGAAGATGCTACCGCTTTCAAAGAAGCCATGGGTGGTGATCTTGACCCCTCAACTATGACCCTCGATGACCTTGGCAGTGATTTCAGTGACTAGGGCTGTAGCTCATGACACTCATGTGTTAATTGTGGTACCGTGTGTGAATTCAGTTTTGCATATCATTTAGGCAGCTAAAAAGTAATTGAGACCACTTGATTGGTAAATATTTTTGAACAATGTTTGTTTATTTGAATTTTTTTTTATTATACTTGTTTCATAGGGATTTTTTTTAGAACATTAATAGTTAGCGAGAGCTGAAAGCCTAGAAAACTCAAATTTGTGTCATAATCAGGTTTAGTGGCTTGGTAAGGTTCAGGTACTGTCTAAAATTACACACATTGGTTTTGTCATGTTTCTCTGGAAACACAGAACAGACCAGCCATGTGTGTGTGTGTGTGTGTGTGTGTGTGTGTGTGTGTGTGTGTGTTCTTTCAGTGGTTTAAGATGTCTTAAGTGCAAGTGATTGTAGGTGCAAAATGGAATTGTGTATGTGTATGTGCATGTATGTGTACATATGTAGAAACAAGTATGTATCAGTGGATGGGTAGAAAAATGAGTTGTCGGTTGACTGGGGGAAAGGTCTGGTAGTGTGTGTTTTGGCAAAATATCAACAACATTTTGAACAGCACTCTGTGTGTGTGTGTGTGTGTGTGTGTGTGTGTGTGTGATAGAGAATGAAGCAATACAGCTTCAAAATTCTAAGCGGAGCAGCTGCAGGTTTATCAGATGTTGATGTTGACAGTTTAAGCCTCCAAATCTTCAGTTCATTCATTACAATCTGGCAGTGAGGTGGGGAGTCTTCACACACTATCCAGAACGGATGTTACCTGTCTCTTCCGCTATCTGTATTTGTCCACATGGCTTTGTTTCTTTTTCAACCTGGTGGCAATGCGTTTAACAGAATGGCTTACAAAGTCACATTCCCAGTGCAGCCCTTTTTTTAATTAGCAATTGGGATGTCATTAGTTTTGCTTCCTAGCTATTTCTAGGTCGTACCAGTGCAAATGTTGTCTTTGTGGATTTCTCTCTCTTTAAAGGTGAGACCTTTTTCCCCCAACTTGATGATAGAATTGCAAAGGCCGGGTACATGCAGCTGGGCTTTATGAACAGATCTAGAACAGACAGTTTTTGTCACCATCTTCACAGCCTGATGATAATGAAATGCTCCTGAAGTTTTTTGAGCTGCATGGTGTTAAGATGACTGTCATTTGGAATGGGGTTTGTGCGCGTGTGTGTGTGTGTGTGTGTGTGTGTGTGTGTGATAAAGAGTTATTCATGGCACTTTTCTGGAGATTCTCTGCTACTTATTTTCTTATATAGCTTTGGAAATATATCCTTGTTGACAGACAACTGACTGGTCATGTTGAAGAAGACAAATCAAAAGGAATAAATATTCAGTTGTGCAACTACGATCACAGTAAATTATCAGATGATGCTGTTCCTATTGTTAAAGATTCAGGTTCATTTACAAAATGACAAACTTACATTATAAACATGAAACATGTTGGAGGTTAAGCCATTCTACGGAAGATACCAGGTCTTACAGCAAAATGTTACATCACCAGCGGTTTTGGAGAGCAAAATTCCCCTGCACCATGGGACCTAACAGTCATTCTCCTTAACTCTTTGTCATGTCAGTAGTATTTCTGAAACACTTCTTCTCCCGCCTTTTATTTTGTGTAAGTTTGTGATTGTTGTTTTACGACAAGCTACAGGCTTGAGTTGTGGGTTTCCCAGAGTGGTCTCTCTTGGTTGTACATCAGTGAAACATTAGGGCTAAGCCTGGCTGCGATTCTTTTTGCTACAGTTGGTTAAAAATGGTTGGGCTTGCAACTTCTATGTAGCTTTTGTCAGCGTTCTCACTCCCCTTCTTTAGAACAACTGGCGGAAATGGGTTGATGGGTGACAAAAACTTGACCACTGGACTGAACTGAGGTCAGTGCATGTGATTGTGACAAAAACTTGACCGCTGGACTGAACTGAGGTCAGTGCATGTGATCGTGACAAAAACTTGACCACTGGACTGAACTGAGGTCAGTGCATGTGATCGTGACAAAAACTTGACCACTGGACTGAACTGAGGTCAGTGCATGTGATTGTGAACGGTCTGCTGCCCATTTGACTGACCTGAGGAGGTGATGATGTCAGCAGGCTCAGTGTGGGTGTCCCTGTTGCATTGTAGATGTCCTCAGTGACACAGCCCTTGAACCAGCGATTTGGGATGTCCAAGACTTAGATGGTACCAGTCCCTTCCTACATTATGTTGTGGACACGTAAGGATTATACATTCATATACATGTGTGTCTGTAGGTTCCTTCATGCATGATGTTGCTGGCATGTAGGATTGTATATTCATATTCATGTGTGTCTGTGTGTGCGTGTGTCTGTTATTTTGATCAAACTCAGGAATGTCGGCAGATGCTAAGTGATACATATTTCGATCTCTCTCAACCCAACACAGTCCCTCGAACTATACACAGACGCCTCCAACTCGGGCTGGGGGGCCCACTTGGGGGACAGTCATGCCTCGGGGATGTGGGACGCACAGATGGCTCGCCTCCACATCAACATATTAGAATTGGAAGCGGTCAGGCTGGCCCTCCTCCACTTCCAACATCTGTCTCTCACACCGACTGGTTCTCCTCCTCACGGACAACACGTCGGTAGCCCGTTACATCAACAAAGGGGGGGGGGGGGGGGGCTCACTCCATCGGCCTCTCTCTACGGACAGAGGCCCTCCTTCGCTGGTGCCACGCACGGGGAGCCACCCTCCGTGCGAGACACATAGCGGGGACACGCAACATCCTGGCAGACACTCTCAGCCGGTCAGGGACCCTTCTGCACACAGAGTGGACCCTGAACAAGCTGACACTAACCACCGTCTGGGAACACTGGTTCAAGCCCATGGTCGACCTATTTGAGACCCAAACTCATCCTCATAACCCCGTGGTGGCCGACTCAGTTGTGGTTCCCGGACCTCAGGTCCCTCACTCCAATCCCCAGATGCTTCGCCTACACGCTTGGCTTCTATGCCAGCCAAATTGCGACCACCGCGATGAGAGAGATGGGTCACGTGGTGCACGGCTAACTCGGTCCCCTACCTCCTCCCCTCCAACATCCACATAGGCAAGTTCCTATCCCACCAGATAGGCAATTTCCTATCCCACCTTTCATCCTCTCGAAAGCTCTCTGCTAGTTCCATTCGGGGCTACAGATCGGCCGTAGGCACCACCATCTGACAGCTGGGCGGCCCATCATTCGACAATAACTTTCTCCTTAGAGAACTATCTCTCGGGGGGGGGGGGTGGCCCTACGGGAAGCTCAGTCCCCTAGGCGCGCTCCCATGTGGGACCTCTTTCTGGTTCTTGACTCCCTCAGAAAACCCCCTTTCGAGCCCCTCCGTGCTATTCCCTTTGTCATTCTCCCCTTCAAGACCACCTTCCTTCTCTCCCTGGCCTCAGCCAGAGAGCGAAGTGGGATTCAGGTCCTCAGTTGTGACCCCTCGGGACATCGCCTTTCTCAGAGACGGATCGGTCTCGCTTAAGTTCCTGCCTGAGTTCTTAGCGAAGAACCAGGAACCGGGCACGACCTCTCCTTCCCTGGTTATCCGCTCCCTAGCGGATATCTTAGGCAGCGAAGGCAGCGGGGACATGGACCTATGACCCTCTAGGTGCCTCAGATACTACTGGGAGCGTTCCCCCCCCCAGGCGTTCCTCTCAGAGAAGCCTCCTTATTTCCATCAACCCCAACAACAAGAAAGACATCTCGGCGGGCTCGATTTCTAGGTGGCTATTCTATACTATCAAATCTGCCTATGCCCAGGCCCACAAAGACCTCCCAGCCCTTCCCCTCGAGCCCACGAGGTCAGAGCGTTGGCCATGTCCACAGCGTTCCCAGCACTCTGTCCCCGTGTGCCATCTCCTGGAGGCAGCCTACTGGCGTTCGGAGAACCCTTTCATAAACTTTTATCTAAGGGACATCCGCATGACCAGGGCTGATGGTTCTAAGGGGTTTTCATTTGTGCGGCCAATGCAGCCATAACAGTTAACCCAGGAACCATTAGGGCGCGGGCCCTCCTCCTATTCCTTTAAATTCTGCTATGGTCTGACATGGTATAGTATACGACGCCAAAATGGGGAGTTTGTATTATACTCCCTGTTTGGCTAAGTATACTTACCATGTCAGACTCTAATGCCCGCCCTACCTTCCCCGCTAGCGCCAAGGTTCCCTGGGGTTGCCTTGCGCGCAGGCCTCGTTGAATGACGGACAGTACACGATCTTCGGCATCTTCCGTAATCGGAAGTAGGGTGGGCGTCACGTGACTATCTTATGCCTGCATTTGCACAAAAACTTCGGCCTGACAGAGCTGACTGACAGCCGTTTAATGCTATGGTCTGACATGGTAAGAAACTCCCCATTTTTGGGGTATTCATTACAGCCCATTTCCCTTGAGAGATTTTGCATTGTAAGAATTTGTAACACTCAAGCCCATTGGCTATGTGCTTATTAAATACCAAATACAATGATGTCACTGACTTGATTGTTTTTGATCAGTTGGTTGACTCTGTTCCATATGGATATAATGAATGAATGATTTAGTGAGGAAGGTTTACATTCTAAAGGGGAGGACTTGATGGGAGGGAGGGGGTGCTCATGACATAAGTATAAAACTGTGTGTATTGGAATTCTAGCCGGCTTTCTTTCAAGCCACACTTACATCACTGAATAATTCCTATGTTGAAAACGCCTTTGAAACAGGACTGGTTCGAATCAAATTGGCTGGCAACAGCTACCATTTACAGACCTTTTTTTTTTTAAGAATTGTCTTCTCATATTCACTGTCCATATTGAATCTGAATTAGCGCTTTTAGGGAACTAGATGAACGTAAAACGTACCAGGCCATCCAATCGTAGTTAATCAGATTTAGAAAACTTGCCATTTCCGGCACCAGTTAGAGAACCTTGCTTGCTATGGCGGACAAGGGGGGAGTACAGTGATGGTAAATAATTTGAAAGGATCTTTTATCGGACCCTTAAGACTATAGAGACAAATGCCGTCTTGTTTCTGATGAAGATGGAGTGCATTTTAAACAGACTAACAAGCAGAATCAGTGACAGTAGTCTGCGTCACAGATTCCCGGATGGGAGGTCGTGGGTTTGATTCCTGTCAGAACCATTTACTAAGATTATTTGTGATTTCATCGACAAAAATCCCCGCAAACAAGGGAAATAATTGTTGGGGAGTTGTCCCTTTGATCTATGATCAGTTTAACATTAATGCTGGCTCAAAGTTATGGTGGGCCTCAAAACCGCTGACATGGATTATACAGTGTTTCAGTGCCAAATCCTAACTGTGGTGTGTGGCCCTCACAGGGGTCGGAATGAGCGGCGTGGGGGTGACGCCACGGGAGTGGCATAGATGACGAGACAGCACGAAATAATGATATAAGTGAATGAATAAACAAATGAACAAGAAAATGAATAAATGAATAGAAAATTTAAAAGAAAGAAACTAGATGAGAGACTAGGTCGCGAAAATCTTTGGGGGGGGGGGGGGGGGGGGGATTTGGGGGGGGGGTTGTTTGGGGTTTTTTTTTTGTTTTTGTTTTTGTTTTTTTTGTTTTGTTTTTTTGTTATGTCCGTTTCTCTCTTATTTATAAATGTTAACACATTCAAGGGCCTACGTGAATAACCAAATTCTGTCAATCTTTCTCACGATAGGCGGAGACAAGAAATCAGCGAATTTCACAGTTTGATAATGTATACGTATTGAGAAGGGGGAGATAAGTTGTTTTGAGTTCTCTGGAAGGGCATAAAGTAATCGAAATATTGCGGAAGAAAAGAAATTGGGGCCTTTATTCCAAATTGTCGCTTGCCTTCGTTTGTGCAAGGAATATACGGTGTTATAGGGTGCAAATTTTCCGTCCCAGTTGATCGAGAATGCACAGTTCATAACTGTTGCTTTGTTTGAAAAAGCGAGCACACACATACACGCGCGCGCGCGCCCGCACGTGATTAGTGGAGGGGGAGAGAGAGAGCAACACAAAGGCGATAAAACATGCGTGGATCACCAAAATGGGAATTTCAGTCTTTCTCCTTTTTGGTAGTGCAAATAAAGCATGCACTCAGCCACTCATAATTATATATACATACATGTGTGCACGTATGAGAGAGAGAGAGAGAGAGAGAGAGAGAGAGAGAGGTGATTTATTATTAAAAATCATTAAGACGTATTCCAGACATTTCTATTCCTCACTGCTCCAGGACATGCACACATACACACACACACACACACACACACACACACACACACACACTCCAGCATCTATACTTTCCCGCTTGCTCACAGACATACACACCCGCGCACATGCTTATGTCACAGGTGATCCACCACCTCTTCTTATACGCTGTGTTTGTTTAAAAGCGCAATGGATTTGAACACAAAGCTCTTTTTTGTGCGCGTCAGCTTAGCTCTGGGGACACGAAATCGTCTGCCTGATGGAAGGAGCTCAAACTGTCGCGCAAGCGTATGCCCACTGTCGCTAACAATGGCACGAGCCTTGTTGACCGCACGCCTTTCATACAACTCGCTCATACTCTCGAAAATTTCGAATCATTCACTCGCTCCTTCATGACGGACCTTGAGGTGAAACAAACCATTCGTCCTCCCTCTCTCTCTCTCTTCGTACATGCACAGGAGATTCTACACAAAAATATAAAGATGTTTATCGTAAATTGTCTGCTGCATAAATTTACACACACACACACACACACACACACACACACACACACACACACACACACCACGTTGTAACCATGCAGGTAAACATGAGATGTGTGGTGACCGAACCACATAGAGCTCGTGACTTAAATCTGGGAAAAAAATGAACATGAGTATGCTCCGTGTCACCTCTCTCTCCCGCACGCGCGCGCGCGCGCGCGCGCACACACACTCTCTCTCTCTCTCTCTCTCTCTCTCTCTCTCTCTCTCTCTCTCTCTCTCTCCAGTAATCATGACTGGTCAATGTACATGTAGTCTATGTGCCTTGAACTCAATGACCAGTCAATGTCACCGGGATTAATTTGCATGCTCGGTTTCCCTTCAGCCAGGGTAACTGGGTTCCCTGCCAAACTTCCCGCTGCCAGACCTGAGATGGGGCCCCATGGCTTTCACCCCCTTCTTTCTTTTCTTTTTTTTTTTTTTTTTTTTTGTTCCTTTGCTTCTTTCTTTTCCCTCTTCTTGATCTTTCTTCTGTCTTTCCCCCTTTTCATTCCTCCATTCCTGTCGTCACCCTTTCCACGTTTTTTTGTTTTGTTTTGGGTTTTTTTTTTGTTTGTTTGTTTCTTTCTTTCTTTTTTTTTTCTGTCAGAGCATGTGCCGTTTTTCCCCATTTACATGACGACAAAGAACGTTCATCTGATAAAATACCAATTCGGGACTTGCTATGAGCAGAAGAATGTTGTCACACACATTCGCGCAAGCACGTGTCAGTGTATGAAATATATCTTAAAACCCATAATACACGTCATCTGATGAGCATAAAGGCGTTGTTTCACACACACACACACACATACGCACACAACATGCACGCGCCGCGTACGCACACATACTGATTCATGTGCACACACGCACGCCTTCGCGTTCACGCATACATGCGCTTGCGCGTGTGCATATACGAAGAGAGAGAGAGAGGGAGGGCGAATGGTTTGTTCATCACGTCAAGGTCCGTCATGAAGGGGCGAGTGAATGATTTTCATTTCAGTCATTTTAGACTTCTTAAAGCGTCAACGGTCAGGCCAGTAACATGAGACGTTGACTCTTCCAAGAGAGAAAGGCAGGGAGGGGGGTGGGAGAAAGAACGAACGTTGACGTGAAAGTCCATCGTGTGAATCCCAATAACCACGTCATCCAGGACTTTTCGGTGGCTCAAAACGTCGCCTTAACGATCCGCCTGTCAGTCGCTTAAATCATCTCCTCGGGGAGCTCCGAACGACTCAACATGTCTCCCTGCAAAAATCTCATTAATGGTAAACGTTGGAGGTGCTTTTCGTTTGCTTTTTCGTTTGTTTCAAGTCGATACCGGGAACGAAGGAGAAAAAGACTGGCTTGAACATCTGTGGCTGATATTGATACAACTAATTCAGTGCTTTGAGAGGAAGTTTCAACGCACAGTAACGTCTACATAACGAACAAGTATGGTACCTCTTGCTGCCATGGCGAGATAATGATCTTGGGAGCCAGAGTTGTCCTGCTTGTTCGTTCTTTACTAATTTGACGCTGATCAACAATCTGATCAACGAACTGATCAACTCCGCTAAGTCTGCTGTGCTTCCATCACAGGTTCTTTTTCGTTCACCTTTGGAAAAAAAAAAAAAAAAGTTCTGCCTCTGTGATCATTTTGTTTTCATATAGGCTAGAGAGGAGTCTGGAACAAGACTATAGTGTCACACACAAAACGTGGTCAGGCTAATTCAGTAAGTGACGAAATACGAAACAGACATGTAACAAATGAACATGCAAAACAAGGTGCGAACTAGCGCGTATCGAATACGCAGTATGAAACGACCAGACTTGGCTGTTTTGTGTGTTGTAGGTTAAAGAAGTGTTACTGTGCACTTTGTTTTGTGCGTTCAGCTGTATTCGATTGTACACTTGCTGCAGTCTTATATCTTCGGAGACGATGTTTAAACACGAAACCAGTGTGTGTGCTTTCGTCGGGGTCGGGTGTGTGTGTGTGTGTGTGTATGTGTGTGTGTGTGTGTGTGTGTGTGTGTGTGCGTGCGCGCGCGCGCGCGCGTGTGTGTGTGTGTGTGTGTGTTCGTGCGTGCGTGCATGTGTGTGTGTGTGTGTGTGTGTGTGTGTGTGTGCGCGCGCGCGCGCGTGTGTGTGTGTGTGTGTGTGTGTGTGTGTACGCGCGCGCGCACGTTTGCGTGTCTATGTGTGTGTTCATGAGACAATAACAGCAGAGAGACAGACAGATAGGACTGATCATGCAAATAAACATGAACTGTTAAAAACAAAGTTTTGTTTTCGTTTGAATCTAGAACACATTGTTTTCTAACGACAGGAAACGGAGTAAAACACGACTAATTTGTCGTTCTTTGACGGGCTGTAAGGTCTGTACTGTAACAAATTTCGAGTTTTTTTTTATCGTCACAGCCTCCAGCCGACCACACAGACCCTTGTCGAGGCTCATAGAGGAACACTCATCGCCTCTTGAACAGGCCAAATAATAAGAGAGAGAGAAACAGACAGAGAGAGAGAGAGAGAGGGCATCCTGAAATGGAAACAAACGGCAAATAAAACAGTTAAGGACATGGTGGGGAAAGCTACCAACATCCCGTGGCATGTGAAGACGTTGGCTGTGCTGGCAGAGGCGTGGCGGGCATTACCGGCACCTGACTTCACTTTCCAAGATCAGTTTCAAAACAGTGACCGAGGCAGAAAATGAAGCTGAATTTGAAAAGAGAGGGGTTAGTTACCGCCAAGGACACAGGCAAACAAGAGTGCTGGACTGGACACAAGGCATGTCGACCTCTTGGGCCTTCTTCAGCGAAAACACACAATATATTAGGACAGTGAGAAGAAGAACATGTAGCGACTTAGCAGCGCTTCTCCTGTTTTGTCTCCAAATTGAAAATGGTCCTTTCCAAGATCAGAGAGAGAGAGAGTGAGAGAGAGAGAGAGAGAGAAACATTTAAATGCCACCAATATATATATATATATATATATATATATATATATATATCAAAGTATGTATGTATGTCCATGTATGTATATATATGTAAAGGGCCATACGGTCAGACAGACACCGCAGAGTCGACATCCTGTGTTCATTCTGGACAGCATATACTGTTTTCATTATCCAGTCGCTGAACTGCGAAAAAAAAAAGAAAAAAAAGAAAAAAAAAAAAGGGGGGGGGGGGGGGGGGGGGGGGGGGGGGGGGAGGAGAGAGAGAGAGAGAGAGTTTTCAGAACAAAGACAGGAAACTGGCCCACAAAGGTACTGTGGACCACAGTAAACAAAGGCAAAAATCAGTTAACAACAGACTGAGTCAAGGAGAATGAAGGATAAGGGGAAGGTATTTTAAAGTTCTCCTCCTGGTTTTCAAATCACTGAATAATCTGGCTCCCTACTACCTCTCTGACCTCCTTCATCTCTATGTTCCGTCTCGCAACTTAACGCTCATCCACCGATTCTCGTCCGCTTCGGCTTCCCTCCGCTCGCCTGAAAACTTCAGGCCAACGATCTTTCTCTTACCTGGCACCTGCTCTGTGGAATGTCTGCCTTCTCTCTGCGTAACACGGACTCCTTAGAGACTTTTAAAACCTCCCTAAAGACACATCTTTTCCCTCGGACCGATTAACGATAGCCACTTATCACTGTGCGCTGTTTGGACGCGCTGGTGTTGACGCGCTCGCGTGTGTGTGTGTGTGTGTGTGTGTGCTGTGCTTTGAGTTAGAATTAGTATTTTATCATGTTTCTGTTATATGCGCTTTGGGCTCTATAAATATCCTTTACATTAAATTACTGACATAGAACTTCCAATAGGCGGGGTAACTGTTGGTATTGCAAAAGCCCCCGGCGTCCCCGCGAGGACTGTACATCTGTCGGCACAAATTAGCTTTACAAAGTTCAGCGTCTTGCAGCAGGTGAGTATCAGCTCATAAAAATTAGTATGTTTATTTTTTCGTCCCCCCCTTCCCCCCCCCCCATCCCCCCCCCCCCCCTCCCTTTTGTTTAACATCATAATTCTGTCTGTAAGAATCCAAACATATTTTCAACAATCCAAGAACACTACAATACCACAACTCCGTAACAGCCGTTACTTCCAAGTTACCATCCACCTTAGTCACCCGGATGATGGAGTCGCTCACGTATGCTATAGTCTGCCCCCTCAAGTGGGATTCGGTCGAAACTGTGTAATCCCTTTCTGTTTACGGAGACATGAGTACTTTAGCCCACCACCTGAGAATTAATCCACAGATTGAGCACGTTGTACGCCCGTGCTTCTGCAGCGCCTATACCGGCGAAGCCTTTAGTAAAATCGCTGGCAGCTGACCACGCGGCCGATCTAAGTACCCTTAGGTGCGAGACAGAGAAAAAGTTACCTTATCCAGTGAACTCGAAAGAGCTATTAGTGCAGACCGCCAGTGCTTGCTTGACTTTCACAACTCGGTTTGAGTACTGCGGAACACAACGTGTTAACAATGCAGTGAAGTGGGTCCGATCCACCTTTTTTTTTTTTCTTCCTTTTTTTTTTTTCCCCTTCACCCTCCCATATACAAATACAAGTTCGTTTTGAAATGGTCGGGGGAAAGTTAGCGATGATCTTGGCTTTTACTAATAATTAAGATTTTTAAGTTTACTCCATGCAGGCTTAAAGCCCCGAGCTTCTAGATGACTCGGCTTCATCAAAATTCTTGTCGTCTGCTTTCGTGTATACCTTCTCCCTTTCACAAAGTACTATCCTTGTTCTTTCTAATCAAATTTTCAGGTCTCGATTCACTCCCGAAGGATCCGGATACCGTGTACGTCATCGTTCCAGCGTTCGGCTCAACAGAAATAAACTTCAGAACTGAGAAATGAGAGACAACTGTTTCAACAGCAATGTCTTGTGCCATACGGAGTAATTACTTCAAATTTGTTCAGCTCTTGAGGAGAGAAGAGGGTTTTGAATGTTGATACTTATTAATACTTCCGTTTTGCTGACAAAATGTGTTTCGAAAAAGAAAGTGGTCATTTAAATGTGAACGACATTAACTGAGTAAACGACAGGAACTCAAGCACGGCCGCCGGATGACACTGCTATTGTGATCTTTTCATTCATTTCCTCAAGAAGACAGTGGCGTTTGCATGCTCTCATTGGATCCGTCATGGATAC
>JADBJO010002024.1:151276-156276 GCA_016801955.1 Conus betulinus | reverse complement strand
ATGTGTTTACTCTTTTGGCAGCTGTACAAAAGCAGTTCGCAAATACTCGAAAAATATACGTAGTTTTTATAGAACTTTTTTAAAAGTTTGATTCGATTTCGAGAAAAACTTTTATGGCCAATACTTAGAAATAGCGGAATAAAAGGAAAACTTTACATTGTATACAAAGTATGTATGAGGACGTCAAAGCTAGAATTAAATGTGTGCTAGAGTTAGTGATGTAATAAAATGTACAAGAGGAGTAAAACAGGGTGATGTGTGTAGTCCCGTCTTGTTTTCATTTTTTTTTTTTTTTATTAATGATTTGATTCAACAAATTAATGAAAATGGTAAACATGGAGTAACATTTGATTGACTAGAATTATTCATTATGCTTTTTGCAGATGATATTGTGTTGTTGTGTGAAACTCCGATTGGTCTACAAAATTATTTATTCAGTTATATGCGGCGGCGGGAGAGACTGGAGCTAAAAAGTGAACATGGAAAAATTAACATCATAGTTTTTTCGTAAAGGTGGGTATCTAGCGGCACGTGAAACATGGTTATATGGAAGTAGTAGTCATATGTCTGTGCCGAATGCATATAAATAGGCCTATATTGGGATTATATGTTTTCAACGAAGCTTAGTTTTAGATTTACTTGCCAGGGTCTGATCAGTCGAGCGAAAAAATCTGTATAAAAAAAAATCTGTATATAAAAAAACTACTCCCCAAGCATATTTTTTAAACTAGTTGATACACAAGTTCAACAGTAGCTCTATATGGAGCTGACATATGGGGCTTGAATAATAATCAAGAAAGTGAAAAGGTACGGGTATTTGCTATGAAAAAAAAAAATTTACATGTTGATCAAAAGACTCCCAATAATCTTATATACGGAGAACTTGGAAGATATCTTATTTACTTAAAACGCTTACATAGAAAGAAAAGAGGTACTGGTTAAAAGTAGTTCAAATGAATGATAACAGACTACCTGCTCGGGACTGATAAGAATATGTAGAGACTCGATCAAAGAGGTAAAAACAAAACATGAGCAGGTAGCGTGCGTAAATGTTCATGTAATTATGATTTTCATTACGTATGGATGAATCAGGTGTCGCGTGTGCAGACTGTTTTCTTGGCTTGTTTCAAGCAACGTACTGTAGATTGAAGATGGCAGGATTGTGAGTCCCACATTCGGACGAGTTACAGGTTTTCATTGTCCAGATTGTTTAAAGTCGGTCATTTGATTGAACCATACGTTTCATTGTCTTTGTGTAGTTTTGTAAGGGCAGCATTAACCAAGTTTAGGTTTGGCGTATCTGACATTGCTGTGCACTCCCAGAGATAGAGATATGGCGGAAATGGAATTGCCATATGTCGCTTTTGTAGTCCAGCAATAGAGGATGAAATTCATTTTGCATTTAGCTGTCCAGTGTTAAATGACCTTAGAAGTAAAATTTATGCCATCAAAAATTTTTATTGTAGACCATCTAGTTTTCGTTTAGCATTATTGCCATTATCAACAAGAAATGAAAATGCAATATAAAGTTTTGCAATTTATCTGTGTAAATCATTTCAGTGTATCACAGCCTTTTCTCAATAAGGGCGAGCAGATGAACATGTTTGTACATTTTACATAGTTTCAATGAACTGACATTTTGATTTTGATTTTATTCTTATGACAGACGATACTAAGACTTTAAAATCGAGCAGAGTGAACATGTTTGTACATTTTACATAGTTTCAATGAACTGATCATTTTGATTTTGATGTTCTTATTGACAGACGATACTAAGACTTTAAAATCTATGGTGGTGGTGGTGGGGGGGGGGGGGGGGGGGGGGGGGGGGGGGGGGGGGGGGGGGGGGGGGGGGAGGGGGTAACCAGGGGGCAGGCACTGCCTGGAATCGAAGTCCGCGGTGATGTACAGAGTGACTTCCCATGGATTAGAGGCGTTCCGCGGACAGGGTTTGTTTCGTCGGGATTTTTTCGTTCGTTTTGTGAATAACTTTATACGTTGTCACGGATGCCCCCAGTTCCTATTTGTTCGCAGCAGAGGGCATGGAGAAGGAGTATAAGAGTGTTCACATCTAACCTTTTTTTTTGGGGGGGGGGGGGGGGGGGGGGGGGGGGGGGGGGGGGGGGGGGGGGGGGGGGCAAAATGATGACTGTAGTTTTCCCGTGTTAGTTCGTGAAGGCGACAGCTTAAGCAATTACAGGTTATGTAAGTATCTGTAACGTAATAGTGCAAGCTCCTCGGTAGTATAGTGGTTAGTATCCCCGCCTGTCACGCGGGAGACCGGGGTTCAATTCCCCGCCGGGGGGAGAGCGACATTTTTCCCCCCCTTTTTTTTTCTATCACCAAAAGGGAAGAAAGTGCTATGCTATTAGATTTATATTTTTTTCTTTTCCCTTTTTTTTTTTTTTTCTTTTATTTTTTTAATATTAAATGTCATTTACCCTAAATCAACAACAATTCTGTGCAGAAGCAAACGGATCCAGGAACACTTGTCGCTTTTTTTTCCACTGGCGAATTAGGGAATTAGGAGGGTTTTCAGATTTCTTAAAGTATTAAAGTATTATAGTATGTCAGTAAAAGGTTGCTTTTTTTGTTTTTTTTTGTGTTTTTTTTCTCAAATGAGAATAATCCTTAGTGAAGTCAAGTCACATTGGATAGGCCTAGCCAACCAGACGCTTCAAACAACTTTAAAATAAAACTAAAAATAGAAGGGGGGGGGGGGGGGGGGGGGGTCAGGCTATGATCGGGTGGGGGTGGAGGGTGGGATGGAGGAACAGAAATAATCACAGGCCCATAATAAAAAAAACGGATACTGCTTTCGACACCAAAGCGCCTAGCAGAAATGACAGCACAGAGCACACAGAACGAACAAGAAGGGACCCCCCCCCCCCCCCCCCCCCCCCCCCCCACACACACACCACACACACCCACACACCCCACCCCGCCCCCGAAAAAAGGGTGTTCCGAGCTCGCCGATGTACCCTGAAGTTGACACATCCACACAACAACATTCTCATTTCTACTCGGCGATTTAGTATCATAGGAAGTGATTCGCTTGGCTTGTGTAGGGCTAATATTTCATCATAGAGGAGTACGAGTCATTCGACTTGCTCGTCATTGACTGATATGAGAAGGGACAGTTCGGTGGTAAAATTTGAGACACGCTTACCCGCTTGAGGATCCCGATCCACTCACTGGACTCTGACTCTTCAGAACGGCTGTGGAACTGATATATCTCAGAGGCCACAGTATTAAATATATTGCATGTAAAAAGTGCATTCAACTCACGCCTGCACGCTCGCGCGCGCACTCATGCACGCACGCACGCACGCACGCACACACACACACACACACACACACACACACACACACACACACACACGCACGCATGCGCGCGCGCACACACACACACGCACACGCGCACACAAACACACACACACACACACACACACACACACACACACACACACACACACACACACACACACACACACACACACACACACACACACACACACGCGCACACACACACACACATACACACACACGCACACATACACGCTAGCGCACGCACATTGACAGACAGACAGAGATAGATACAGCTAGAGACAGACAGACAGACAGAGAATGGGAGAGAGAGAGAGAGAGAGGAGAGAGAGAGAGAGAGAGAGAGAGAGAGAGAGAGAGAGAGATGCACTGAACACACACACACACACATATGCGCGCGCGCACGCACGCACAGGCAGGCAGGCAGGCACGCATACACACACACACACACACACACACACACACACACACACACACACACACACAGAGAGAGAGAGAGAGGAGATCCACCCTCCCCTTCCACTAACGCGTAGTTAAGCCTGGGGCCAGAGAGTTTGCTCTACCCCACCCCCACCCCACCCCTCCATTCCACCCTTGTGTGTGTATGTATGTGTGTGTGCGCGCGCGCGCGCGCGCGCGCGCGCGCGCGCGTGTGTGTGTGTGTGTGTGTGTGTGTGTGTGAGAGAGGTGTAGAGCGCGAGAGAGAGAGAGAGAGAGAGAGAGGGAGGGGAGTGTAGCGACAGCCGACGACCTTTATATGGCATAGACGGCATGCTTTGGCCATTCCTGAGCGTCACTCCACTATCGGAGAAAAAGGGATGAGTGCGTTTGGGCGATGGTGATCTGTGATGCAACAAGACTAAGTGGGAGAGAAACGGCAGACGGCACCCTGGTGCTTACAGCTTTGCTAGAGAACAGGGTTCTGTTCGAACTGCTCAAGAGTCCTGCTGACGATGAAGAGTAGGAAAGGAAAGGGCGGGAGGGGTGGGGGTGGTATGGCTTCTTGTGATCCGCGGTTATGACGTCAGATTTTCTGTGTGTTGATTCCAAATCTGTTTTACAATCACTAGAGCGTTGGGACTGCAACGCTAGAAAAGATTTGCTTTTTGAAATAAAACATTTACTGCATTGTTTCATAACTCTAGGTATAAGAATTGATTTTTGTTGGGTCCCATCTCACTGTGGAATGAAATAGCAGACTGTCTTGCAAAAGAAGGAGCAAATAGAAAACGCTGAAAATTTATCCAAAAAAATCCCGTACATTTGTCCTCTTGTGAATTAATCCAAATTATGAAGACGTATGTACATAAGCAGAATTTTAGTCGGAGCATGGCTACTTTACCATTATGCCCAAGGTACATTGTCAGATTCATTCATAAAATTAAGGCTGAATACTTGGAACACTAAATATTCTCATGGTATTACTTGTGTCTGCAGAGAAAACATTGCTGTGCGTCATCTTTTGTTTGAATGCTCAGTGTTAACCTCGCTCTATCGGGAGGGAAGGTATTGAGATGAATAACTGATAATGTCAATACTGTCTTATATGGTTCATGTGTTGCTGAGATTGCCATGGTTATTTCGCAGTTCACAGGTTGCAACATTTTTGTGAAGATCACAACTTTGTGTACCACTAGGATATTTCACTTATGTAAATATGCACATATCAGATG
>JADBJO010002024.1:141276-146276 GCA_016801955.1 Conus betulinus | reverse complement strand
TACACAAACAACTCTTGAACACACAACTTACTCAAGCAACGTTTGAACACAACGTACGCAAGCAACGTTTGAACACAACGTACGCAAACAACGTTTAAAAACACAACTGATGCAAGCATCGCCGAAGCAGTTTTGAACGAAACTTGGCGAAAAAGACCACGAGTCTGACCCGAGGATGAAACCCATCAAAGTTTGGCACGGGTCCAGAATCTCTTAAGCAAAAAATGACGCAAGAACTGCAGAACTTAATTGTAAAGCCGATACGTCCGATCCAGTGGATGGGGGCCTATAATTAGATCTCCAGCATGCACCAGAGAAAAGAAGCCGAAAGCCTGAGAGACACCAGCCAAGATCCAACGACGAAATGACCATGACAGAGAAACACCGCCACCGAGCACCAGCATACAAAACACAAACAACACCCACAACCAAAACCCCACAAGTTAGGCGCGGACACAGTTATTGCCCGCTTCGTTTTCAATTAACGAACTGAAAATGTCTGATTTAAAAAAAAAAAAAAAAAAAAAATCTCCGGCACCCATGAAAGAAGGTTAGGAAAGCGCCAGCAGCGCGCGCACAGTCAGAAGAAACTCTACCCAAGCTGCTCAGATAGCCGGCTGGCATACTACTACCATGCCCCTGGCCTGAAGGAAACTGGGTGGAGAGGTGTTATGTGCCGCGAAGACCAGCCAAATCAGGGCATGTTGGTGCACAGCCAGAGCAGAGGGCAGGTTCAGGGTCCGTTCCACCTCGGTGGAGGTCTGTGGTCTCCCTAGTGCTCTCTTCTAGTTGGTTGCACGTGATAACTGCTCAGCCAGTCGGGGGGACTGCATTGCCCGATGAGGCCCAAGCTGGGGGGGGGGGGGGGGGGGGGGGGGTTTTGTTGTTTGTGTTGGTGTGTGTGTGTGTGTGTGTGTGTGTGTGTGTTTTACACGACAGTTGCGTCCGAACGAGGGGAGGGGGCAGGAGGTATGCGGGGCGAGAGGGGGGGTGTGACGAAGGCACTGACCCCGTTTCCCTTCCCCTTGCAATTAAGATATTTAGAGGGCCAGAGCACCTTAAGCCAAGACATTGTGTCGTCCTGCGTAGAAGTTTGGTAGGATGCGCTGGCTCCCCACCTCCCTTTCTTTTTGTATGGAAAAGTTGGAAGACGAATTTCCGACACCCTGTCCACAGCCACAGCCCGGTCGGCCACGCCGTAGCCCCGACAACGGCAATTCACAGGGGGCAGTCAATGTCAAGCCGCCAAGAGGCAACCCACCAGAGGAGACACTGCACTGCTGCCGAGTCACTTCGGTGGTGTTCAGTGGCGCCTGTTCTGATCTAACATACGCAGGGACACACCTACTAAACCCCCTACTGATGACGATAATTGCTTAGTGACGGAGCCGGCGTGAGTCAGCTCTCTCCCCGGAGGGCGCCACCACGTCCGTCCAACGACAGCCCCCATGGACTCGCCGGCACCGGTGACCCCGACGGAACCAAACCATAGACGTGGAGAGGACATCGAAACTGAGGTCACCATGAGAGCAGGGCACGAAGGGCCACAGAACCTGAGACATTTTTTTTATGCTGATCGATGAGAATGAGGATGATTAAGATGATACTACGGATTTCCATTTCGGTCTGAGACTACATGACAGGGCTGTAGTCTACGCTTCCTTTCATAATGTATCCAGGCGTCAACCAGGCCCGAGAGATACAGGCACCTGTATCAGGTCAGGAAATTTGAGCAACACTCTCAGAAACGCATCCATTAAGTGGATGAAACTCGACTGTGTGGTCCCAGTCTTCCCAACTGAGTCCGCAGCAAACTCAACTTGGGTAGGAGCCGGTCAGGGCAGAAAAACCCACATGACTCTGATGGAATTCGAACCCACGACCTCCCAGCCGGGAGTCCGCGACGCTAACCACTTCGCCACGGCGGCTGGTTATCCCCCTCCTTCTCATTACACACACAACTCTCTAGTAAGGCCTTTAAGAGTGCTTCTGTACACTTTAGACTGTTCACATAGGGAAAAGAGAAGAGAGAAGAAAAAGAGAAGCGGAGACTGATGCAGTTTCGTTCAGTAAGTGCCGCATATCTACGCGCTTACATCTTATTCCAGATGTTTAATCTCCCCTCTACTATCCAACCCCGTAAAGTCACATCTAATCTCAACCTCACACGCACACACACACACACGCACGCACGCACGCACGCACGCATTAATCTACATGCTGCTGGATAATAATACTCGCGTAAATGTGCGGCGATTTTAGCATATTAGACTTTTCTTTTCAGTTCCAAAATTTAAAAAGAAAGTTACACCACTAGAAAACAAAAATGCTCACTCTACTATTACTTAAGACGACTAAGAAATGTCTGAATGGTGAGTATGGGTCCTTTTCTTGTTTGTGTTTGAAAGTGAACTATTTTTTACCAAAGTCACAAAGTGTAACACGTCATCACTTAAGACAGTATTTTGTGCAAATGTATGTTCCTTTTTATCTGTGGAATAACACAAGACACAAGCCAGAATAAGCGCATAATTGTCTCTTCTGTTGCAACACAAAAACAGCATGAAACGACTCTACTATTTTGGATTTGCATAGATATTTGTCAGTTCTTATGATGACGATGCAGCATCATGCAATCTCTCGTTTTGAATGAGTTATGGCAATACTACATTTTCGCCACAGACAAGGTGTCTTGTTTTTTCAGACTAAGTAATAGCTTTCATTCCATGGTGACAGAACTGTAGTCTGTGAGTCATGTTTAGGGGCTGTTTGCATTCATTTCTTTTCTCTCCTGAATTTTTTCCAGACAATATTTCATGTTGTGTTACTTTTCAAAACAGAGTCGGTGGGATCCCCCCCCCCCCCCCCCTCCAGTTTCATAGATTTTTCTTGATTAAGGACTCGGCTCCATCATATACCAGAATGTCTGCCTTTCGGTTGGATATTCATTTTGTGTAGACTGCAACAAGAGAACAACGTGCAAATGTGATGAAAAGATGACAGTCATGATGATGGCGTCATATCTTGTGCAGGTTGCAACGGGAGAAAAACGTACAGCTGTGCGGGAAAGAGAGAAAGAACGAGTACTGTCTCACTACAAATCCAGGTTTGGAGAGATCCAGGTTTGGGGGAGAGGGGGGGGGGGGCGAAGGGAGAGGGGGGGGGGGGGGGGGGGGGGGGAGGGGGGCCATAGGGAGGCGAAGGAGAGAGAGAGAGAGGGGAGAGAGAGAAAAACGGGGAAAGTAAAAAGAGAGGAGGGTGAGAAGATATATAGAGACAGAGAGAGAGGGAGAGAGAGAGAGAGAGATATATAGAGAGGGGGCGAGAGAGAGAGGGGGGGGGCGGGATGAAGGGTGAGAAAAACGGAAAGATAAAGAGAGAGAGAGGATGGTAAGGATATATATATATATATATATAGAGAGAGAGAGAGAGAGGGGAGGGGGATGAGGGGCGGAATGAAGGGAGAGAAAAACGGAAAGATAAAGAGAGAGAGAGAGAGAGGGAGGGTAAGGATATATATATATATATAGAGAGAGAGAGAGAGAGAGAGAGGGGATGAGGGGCGGAATGAAGGGAGAGAAAAACGGAAAGATAAAGAGAGAGAGAGGGGGTAAGGATATATATATATATATATAGAGAGAGAGAGGGGGGGGATGAGGGGCGGATATGAGAAGGGAGAGAAAAACGGAAGGATAAAGAGAGAGAGGAGGGTAAGGAGATATATAGAGAGACAGACACCACACAGACAGAGGGAGAGAGAGAGAGGAGGGTAAGGAGATATATAGAGAGACAGACACCACACAGACAGAGGGAGAGAGAGAGAGAGAGAGAGGAGGGTAAGGAGATATATAGAGAGACAGACACCACACAGACAGAGAGGGAGAGAGGGAGAGAGAGAGAGGAGGGGGTAAGGAGATATATAGAGAGACAGACACCACACAGACAGAGAGAGAGAGAGGAGAGGAAGGGTAAGGAGATATATAGAGAGACACCACACACACAGAGAGAGAGAGAGAGAGAGAGAGGAGGGTAAGGAGATATATAGAGAGACAGACACCACACAGACAGAGAGAGAGGAGAGAGAGAGAGAGAGGAGGGTAAGGAGATATATAGAGAGACAGACACCACAGAGAGAGAGAGAGAGAGAGAGAGAGAGAGAGAGGAGGGTAAGGAGATATATAGAGAGAGACAGACACCACACAGACAGAGAGAGAGAGAGAGAGAGGAGGGTAAGGAGATATATAGAGAGACAGACACCACACAGACAGAGGACAGAGAGAGAGAGAGAGAGGAGGGTAAGGAGATATATAGAGAGACAGACACCACACAGACAGACAGAGAGAGAGAGAGAGGAGGGTAAGGAGAGATATATAGAGAGACAGACACCACACAGACAGAGGGAGAGAGAGAGAGAGAGAGAGGAGGGTAAGGAGATATAGAGAGAGACAGACACCCACACAGACAGAGGGAGAGAGAGAGAGGAGGGTAAGGAGATATATAGAGAGACAGACACCACACAGACAGAGGGAGAGAGAGAGAGAGGAGGGTAAGGAGATATAGAGAGAGACAGACACCACACAGACAGAGGGAGAGAGAGAGAGAGAGAGGAGGGTAAGGAGATATATAGAGAGACAGACACCACACAGACAGAGGGAGAGAGAGAGGGGGGGAGGGGGCGGGGTGAAGGGAGAGAAAAACGGGAGGATAAAGAGAGAGAGGGGGCGGTAAGAAGACACATTAAGAGCGACGGACGGGGAGAGAGAGAGAGAGAGAGATTACTGCCAACGCACATTGTGATGAAGTATTGTCATGCTTTGACTAGGGGACACAACTCTCTGATAGAGCAGTCGACCCTCACAGTCATGGCCACCGTGCTCAGCCGGGCAGTAAACATCATGACGTGGACTTAGCCGGACAAAGCAGAATGATTTAATAATGCTAATGTTCGCGTATTGCTGTGACGGCTCAGCTGGAAGCAAAACGTAGAACTCTCATAGCTG
>JADBJO010002024.1:128776-133776 GCA_016801955.1 Conus betulinus | reverse complement strand
CGAAATGAATCGTAGATCACAGTCCTGTCCTGTTGTCCCACACCAGGATGGAAATCTGCAGCAAAATCTTCATCCTCATGGTTCGTCATAAAGACATCTTCATCATCCTCATGGTTCGTCATAGAGACATCTTCATCATCCTCATGGTTCGTCATAAAGACATCTTCATCATCCTAATGGTTCGGCATAAAGACATCTTCATCATCCTCATGCTTCGTCATAAAGATATCTTCATCATCCTCGTGGGTCGTCATAAAGACATCTTCACCATCCTCATGGTTCATCATAAAGACATCTTCATCATCCTAATGGTTCGTCATAAAAGACATCTTCATCATCCTCATGGTCGTCATAAAGACATCTTCATCATCTTCAAAGTTCGTCATAGAAAACAACATCTTCATCATCCTCATGGTTCGTCCTAAAAAAAACATCTTCATCATCCTCATGGTTCGTCATACAAAACAATATCTTCATCATCCTCATGGGTCGTCATAAAGACATCTTCATCTCATCGTCCTCATGGGTCGTCATAAAGACATCTCTCATCATCCTCATGGTTCGTCATAAAGACATCTTCACCATCCTCATGGGTCGTCATAAAGACATCTTCATCATCCTAATGGTTCGGCATAAAGACATCTTCATCATCCTCATGCTTCGTCATAAAAGATATCTTCATCATCCTCGTGGGTCGTCATAAAGACATCTTCATCATCCTCATGGTTCGTCATAAAGACATCTTCACCATCCTCATGCTTTGTCATAAAGACATCTTCATCACCCTCATGGTTCGTCATAGACATCTTCATCATCCTCATGCTTCGTCATAAAGACATCTTTATCATCCTCATGCTTCGTCATAAAGACATCTTTACCATCCTCATGCTTCGTCATAGAAAACAACACTTTCATCATCCTAATGGTTCGTCATAAAAACATCTTCATCATCCTAATGGTTCGTCATAGAGACATCTTCATCATTCTCATGGTTCGTCATAGAAAACAACACCTTCATCATCCTCATGGTTCGTCATAGAAAAAACAACATCTTCATCATCGTCATGGTTCCTCATAGAAAACAACATCTTCATTATCCTCATGGTTCGTCATAGAAAACAACATCTTCATCATCATCGTCATGGTTCGTCATAGAAAACAACATCTTCATCATCCTCAGGTTCGTCATAGAAAACACAACATCATCATCCTCAGGTTCGTCAGAAAAAACATCTTCATCATCCTCAGGTTCGTCATAGAAAACAATATCTCATCATCGTCATGGTTCGTCATAGAAAACAACATCTTCATTATCCTCATGGTTCGTCATAGAAAACACATCTTCATCTTCATCATCCTCAGGTTCGTCATAGAAAACAACATCTTCATCATCCTCAGGTTCGTCATAGAAAACAACATCTTCATCATCCTCATGGTTCGTCATAGAAAACAACATCTCTAGTTCTGTGGCCCTCCACGTCCTGCTGTCTCGAAGACCACAGTTTTGATCTCCACTCCACCCACGTCTCTACCCATGGCGTGTTCGTGGGAAACTCGGTGTGGTGGCAGATTCATAGAGACAGTCGTCAGATAGGCGTGGTGGCGCCCCTCTGCAGGATAGTGGGCGGAGCGGGGGGGGGGGTTGGGGGGGGGGGGGGGGGGGGCACTAACTCATGCCAGCTTCGCCACTAAGTGGTTGTTGCCGAAAGCAGGGGGTTGGCAAGTTGTTTCTTGCGTGTGTTGGATCGGAAGAGGCACCCCAGTGAACCAGATCAAAGCGACTCGGCAGGAGTGCAGTGTGTCCTCTGGTGAGGTGCCCCGAGACGGCTTGATTGCTTCCATTGCAGAGAGAAACTGGGACTGAAAGCGACAGGCTCTTCCTGGGTGTAGCTGTGTTAGGCAGAGCCAGAAGAAGAAGCGATATGGGAGCAATGTCATACAGGGCTCACACGAGAGGTGAGAGGCAACGGAAAGGAAAGATTCGTTAATTAAGTTGTTTATTAAGTTGTATCGTTAAACTGTATGTATCAGCTCTGTGAAAATGGAACACAGCATGACTGACATTTAACTGTCAATATTCTCATTCTGTGGTATTCTTACAGTGGACAATCCCGAGCTGGTTAATCCGGAGAACGACGCTGTCAACTTTGTGAACTGCATGAAACACTTCTCTCATATTTCAGTTGACTTCGTAAGTGATGACACTTTAGTCACCTTTGTTCCCCATTGACGTTTTTTTTTTTTTTTTGTTTTGTTTTGTTTTTTAAATTCAAGTGACAAGACTTTTTTGTATGTTACAGACACGCATCGGTAATAGAACGGTATGATCCTTTCTAAATTATAGGTACATAGACGTTACAACTGAAATGTTTGTAAAATAGTGGTGTTTAAGTCAGTGATGGGAAATCGCAAATTATGGGTGCTTTGGTTTAACCATTTGCAAATTATGGGTATTTGAGGAATTTCTGTTGTAAATGAGTTTTCATCATTTTCAGACTGTGGGTGTCAACGTGATAGAAGTGTAGGCTAATCCTTAAATCACGGCTATATGATTGAAAGGTGTCATCATTTTTTCAATAGGTAGTTAGACAATGACATCTTATTTTACAGGTATCTAAGTGACAGGACTGGTAATCGTTTCCAGATTCATGGGTATGTAAGCAAAAGATCTATATTCATTGTTACTTTTTGAGTGGTATGCGAGTGGGATGATTTTAATCATGGTTAAAGTTAAGGTACTGAAATGATAGAAGTTCAATCCTATTAGAGTGTGTAAAGTAGTGGCTACTGTTTCAGACAGGACATTCATCGTTTTTGAACTGGAAGTATTGGAACGTAAGGACTTTGATTATTTCTAAATCATGGGTACATAAGAGATATCAGATACATCATTTTAAACTGTGGGCATTTGAAAAGATTGATAACGGGCGTTTAAGTAATATAACTTTGCTTCTAAACCATCTTTTCTCTTTTGCAAGCCTGAATTACAGAATCAGTGTAGACATTTGAATGATGGTCGTCCGGTTTTTTACGAAGTAGTTCACTGCAATTCCATTACAGATTGAGTTCGCAAGCTCTCCGGGCGCCGTTCAGTAGTTGGCTTTGTTACTGTCTTTGTTTTTGTACAACAAACTGACGAAACAAATATGTGCTTTTTGGAGACCCTCCAGTGGGGCAGGAACGTTAATTGATATGAGGGAACAGAGCTGGCCCCCTATCTCCCCTTGAAAGCTATTCTGACAGAAGAGAGATAACTCTGGGGACAATTTTTGAAGTTCTTACTGCTGGCAGAAGCCACCCAATTCCGATGTTTACATAATCATTGAAAGAGGGAGAGAGCCAAGACTGGAATTTCAACTCTTAGGTCGACACCCTCCCTCTCTCTCTCTCTCTCTCTCTCTCTCTCTCTCTCTCTCTCTCTCTCTCTCTCTCTCTCTCTCTCTCTCTCTTTATCAGAGAATTCGTTAGAACTCCTATCTTCGTTTCTTTCCGATAGAAAGCAAATGGTCTCAGTAAATGAATCTGTATCTCCTACATTATCCATTAGTCATGGTGTGCCGCAAGGGTCAGTACTCGGACCTATCTTATTTTCCATATATATAAACGATTTACCTCTATTCATTGATAGTCTCTGTGAAATATTCGCTGATGACACCACAATACACTGTAGTCATAAAAAAAAATGAAAATATATTTGCCAGTTTACAAGAAAGTACAAACAAATTAATCACATGGTCTGAACTCAATCACATGTGTCTCCATCCTCAGAAAACGAAATACTTCATAATAACCAGTGCTTCATAGACAAAAGCGTCAAAATATTTCTAATGATTCCCTATCTCTTTGTATAAATAATGAAATAGTTGAAGAAGTTGATCATCATAAAGTCCTTGGTGTCATTGTAGACAATAATTGTCATGGTCTTCTCATGTCACAATGCTTTGCAAACTTCTGTCTCAAAAGATTCACCAGCTTTCAAAACTAAAATATTTCTTAGACCAACATTGTCGTAAGGTGTTTTTTTTTTACTTCGTACATTGAACCTCATTTGAATTACTCTTCTACATTGCGGGATTCGGCCAGTTATAACGTATTAAAACCCACTCTTCAGTCTTCATAGACGGGCTGTGAAACTCGTTCTCTCTCAAATCTACAATGTAACTCCCTCTGATTATAAACGTTTAGACATTTTGCCTCTAAATGGGAAACTCATTTATAACAAAGCAATTTTCATGTTTAAGATAATGTCCAATCATGCACCACCAACTTTGAAAAATAATTTAAAACGAACCTGATTCGCAATGTCAGAAAGGTTCAGATACCCCTACCGAGGATTGATCTTTTTAAATCTAGCCTCATTTACTCCGGTGGTTGTTTGTGGAACGACCTAGTGTCTTCATTTAATGTAATTTCGAGTCTAAACGTTTTCAAAAAAACAATACTTCTCATATCTGATGCTACGCTTCCTAAACAGTGTGACTAATGACAACATCATGTAAACTTCTTTATACGTTTTCAAAATTATTGTATGGATTCAAGTACAAATGATGTTTAAGTGTATTTGAATGTTCATTTGTGTTCCTTCGTTACCTTTCTCTATATCTTCTGATGATATACTGTTCACCTGTCCATTCTTTCATCGACGTCCGTCTTCATTTCTTCTTTCTTTTCTTCTTCTTCTCCTTCTTCTTTCTTCTTCTTCTTCTCTTCTTCTATTTTTTTAAAAAATGTATTTGCAAAGTTGTTTTCTGTGTGTGTGGTGGGGTGTGGGTGTGGGTGAAAGGTTGACTGTCATATTTTTGGATTGCCTTTTGTATTTCAGGCTAACATTCTTTTCACTATTTAGATGGTTTGTTGATTTTGAAAGTCACATATTGACATTTTTTTTTTTTTTCTGCCTCATCGAGGGGCAAGATGTAAAAAAAGCCTCTGTTGTGTTTATTCTTTATCCCTAATTAGAAAAGATTCGTTCGTTTCGTTCGTTCTTTCTCTCTCTCTCT
>JADBJO010002024.1:68776-123776 GCA_016801955.1 Conus betulinus | reverse complement strand
CAAGGTCAAAACGAAGTATCATCTGAATTACTTCATGACAAAGTCTTAGTTCCTAAATCGAAGACAGATTCAAATTTATGAGAAGCTGGCATCATCCTGCTCAGGAAAGTCGTCCCAGTTTGACAAGAAGTTGTGAATGAGTTTATTCAATGGAGCATAGGTATGGGAGATGTAAGGATAATCCGTTGAAGGGTTTTGGTCGCATAATGCCTCTCTGTCTTTCAGATGTCTGCCTCCTGCCCTCAGTTTTCTGTTTGTTAGGAGACTGAAAGAGACGGCGGCGTCTCTGACAACAAACCCACAATACAAAGAAACACAGAAATTAGAGCACAAAGTAACCTGCGTAAATATACCGTTAAAAAAACGTACAAAACAGACCTTTGAATTTTTTTTTTACATAGATATAGGATTCTTGTTTTCTGATTGTGTTGTTTTTTAGCTTGCGTGCGTGCGTAGTGCGTGCGTGCACGCACGCGTGCGCGCGCGCGCACGCGCGCGTGTGTGTATGTATGTGTCAGTGAGAGAGGGGGACAGGAGGGGGTGGGGTTGATTGTGTGTATGAGTTGTTTGTAATACCTTGGTTTGGATGTGTTTTTTTTTTCCGCTCTCTGTTTTGCGAGTCTTAAAATGGACAGTTATAAATGTGTCTGATCTGTTGGGTATCAGTTTTCTGAGTGTTCGTTTGTTTTTCAAAAGTGTTATTTTGATTTAGTATCCGGTCTGAGCTGAGAGTTTGTTCTTTATTGTGTTGCTGCCTCCACGAGGCTTTCACTTCTTAATTAAGCATATTGTCCGTTCTCGTTACGAGTTTGATTTGTTTCTTTCCGTTACCTGAAAAATGTTCTGACAGCGTGCAGTCACGCACGCACGCACACACACGCACACGCACACACATTCGATTTTTTTTTTTCAACATACGACCCTTTTTCATTTTGTTTTAAACTTTATACGTTAGCTTGCCGTTGTAGCTTTCAGTTTGGGATGACAGCTGAATAGTGAATTCTGAGGCAACGGTCGAATGCCTTGTGATTTCCCTTATTTACATAATCGTAAATAGTGTTTGGAAGGTAGAAATGAACAATAAAGATGTAAAAATAAAAAGAGATGTGAAAAGTGACGTGTGTGTGTGTATGTGTGTGTGCGTGCGTACATGCGTTTGCGTGCGTGTGTGCATGCGTGTGTGTGTGTGTGTGTGTGTGTGTGCGTGTGTGTGTGCGTGTGCGTGTGTGTGTGCGTGCGTGCATGTGTGTGTGTGTGTGTGTGTGTGTGTGTGTGTGTGTGTGTGTGTGTGTGTGCAAGCTTTCATACAGGCAACAAAGAAATATGCTGCACGAACATGTCTGGGCATGCCTTTGCGTAAGTAAAGTATATGAAAGAGCTTGCACGCATGCAAAGTTTCATAAAGAAAACAATGCTGTACTACGCAGTACACACAGGCTAAATATGAAATGTCTGACCTGACCTCATATAGGCCCTATTCAAACCACCATATCTTATATCCAAATTCACAAACCAAGTTTGCCTGGTTGGTGAATTGGAACAATGATCAAGTGTCTCCAAATGAGCGGAATGTGTATGTGTGTGCGCGCGCGCGTGCGTGTGTGTGTGTGTGTGAGAGAGAGAGAGAGAGAGAGAGAGAGATAGCATTGTTGTGGCAGTTATTTGCATTGTTGTGACGCGCCCCTTTGATGTGTAAACAACGTGATGCACGCATTTCCAATGTTCTCATCACCAAAAAAAAACAGCTCGCCCATGCGTGTCGTAACATCCCATATTTCAATGTGCAAGTGCGTGTTATCAACTAATTCTGTCGATCACCCTGGCATCTGCAGGTTTACGTGTTGAGAAAGTTGTCCGCGAAAGCAGCATTAACTTGTAGTGGGGCATCTTTGAATTGGACAGTTAGGACAATGTTTTCTGTGATCTATTGTAGTGGGGCATCTTTAAACGGGACAGTTAATCATTCTGTTCATTGTCAAACTGTTCTATTGTAGTGGGGCATCTTTAAACGGGACAGTTAATGATCTGTATGTCTGTTCATTGTCAAACTGTTCTGTTGTAGTGGACTGTTAATGATCTGTATGTCTGTTCATTGTCAAACTTTCTGTTGTAGTGGACTGTTAATGATCTGTATGTCTGTTCATTGTCAAACTTTCTGTTGTAGTGGACTGTTAATGATCTGTATGTCTGTTCATTTTCATTTTCAAACTGTCTGTTCATTTTGTTAATAATCTGTTTCATTTTCAAACTGTTCTGTGTAGTGGACTGTTAATAATCTGTATGTCTGTTCATTTTCAAACTGTTCTGTTGTAGTGGACTGTTAATGATCTGTATGTCTGTGTTCATTTTCATTTATGTCTGTTCATTGTCAAACTGTTCTGTTGTAGTGGACTGTTAATGATGTCCTATTGTAGTGGACTGTTAATAATCTGTATGTCTGTTCATTGTCAAACTGTCCTATTGTAGTGGACTGTTAAATAATCTGTATGTCTGTTCATCAAACTGTTCATTGTCAAAATGTCTGTATGTCTGTTCTTTTCAAACTGTTCTGCTAGTGGACTGTTAATGATCTGTATGTCTGTTCATTTTCAAATGTCTGTTCATTTTCTGTCCTGTTGTAGTGGACTGTTTAATGATCTGTATGTCTGTCATGTTCATTGTCTGTTCATTTTCAACTGTCCTATTGTAGTGGACTGTTAATGATCTGTATGTCTGTTCATGTCAAAACTGTGTTCAATTGTAGTGGATTGTTAATAATCTGTGTTGTAGTGGACTGTTCATGTTTCTGTTCATTGTCAAACTGTTCTATTGTAGTGGGGCATCTTTGAACTGGACAGCTAATGATCTGTTTCTGTTCATTTTCAAACTGTTCTATTGTAGTGGGCTGTTAATGATCTGTATTTCTGTTCATTGTCAAAGTGTTCAATTGTAGTGGACTGTTAATGATCTGTATGTCTGTTCATTGTTAAAACTGTCCTATTCTCATCGTTATTCCACTTCACATTATTATGAAGTCAAATCAAACAAAGAAAGGGTCGAATCAAAACAATGCTATACACCCATCCGAAAATGAGAACAGGGGATGAGAGACAGAGCCAGCCAGCCAGCCAGCCAGACAGACAAAGATACAGACAGAGAGAAAAAAAGAGTCCATCGGAATATCGCTGATTGACAGCAAACACGTGTTGCCATGCCTGGTCACTGATGAAAGAGAATCTACCCTGCTCACCGTCACCAGATGGATGAATGGGCAGTCAATGAGGGGAAAAGTAAAAGGCGCGTACGTACACCCAACGTGTACCAGACCCAGTAAGCCGATAGCCCAGTTCACACCGTACACTCGCCAAGATGGCGGGAAGATCCCTGGTCCTTTGTGGTTCAAATTCGAATCTCTCTCTCCACCAGACCTTAAGAGATGGTCTTGGATGCCAGTCTTTCGGATGAGATGGTAAGACAGGGGTGCTGTCGGCTGCATGCATGTATATAGCGCAGAAAGATCTCACTCCACAAGGGAGTTAACTCTGATAATGCCACTCAAAAAAAAAAAAAAAAAAAAAAAAAAGCCATTGCCTATAGGTAAAAATCAACAAATAAAATCCTTGAGGGAAAAACCAGGTGACAGCAGCTCCAACTCCATATCATTTGTTACTAAACGGAGGTGTAACATTCCAAACAGTACACACAATACATCACTTGCACATGAAGAGAAACGAGTTTTTAAAAAAAAAAAACAAAAACGGCCGCTTCCTATCGACCTGTGTTGTCGGTGAGTATCGGTCCTTTGTTTCCTTAACGACCAATGTAAAATGTACAGCAAGTGAGATTTGTTGAAAAGAAAACTGAAACCACAGCGTATTGTGAATGCGATCGTAACTGAACGAACGGAAAAAAGGCCCATCTGTCACTTGAATCATATTATTGTTATCATTGAGGCTCTGTAGGTAGGTGTAAACAGGTTGCATGTACCTACTGATTAGACACTACCGGCAGCAAATTCCTGTCCTGCAAACCTGTCCAGGTTTTCACCCAGGACCAGAATATTCTGAGCCTCTAGCTTCCCGACACTAGCATGTGTACAAGACCACTGCGTTTGAAAACGGGTGCAAAAACTGTCTCTTCACCATTTCTTGTCCAGCAGCGGAACAGAATCAGCATTGTCCTTTCACGCGTAACAACCTGGAAATGGAGGCTGCAGAATAGATGATCATTCTGTAATGGGTTGTGTGGCCTTGTCTGTCACGTCTGTTAAATCCAGCTTTCTCTTGAGTGGTTTCGGGAAGGGGCAAAGAGACGATTCTGGAAGGACGTCCCAGACCACACCCAGGGCACCAGACACTGCCAGGCGTATGGTCCAGACGATACAGACTGGCTGCAGCCTCCAGCGTGTATCTGTAGCACTGCTTCCAGTATTTTGCGTCCCTCTGTCTTCAGACGCTCCTGGTGGCTTTCATCACGCCTCAGTTCATGCAGTGCTCTGTGGCTGATGGCGCCAGAGTGAATCAGCAAGCGGACTGTGACGGTATGGGAAGGCAGACAACCGTGCGGCCTCTTAGGACAAGTGTGAGGGGACACTGGTGAGATCCAGTGAAATATCCATGTCGACAGAGTGTGGATAAACCGGCTGCAATGCATACTTCCAGCAGGCAGTTTTCGCGGTCAAAGGTATTACTGCTGCCCTGAGTCATTATCCCACAAAGTATCCTCCCTCCCCTTCCACACATGATTGGAATTCACAAGGATGTCCTTGAGATTAACTTTCCAGATGAGAGACTGGGTAATCCAGAAATCACGCCCCACGGAATGAACAAAAATGTGCGTTAATACCTCAGAGTCTGGGCACTGGTCCATCAGACCGTCACTGGTCCATCAGACCGTCACTGGTCATCAGACCGTCATGGTCCATCAGACCATCATGGTCCATCAGACTGTCATGGCCCATCAGACCATTATGGTCCATCAGACTGTCATGGTCCATCAGACCATCACTGGCCCATCAGACTGTCATGGTCATCAGACCATCACTGGCCCATCAGACCGTCATGGTCCATCAGCCGTCATGGTCCATCAGACCGTCATGGTCCATCAGACCGTCATGGTCCATCAGACCATCACTGGTCCATCAGACCGTCATGGTCCATCAGACCGTCATGGTCCATCCGTCCCGTCATGGTCCATCAGTCCATTATGGTCCATCAGACCGTCATTGTCCATCAGACTGTCACTGGTCCATCAGACCATCATGGTCCATCAGACCATCACTGGTCCATCAGACCATCATGGTTCATCAGACCGTCATGGTCCATCAGACCGTCATGGTCCATCAGACTGTCATGGTCCATCAGACCATCATGGTCCATCAGACCATCATGGGTCCATCAGACTGTCATGGTCCATCAAACCATCACTGGTCCATAAGACCATCACTGGTCCATCAGACCATCACTGGTCCATCAGACTGTCATGGGTCCATCAGACCATCAATGGTCCATCAGACCATCACTGGTCCATCAGACCGTCATGGTCCATCAGACCATCACTGGTCCATCAGACCGTCATGGTCCATCAGACCATCACTGGTTCATCAGACCATCACTGGTCCATCAGACCATCACTGGTCCATCAGACCGTCATGGTCCATCAGACCATCACCGGTCCATCAGACCATCATGGTCCATCAGACCATCACTGGTCCATCAGACCATCACCGGTCCATCAGACCGGCATGGTCCATCAGACCATCATGGTCCATCAGACCATCACTGGTCCATCAGACCGTCATGGTCCATCAGACCATCACTGGTCCATCAGACCATCACTGGTCCATCAGACCGTCATGGTCCATCAGACCATCACTGGTCCATCAGACCATCACTGGTCCATCAGACCATCATGGTCCATCAGACCATCACTGGTCCATCAGACTGTCAATGAACAGCCACTGCCGACAGCACACGGCCATCTTCAACACCTTCTTCAGTAGCTCTGGATCATGGGTCGTGCCAAACAGAGCCTGAAGACTGACCCAGTCTGGCAGGAGGAAATACTACAGCCCGCACGATCAAACCATGCTCTCACACATTTTGCTGCCAGAATCTCACTGGGACAGGGAAAATTCGGTATGATCCATTGTTCCTGGGAATCGTACTGCCAGTAATCCGGTATTCGGAGTTGCTTCAACAAGGTGACAGTAATGTGAATGCTCCACGGTCGACCACAACTCTGACCCAGTCTTTCACATGAGCAGCTGGGTAGAACTGATTGACCACCAAGCATTTGTCCAGCAACGTACAATCTTTCAGAACGAAGTCCAGTATAAAGGCCATGAAGTCACAGGCCTCTCTAAACCTCCATTTTGCCAATCTGGATATCATGGCCTTCCCATTCCTCCTCTTCGCCCAGAAACTTACAAGAATGGCAGCAAGGTATCCCTCAACCTAAACAAACACCAATCTTAATTCATGCGCAGGCCATTCATCTAACATTGACATCCATTCTTCCCAGTCGTCTCCCTTCCACAGATTGTCCAGCAACAGCTCGAACACTTGTTCGCTGTGATCGACCCATGAAGAATGTTGTAAATAATTCAAATCTCTGTGCCTTCAAACCTTTTCTGAAAGCAAACTGGCACCTGTCTTTCCTTCAGCCTTGAGTTTCCTTGAAATTAAAGTCCTGAAAAAATATCAAAAAAAAAAAAGGACTGATATTACAATCTTCAATACTTCGTTCGACGGCAGACTCAAAAATCTCACGCCGCACTGCTTTGCCTGTGTTCATTCTGAATTCATTTTACCACATTTGACAGAAAGACATGTAAATATTGACAAATTAATTACTATTCATAACTTAATGATAAATGAACATCTGCACTTAAACGCGGCGATAGGGTGGAATGGGTGGTGACAGGAGGGTGTGGCAGGAAGGAGTGGAGTGGAGGTTCAAACCTTCCTTTTGGTGAGTACCTTCGACGTAGGTGACAAGTGGATAGATGCTACCCTGCTTACCACAAAACCAGTGTAAATTTCCTAAATCTATAATGGATCAACTTCAACGGCCCTTCCCTCTCTCCCTTCCACCCTGAAGAAAAAAAATCCCCTTGCTCATAGAGGTGCAGATCCTCCAATCCCACCTGATCTACCCCCCCCCCCCCCCCCCCCCCCCCAGTTCCCCATCCCTCCTTAAAAAAAATTTTTTTAATTAAAGAGCTCTTGTGAAGGGAGGAGGGGAAGGGGGAATGCAGCGGCCTCCAGGTTCCTCACAGGGAAGGCATGGCCCTGTGTTGGTGTGTTGGGATGTGTGTGTTTTGCGTTTCTTTCCGTTAGAATATTGAAGTCAAGTGATTGAAATCTCATAGCGTTAAATGAAATGTTTCCATAACATATCTATGGTTTCTCAATATTTTTTTCTGCAACCATCCTGGCTTCACTAATCGACGGAAAGAAACGTAAGATGGGTGTGCAATGGCTTCTCTTCGAATGCATGTAAAAGACTGTCCTTTTTCAGTAAATCAAAACCATGGACCGTACTACAGTCCTCAGCTAAAACTCACCGACTTCGGTCTGGGTTCTACACACTGAAACAGGCAACAGGAGCACGCTCACCAACGACATCGGACTGAAGCTGTGCACAGAGAGAGAGAGAGAGAGAGAGAGAGAGAGAGCGCGTTTACACTGAACGCCGGATGATCACGTGACACCACAAAACTCGCTTGCATTCAGTTGAAGTTCGTGTAGTTGCTCAGAAGAAACGCGTATGCGACTTCCAGGTACTGGTGCATAAGAGTCACAATCTTTGCACCGAAGTCAGCGCGTTGTTTCATAGTCTTACGTCTAACTTTAACCTCCAGATACTCGCTTCTCTAAACTGTATGAGCGCATGCATACATTTCACTAACCTTCCCAAAGTGATTTTTTTTTTGTCTGTAAGTTTTATTGCTTCAAAATATACTGCTATAATCATTGATACGCTGTGTCTGTGCATGCAAGTGCCATGACTAATATGTGAAAGTTCTATACTCTCTCAAAGCATTGTAACTACACCATGATAATGTGTCTTGTTCTTCCGTTGTTATTGATGCATTGTCCTTGTCTTATCAAAATCTTATGCAGTATCTAGCATATATATATATATATATATATATATATATATATATATATATATATATATATATATATATATATATATATATATATATATATATATATGTGTGAAAAAAAATGTAGTAATGACATCTCTCTCTCTCTCTCTCTCTCTCTCTCTCTCTCTCTCTCTCTCTTTAATGCATGATCTTAAATTTGACTATCCTTCATCCGTCTAATTTTCAATGCTTCCGCAATGAATTTTGCAACTGATTTGATTACAAGTCCATCATCTGATGATAACACGACGGCGACATCTTGTCTTTTCGCTATATCTAACTGGAAAAATGAACAATTTGTCCGCACTTCATTATAAACAGTACAGTGGAACAGAAAGTGTTCTTCGTCGTCAATAATGTGTCTACCTGCTAGACAAGGTGATTCTGTGGATGTTTCCCAAATCATCTTTTGTTCGCATTAAAACCTAAAGTTCTCAGCCTAAATCTTGCGTCATTTATTCTGTGCCATTTATCTGTTATAACATTGAGGAACTTTTCAGAATGAAACACATTTTAAAATGAAAAAAAAAAACGATATTTTTCTTTACTTTCCATATCTGAATGCCAATTCTGTTTAAAAGAACAAAAATAAGCCTGTATTTAAATTCCGAAATGAACTGTTGCTAATTTTCTACTTCCTGGGTCATCCACACGATTCCAAACCCCTGTTCTGAAAGAACTTTATTTACTTTTCTTTAACTTAAGATAACGCACTATAAGAGATACCTATATAAATGAATAATGTCATTCATCGCATGTGGAAGAGATCAGTAAGATACAATATCATCATTTGATTAAGTGGATGGTCGAGTCAGTCTTACGATTTCTGTTTTGTTTTGTTAGTTGTTGTTGTTGTTGTGTTGTAATTCTGTGTTGTTGTTGTTGTTGTTGTTGTTGTTGTTGTTGTTGTTGTGTTGTTGCTGCTGGTGTGTGTGTGTGTGTGTGTGTGTGGTGTGTGTGTGTGTGTGTGTGTGTGTGTGTTTAAAAACTTACTGTATTACTCCTGTGTGTGGAAACATAAGGAAACGTTACGATTTTATTTGTTTTTGTTAACCTTTGATTTGATACACACTGGGAATAAATGTGTACTATTTGTTTGCAAGGAAAGGAAGAGGTAAATGTTATTGTTCTGTTATCCCCTCTCCTTGTCAAAAGACCTCTTTGGTAATGACAATAAGATATCAAAGTGTCTCGCGCGCACGTGTACACACACACACACACACACACACACGCACACACACACACACACACACACACACACACACACATCATGATATAGACGAGTTCTATGATTATTGGTTTATGAATGCATTGTCGCTATTTGACAATTGTTTCTAGAATTGTTTATTCTATTCATGCATTGTAATCACATCATGAAAACTGGCGTAACATGTTATATTATTGATGCATTGCTGTTGTATAATTAACACCCTTGGCAGTGCAGTATGTTAATATGTAGTATGTTAATATTCTCTCTCTCTCTCTCTCTCTCTCTCTCTCTCTCTCTCTCTCTCTCTGCGTACCGCTGTTACTGATGCATTGTTGCTAGTTAATTAAAAACCAAAAATTGTCGATACTAAAACAGTATTGGAAAATATGATAAAAGCATCTCTCTCTCTCTCTAACTGTGAGTCTGTGTGTGTGTGTGTGTGTGTGTGTGTGTGTGTGTGTGTGTGTGTGTGTGTGCGCGCGCGCTTTTTTTTGGCTTTTTTTCCCGTGCGTGTATGCGTGCTTATGTGCTTGTTCATCATGTTTGATGGAGAAACAGATCATCCATGTTTTTTATGTAGTATTTCATAAGTGTTTGTTCATATGCTCTAATGGCTAGTCATACTTACTTAGTTGCTAGTCACTCTTAGTCCCTCAGTGGGGCAAGGGCCGAATGTGAAAAAACATATTAATTTTGCTTATCTGTTACCAATGGATATAAAGATTATCAGTCTGTCTTTGTCTGTCTGTCTCTCCGTAATCAATTGATTTATTCTTGATTGTTGTTTCAATGTCACTTGTCAATCAGTCAATCAATCACCCCACTAACCTACGATGTCTTGCTTCAGTTTTACCTTGCTATTTCTCTTTTTACCCTCAGTGTTACTCTGAAGTTCGATCATATTCATTTCACTGAGCCATGAACTGTCCGGACTGCTCTAGAGGCAGGTGAAGACAGTGCTTCTCTGGGTCCTCCCCAGCACCTTCGGGTGTTTCTTTTTCTTTTCCCTCAGTGTTACCCTGTGCCCGAACATTAGTTCATGGCTCAGTAAAATGAATATGATCGAAATTCAGCGTCTACCGATATTGTCACACTCAAATTCTTTCGATCAGTGGCAATGGCAGCATAAACAACAGTCATAATTGTACGTAGGACCTTGACCTTGTGTGATCTTGGCCCTATCGGAAGCCTCGTTCCCAATCAGCGCAGTGACGTGTCGACGCTGTCTTTCCTTCATATCACGACTTTCGATTTTACGAAAAGTTTCAGTTGTTTTCTCTGAGGCCTACAGGCTTACGGTGTAGGTGTCCAGTTTGGGAATAAGACTTAAGAAGTTGTCATCAGCAAGCTGCGCTGTTCAAGACTTCTTCTGCAGGTAGACTTTTCTGCCTTTACATAACCGTAGTCGAATGTTCAAGCGGATTCTGTATCCATACGGTTTTCGTCAATGGAGAACTGATCGACGTCATAATTTTGATTTGGGGCCATTGACTTCCACTGACAAGAGTCGACTGTCACTGTGGTCGAAGTATGGGGGTCGGATACAGTAGCTTTTGAACTGGCATATGAACACTGAGGTCTGTATTTAACTCCAGAGCGGTTGTTAGCAGAGATGATAAATCGGTAATATTTCGCTGAGTGAATTTAGAAGGTCCAGGCTAACGTGCAACAAAATATTGGCTGACCTAGCAATTGTGTGAAACTGAAACTCACAGGAAATGGTAAAATACGCACACTATCAAGCTTGAGTTTATTTGAAATCACATCGATGTCCGTTCATCAAATTATTGTCAGATCTTACATCAACGACCTTATTGCAGTCAAGCAACGAACCATATATTATATACAAAACATTGGACTTGCGAAAAGCCTGATGACGATCTGTATTTAGCCCTTATTTTCCAGCTTACTGTGCTAACTACTGTTGTGTGCCATCTCAGCAGGCGGTGGGCTCCTTACAAAGCAATCAACGTTTTGTTTTGAATATTTCTGAAACATCAGATTATGATGTATTACTTTATATCACTGGTTTGAGCCCTTCTTCTCCATTGTCTTCACTCCAGCCAGCCAGACAAGATCCATCATGACATCAGAAGGGAGCTTCAAATATTGGGCTCCAAATCAAACCTGGTGTCACAGTTGATCTACTCTCTCTGTGGTGTTAAGGACAGTCAGGAAGCTGACGAACTCTCCAAGCCAGGCAGCAAATAAGGGCAAATTGCGCACCAAATATGTCATAAGGAGAAGTTAAGACCGTCCTTAAAAGCCATTTCAAACAAATGTGAAGACAGGATCTGTGGGTAGGATCTGGAAAGGGTCCAACAGACCACTATCTTTAGAGTCAAGGACACTGTCAGGTCCTGTCACACATCTCTACAGACTGAAGATATCTCACCAGGATGAATGTTCATGTGGCACTGACCCATAGACACAATCCACACTCTTCACTCCTGTCCCATCTTTGATACCCTTTGACAGGAAATGTGGTCCATCGCAGTGGACCCTGGGGAGAGCGCTTTGTCCACTTTTAGCCATGTAAGAATGATGAATTTGTTGACTGAAAGAAGCTCAACAAAAGCAACACTCCATCAGTACAGTGTCTGCTCTTGTAAGATAGTGAATTTAGTACAAAATGTAACCATAAAACTGACAAAAATAAGACTGTAATCAAAGCAGGAATTAATGATTCACACGCGCTCGCGCGCGCACACACACACACACACACACACACACACACACACACACACACACACACACCTACTAGTATTGGTTCAAACAGCACTTAACTCTATGGTGCCGAAAACCTTGGAGTCCCTCTAGTAATATATTCCATGAAAAAATTTCCTTCCATCTTGACGCATCCTAAATAAGACTTAAAACAGTTTGGAATAGGTATTTAGTTCATTCACTGTTGTTCATTTCCTTATTACTTTACATATATGTGTTAATTCAAATTGGAAGAATATGACACAGGCTATCTGTTGGCATGTTTATAGAATCTGCTTTTTTGCCTGCACCTGTGGCACATGCAGTTAACATGCCTTTATAGTGTAAATATGTTTAAGATATTGTATTACACAAATTGTTGAATTGTGGTGTTTGATCTTGAAATCATTAACATCTGTTTCTTTGAAGTGAAGGGACTATATGTTATTGATTCATTTATCATGAATTTCAAACTGAAAGGAATGGGTACATTGCATCAGAAGTGAATGTCTTTTATTTCCTGAAACAAATTTGAATTTATGTATGTATTGTGTTGCAATGATCTGGATGAAAGATTTTACCTCGGTGTACTTAATGAGGATGTACAGCATATAAAAGTATAATTTTGGTGATGTTTCACTCGCAGTTTGAATCTATGCCTATGTATGTCTTTCAGAAAATGTACAAAAATACATGCACACATACGCATCTGTCTGTCCATGTATTGCTCTCTCTCTCTCACTCTTTTTCTCTGTCACGTTATTCCTGGTAGAGAATATTATGCACATAACACATGCAATAATGTATGCATTCACTCACACTCTCTAAAGTCACATGCAAACTGCAAATACCCACAAAATGTTCATATAGTTTGGTTTTTATGTGCATGCACACACACACGTGCACGCACACACACACACACACACACACACACACACACACACACACACACACACACACACACATGCACGCACTCATGCACCAGTGCATGCACGCAGGCATGTGCTCACACACACACACACACACACACACACACACACACACACACACACACACACACACACATACACACACACACACATGCACACATTCATCCACAATCGCTCGCACACAAACACACACACAGCGACATGTAAACAATACTTGTGTTGTATGTGTAGGACTACGTAAGAGACCTGCTGTACACAAAAGTGTTTTTGTTTTTTGTTTTTTTGTTTTAGATGACCTCCTGGGTAGAAGTTCTTATGTGTGAACTTGTGCACTCAGCCAGTGATACTGACAATATCCTGGTGTTTTTTCAGAACTTCTGTCACAACCACATATAAGTCTTCACCATGTCCTTTGATGGTGCCAGTCCTTACTGGAACTCTTCAGATGAACGCACAATGCGCCAGAGAAACAGAGTACGCAAGAAGATTCAGCAGCGCAATCCATCTGAAAGTGAGTGCTCCCATCCCACCATATTACGTTTGTTGTGAATTGATGAGAGAATGTCAGTCTTGAAAGTGTGCTTAACAAATACCTGATTCCATTTTAACTTTTCCATTAGACTGTAAATAAAGTGTAATAGATCTGTGCAACAATGATAGAAAAGGAGGTTATAAAGTATGTATATGTAGTGGTGATAACTAAATTTATGGAAATTTGTCACACATAAGGGATGCGGGGTGGGGGAGGGGAGGGGGGGGGGGGGGGGGTGTGTGTGGACAGAGAGGGCATTCATATATTATATCTTCACAACTAACTGCACTCTTGCAGAGGCACATGCACTCACCCGTGTCACTCACATCGGGCTTGCACAAAGGTGACGGGAAACAATAGCATTTTTTTTATCCCCCCCCCAAAATTAGCTTTTATATAATTTGACTCTGAGCCCTCAACTGTCACTACACAACACACTGTATCTGTATCAGACAGAAATGAAAACATCATACAGATAATCCAGTAACTGCATCCTCCCTCAACCGTCACTACACAACACACTTATCTGTATCAGATGAAAATGGAAACATCATACAGATAATCCAGTAACTGCATCCCCTTTTCTTCAGTTTCTCTTGATTAACCATGGAAGACAACATTTGAATGTTTTGATTGCATGTATATAAACACAATAACGAAGTAAGCATTCACAGCTTGCCAGCGTTCCTTTGGTTGACCAGTCGGTTCTCACATCAGTCAGTGCTGCTAAAGTCGCATTCCTGAAGCATCCAAACTGTGGCGTCCACCTGATTGGCCAAATCCCAGTTGAGAGATACTGGCAGTGTAGCTGTAGTTGCACACTCAGACTGAGTCTCCCCAGACTCCGCTGCAATTCCACTCTCCACAGAAAGGGCCCCTGGTGGCCTCTGCCAAAGGTCTTCTGGTGCTGCAGACACCATGCTGGCAACTCTCTTTCAACAGGTTGAAATATTTTACTGTCTTCTGTCCCCACATAGGGGACAGTTCTCTACCGTCATCAGCTCCAAGGGTACAGCAAAACCCACCACTGTCTTCCATCCATGTCCCAAGACATGAAACAATTCTCTACTGTTGTTGGCTCTGAGGCTACAGGAAAGCCTCCACTGTCTTCCATCCCCATACAGGAAACAATCCTCTACTGTGGTTGGCTGTGAGGCTACAGACAACCTCCACTGTCTTCCATCCCCATACAGGAAACCATCCTCTACTGTGGTTGGCTGTGAGGCTACAGACAGCCTCCACTGTCTTCCATCCCTATACAGGAAACTATCCTCTACTGTGGTTGGCTGTGAGGCTACAGACAACCTCCATTGTCTTCCATTCCCATACAGGAAGCAGTCCTCTACTGTGGTTGGCTGTGAGGCTACAGACAACCTCCACTTCATGTAAAGTTGTTCAGCCTTGAACTTTACCGTGCTGTATTTTCCTGACCCCTCAGCAAGATGGGATGAGTTCACTTTCCCTAAATGAGTCATGCATTTATTGGTTTTCCGAACGAACATCTTATAACCATTCTCAAACAAAGAACCCTGAATTATGTCGGTACAACCAACAGAATCACTGGTCACCTACACACACACAAACCACTGTGACTAACACCAATAACTGATATTTAACCAATGAATCTCCAAGTTATTTTGGCTCCGCTAATGGCATCATTATTGCACCCCTACACATGCCCAATAAAGACTTGGGTACCATGTGGTTAATGCATAACATCTAATTCTAACACAAATTCAACTCCCCTCAAGAGCCCATTGTACCAACATCCCCGACCTTTCCACAAAGCAGGACTGATGCTTCAAGTGTTTATATGATCCATAGCCAACAAGTTGCAAACCACATAATGGGTTGAAGCCTTCCCTAAGGTATTCATGTTTCAAAAACATGAATGGTCACCAAGACCTACTTGCAGGCCAACGGTCACTGAACTGAGTCCGTCACCTGCCACGATTGCCTCACCCCAAGCCTACTGGAGAACCCAGCGAATAGCTGTTGGTGGAGCCGAGACACCTTCTTCACCCAGGACCAGCAGTTTGCTCTGTACTTGTTAATTCCCCCCAGGATATACAGATTACTCGCCAACTACTCTCCCGCCTTCAGCATCCAACTCGGGGTACCCCCTCCCACTGATGGTACTGGAGTCTGCACACTTGAAAGACCCAAGGAAACAAATCTCAGCATCAGCAAAATTGCCTTTAAGGACTCAAGAACATTCAGCAGACTTGTTACACTATCATATGGCCCTCTAGTCTATGATCAACTCTGTAAGCCCTGGCTGCATTCTTTACTATGGTCTGTTTACATGGTCCAATGTGATCAGTTCTACAATCTCTGCTCCATTCTTTACTATGGTCTGTTTACATGGTCCACTGTGATCAATTCTACAGTCTCTGCTCCATTTTTTCTGTGGTCTGTTTACATGGTCCACTGTGATCAACTTTACAATCCGTGCTCCATTCTTTTCTGTGGTCTGTTTACATGGCCTACTGTGATTAACTCTACAATCCCTGCTCCATTTTTTACTATGGTCTATTTACATGGTCCACTGTGATCAGTTCTACAGTCTCTGCTCCATTCTTTTCTGTGGTCTTTTTACCCTGCTCCATTCTTTTCTATGGTCTATTTACATGGTCCACTGTGATCAACTCTGCAGTGTCTGCTCTATTCTCTGTTTGTGTATGTACTCTTGTGCACCATGCTCAGCTCTTGCTACTTCTATTCCTACACTGTTCTCTTCTCGTCTTTCTTCACTGTCTTCTGTTCATGCTCTGTTGCTTTTGATTCAGTGTGTTCTACTCTGTTCTGTTCATGCGTCAGTCTCCCCTTTACACCTCACTTTGCTCCTGACTGTTCAGTTCTTATGCAGTCTCACTCTGTTCTCCTCGTTTTCTTTTCTCTGCTCCGCTGTGCTCAACTCTGTGGTTCCTTTTAAGTTCTTTTGTCCTGTTTTTAGTCTGCTTGAATGAGCTGAACTGTTTAATTCTGCTCTCCCTAGCCAGTTTCAATATGCTCACTCTTTTCTGTCCTGCTCGGTTCTTCTATGCGCTCTTTACCCTTTTTTCCCACTGTACTCAGCACTTTTATCTCTCTGCCCTGTCCATCTGTCCTCTGCCTAGTCTTTTTTCACCATGCTCAACACTTTATCTCTGCCCTGTCCATCTGTCCTCTGCCTAGTCTTTTTCACCATGCTCAACATTTTATCTCTGCCCTGTTCATCTGTCCTCTGCCTGGTCTTTTTCACCATGCTCAACATTTTATCTCTGCCCTGTTCATCTGTCCTCTGCCTAGTCTTTTTTCACCATGCTCAACATTTTATCTCTGCCCATGTCCATCTGTCCTCTGCCTGGTCTTTTTCACCATGCTCAACACTTTTCTATCTCTGCCCTGTCCATCTGTCCTCTGCCTAGTCTTTTTCACCATGCTCAACACTTTTCTATCTCTGCCCTGTCCATCTGTCCTCTGCCTGGTCTTTTTGCCTGGTCACCATGCTCAACATTTTATCTCTGCCTGTTCATCTGTCCTCTGCCTAGTCTTTTTCACCATGCTCAACACTTTTCTATCTCTGCCCTGTTCATCTGTCCTCTGCCTAGTCTTTTTCACCATGCTCAACACTTTTCTATCTCTGCCCTGTCCATCTGTCCTCTGCCTGGTCTTTTTCACCATGCTCAACATTTTATCTCTGCCCTGTCCATCTGTCCTCTGCCTGGTCTTTTTCACCATGCTCAACACTTTATCTCTGCCCTGTTCATCTGTCCTCTGCCTGGTCTTTTTCACCATGCTCAACACTTGTCTATCCCTGTACTGTTCTTTTCTGTAGTCTGTTTCACCGTCCACAACACCCTTCTGTCCTTCTTTAATCTTTCTGTCCTGTATTTTTTAGTCTGTTTCACTCAGCTGAACTTTGTCTATTCCTGTCCAGTTCTTTCCTTTCTTTGCTCTGCTTCATTGTGCTCAACAATTTTTTTTAAGTAATGCTCTGAACTTCTGTACAGTCGTTACTCAGTTTCACTTGAGTTCATTCTTGTCTCTGTTCCTGCTCCATTCTTCTAAAATTTCTCTCTTTTGACCCATTAATTTTTTTTTAACTCAATTTTAAGTTTTTATGTACTCTTTATTATTTTTTTTAAAAAAGTAATGGTTTCACCTTCACTTGTTTCTGTTCTTCCCCTGCTCTTTTTACTGTCTTAATTCTGTTTTTTTACTTATAGTCAGATTAGTGGTTCTTCACTTCTGTTCCTGCTCAGTTATATTCCTTCTCCATTCCTCTCTTTTTTATCATCTCTTTTCTCTGCAGCATTCTTTTATTTTCTTGCTTACTCCAAATTTTGGTCACTCCCCTCTATGCTTCTGTGTGGCAAACTCTCTTCCAGTTCTGTTTCTACTCCAGTATTTAAACCTTCCTTCTTCCCACCTTCACTGTGCTTCAAGCTATTTCCAGAGTCCTCTCTTTTTCAGTTGTTAATTCAAACACAGTTATGTTGCAGCGACTGGAAACATCCCTGCAGCGTATGGTGCTCATGGCAAAGGTGACCACGAGGCCAGCGAGCCTGCAGAGTCTGGGGAGAAAAGTTCTGTCGTTGTTCAGCGTTTGTCAAACATCCAACTTCCTCAGGTAGATGCATGCTTTTTTTTTTTTGTCATGCTTGTCAGTGTGTGCTGAATATTCTTGTGTTGTCAAATTCATCCCTCAAAGTGTGACCTACTGCATTTGTTGTCGTTTTGATCGTGTGTGTGTGTGTGTGTGTGTGTGTGTGTGTACGTGAGCACGCGCGTGCATAGAGACACTGAAATGAAACCCTCCCACTAAAAACCCTTTGAATGCACACTGCCTGGGGCTTGTTTGGCTCAGTGGATAAAGCCTTTGCTGCTTAGATCCAAGGATCATGGGTTCAGTCCTGTCTTCAGACAGCAGACTTAGAGGAGACTATTTTTTCTTCAGCCTCAACTTCAGTTCAGACTCCAGCCCCTGCCAAATCCTACAGGTGAGATGATGGACTGAGGTCCTGTGTGTGAACACGTGGGGAAAAAAAAAACAAAGCGAGGTGTCCTGCATTGCTGGATGCATGCTCAGCAAGCTCTTTGATGTCATGTTCAGACAGCATCATTTAAGACAGACTGCGGCTACTTAAATGGTGAGATTTCAGAACCAGTTTTTTTTTTTCCAAGACGTTTTCATTTGTCTACAGTAGACTGATGTTCACAAAAGATTCCTTTCTTGAAACTTTTTTTTTTAGACATGTTTTCCTTCATCTACAGTAGACTGATGTCTGCAGAAGATTCTTCTCCTAGAAACTTTTTTTTCTGAGACATGTTTTCCTTCATCTACAGTAGACTGATGTCTGCAGAAGATTCTTCTCCTTGAAACTTGTTGTTGTTTTCTGAGACATGTTTCCCTGTATTACAGTAGACTGATGTCCCAGAAAGATTCCTTCCCTTTAAACACTTTTTTTCTGAAACATGTATCCCTTTGTCAACATGGATCGACCTCCCAGCAGACTTTTTTTTTCTAGAAGAACACTTGTTTTTCATGAAACATTTTTTTTTATTTTTTTTTTTTATCTTCTCTAGATTGACCTCTGAATAGATTCCTTCCCGTGAAAGACTTTTTTCTGAAAATGTTTTTGGCTTCAGGTACTGTACATTTACCTTCACGTACTCCACATTTACCTTCATGTACTCTGCAATCACCTACATTTACCTTCACGTACTCCACATTTACCTTCACGTACTCTACATTTACCTTCACGTACTCCACATTTACCTTCACGTACTCTACATTCACCTTCATGTACTCTACATTTACCTTCACGTACTCTGCATTCACCTTCACATACTCCACATTTACCTTCATGTACTCTACATTTACCTTCATGTACTCTGCATTCACCTTCACGTACTCCACATTTACCTTCACATACTCTACAATCACCTTCATGTACTCTGCATTTACCTTCATGTACTCTACAATCACCTCATGTACTCTACATTTACCTTCATGTACTCTGCATTCCTTCATGTACTCTACATTCACCTTCACATACTCTACATTTACCTTCATGTACTCTACATTCACCTTCACATACTCTACTGTACTTTACATTTACCTTCATGTACTCTACATTCACCTTCATGTACTCTACATTCACCTTCACGTATTCTACATTCACCTTCATGTACTCTACATTCACCTTCACGTACTCTACATTCACCTTCACGTACTCTACATTTACATTCACATACTCTACCGTACTTTACATTTACCTTCACGTACTCTACAATCACCTACATTTACCTCACGTACTCTACATTCACCTTCATGTACTCTACATTTACCTTCACGTACTCAACATTACCTTCACATACTCTACATTCACCTTCACGTACTCTACATTCACCTTCACGTACTCTACATTTACCTTCATGTACTCTGCATTCACCTTCACATACACCACATTCACCTTCACCTACTCTACATTCACCTTCCACCTTCACATACTCTACATTCACCTTCACATACTCTACATTTACCTTCACGTACTCTGCATTCACCTTCACATACTCTACATTCACCTTCACGTACTCTACATTTACCTTCATGTACTCTGCATTCACCTTCACATACTCTACATTCACCTTCACATACTCTACATTTACCTTTGAACTAAGACTTCCTGTTGAAGACGTCCTTTTTTTTTCAAGCATTTTCATCCACACAAATTTTTGCTTCCGTATTCATATGAATATAAAAATTCACTCTCTTTAAAGGCTGTTTTTAAAAAAAAAAATTTTTGAACTTTTTCTTTACATTAGACTGGCACCGATATCAACAAAATGAATTGAACTGATTGGTCTCGAAGCAGAGATTCCTTCTTATACAGACTTTTCCTTGAAATTTTTGTGTTGTTAAACCTACACTAGTTTAACCTCACAGCAAAAATTCCCACCCTTTAATGAAAGACTTGTCTTTCTGGAAGAGGTTTCTGCCAATCTACATTAGATAATCTCTCAAAATGAACGCTGCGTCCCTTTAACCCTTTCACTGCCACAGTGAGTGAAGGGCTGCTTGCAGTCACACACACTACAGTAGCTGCTTGGCAGCATGAAAAAAAAAGTACTGTGATTCAGGTTTTTTTGTGAGTGCGTTTTCTTTTAAAGGTTTCTCATGTATATTGAATAGTATATAGAATAGATCTGTGTTATATCATGTTTAAATATAATGTTTAAGATGGTGTGTTAGCGATGACAACTGGTTTTGTGGTTTAAAGAATTCCAGCCTGGTGAAGCTAGCATCTTACTGTTGCTCAGTTGCACAGCTGGATTTCAGTTGCTGGCAGCTTGGGGAAAGCTGGTGATGGAAAGAGTTATCTTCCTTTGGAGTGTTTTTTCTCTCTGTGTGTGTAACTGTATTGACCTTCCAACAAATGTTTCCCTCTTCTGAAGACTTGTGTTTCTGGAACAGGTTTTTTTTTTTTTTTAATCTACATGTGATTGACCACCCAGTAAAGATCCGAAAGTTCCTTTTTCACTGCTCACTTTTAAAAGGCTTGCTGGGGGTGCTCTCTCTCTGTCTCTGTCTCTGTCTCTGTCTCTCTCTCTCTCTCTCTCTCTGTCTTTTCATTATTTTTTGCTTTTTTATGAGAGAGGTTTTACTGGCTACAAACTTGATATGACCAGACCTGAAAATTATCTGTCTGACTGGTAAGTTTAAGGGGAACACACACGCACACACACACACACACACACACACACACACACACACAAAAAGAACCTTGGACTGTTGCAATCTGGTTGTCAGTGGGTCTCCTTTTGCTCATCAGCGTTTTGCAAACTGAAAGTAGACAGTCTGTGGTGTATGTCCTCTGATAGGAGCCTCAATATTAAATGTTATGTCAGTGAATTTTGAAATTTTCTTGACATCAGACTCAAGTATAGTTAATACTTTATATACATTTTACAGTTGATCAGTGAAGACTTTTCTACTTGTTATGGTCCATCTAGCTAATTTGAAAAAACAAAAATTGGAGGAAGTAGGTACATTTGTTTGATTTGACTCAAGTTTTTACTGAAATAACATGGTTTCACTGCAATAGCTTGGTTATTAACTTCCGTTAAAATCAAATATCTTTTGATTGCTGTAGGGTTTCCAATTTTTTTTTTTTTTTTTTTTTTTTTCTTTCTTGTTCAATTCTAAAATAAATGTTTGATCATGCTTATTTTTGTTTTTGCTTTTTTTTATTTTTTTTTTTCGAATTCCATTTTCTACCATGGTATGGCCTATAATGATTGGCTGGATCTTTAAAAAAGTCAGATCAACAAAAGGAAGTTATTGTTGCATATAGTGCTGACTTGTGCTAAATGAACAGTCAGAGTCAAGCAGGTTGTGTGGTCAGGTGACGAGCATCCAGTCCAGGTGTGCAGTGATCAAGCTGTGTCCACCTGACTGGGAATCGTGTGAAGTGGAGGTGAACCCCGAGGAATGCCGGTATGAGCTGCTGCTGTCTGACAAAGGAAAAGAGGCCAAGTATAAATCGGTTTTCTGGTGAGAGTCAAAACACATTTAGAACTTGTTTGTCCCAAGTATGGGAAGCGTGTGTGTGTGTGTGCGTGTGCGTGTGTGTGCGCACGCATGTTCTTGCATGTGTGTATGTGTGAGAGTGCATGCATGTGCACAAGCTTGTGGGTGTTTTGAAAGTTGAAAAAAAACTTTGTGTGATAACGTTGAAACAGTTTGAGAGCAGTTCTAAAGCTGGCCATTCTTTCAATCTTGGTATGAATCGTCTGAAAGATGTGGTAAGTCTGCTGTAATACATAGACACATGAAGTTTTTTTTATTTTTATTTTTTAGCACTGAAAACTTTACTATACATCTGTCAGGAATATGGCACCAATTGCATTGCGCAGATTCCGCTGTTGTAGCCATTAGACTGAAGTAGAAAAAGATCTGTAACATAGTTTGTTCAGAAAAGAAAGAATGTGTAAGAATTGTTATGTGTATGGAGTAGGGTATAGAGTCAGTTTTGTGTTGGATGGTCCAACATATCCAGTGAGGTTTCCTTGGTGTTGTCCATGGGGTTTTCTTCGTCTCTGTCTGTTTCTTGAGAGGAGATACAAAATGTTGTGCCTGTGACGGTGGTGCAGTGGTTTGTGTCACAGTGTTCCTGGCTGCGAGGTCATGGGTTTGATTCCCACCAGAGGCATTTATGTGTGAAATTTTGCTTCTGCCCACAGCTGAGTTCGCTGTGGTCTCTTTTGGGGAAAACTGGAACCACACAGTCAGGTTTCATTCACTGCATGGGTGCTTCTCCAACAGCGTGGCTCAGATTGCTGAACTAACACTGCAGGTATCTGTATCTCTCAGGCCTGGTTGATTCTGCAACATATTATGAAAGTAAGACAGCCCTGTCACACAGTTTCAGACCAGACTGGAATTCCATAACATCGTCTTCATCATGCTTATCTTAAGTGATCAGCGGTAGAGAAAGACTGTTGAATTCTGTGGTCCTTCATGTCATGCTGTCTTGGTGACCACAAGTTCCATTTCCTCTCCTCATCTGTGTCCTTGTAGTCAGTTGGTGGGTTCGTGGCAAAATCATTGGTATAAGCAAATTCATGGGGAGAGTCATTGGATGGATCTCCTTGGGGGGGGGAGGATGCTTACTCATGCTGACTCTGCAACTAAGTAGTTACTGTTGTCGATAGGGGGCTTAGTGCTAAAGTGGTGTACTGCATTTGTTGGATCAGAAGAGGCACCACAGAACACCACCTTAGTGACTTGACAACAGTGCTGTCTGCTCTAGTGATGACTCAGTTTTAACTGCTGGTGTAGGGGCGGCAGCAAGCTGGGCCTTGGTGTGGATGACTCAGTTTTAACTGCTGGTGTAGGGGCGGCAGTGGGCTGGGCCTTGGTGTGGATGACTCAGTTTTAACTGCTGGTGTAGGGGCGGCAGCAAGCTGGGCCAGGGTGTGGATGACTCAGTTTTAACTGCTGGTGTAGGGGCGGCAGTGGGCTGGGGCCTTGGTGTGGATGACTCAGTTTTAACTGCTGGTGTAGGGGCGGCAGTGGGCTGGGCCAGGGTGTGGATGTGGGTTGGGAGCTGGAAAGAGCGGCATGGAAGTAATGCCACTGAAATGGCACAGAGGAGGAGAAATGAACACTGATAGTTTGTTCTGTGATTTTTTTTCTCTCTCTCTCTCGTCCTGTTCCATTCGTGTGTGGAGATACAGCAATTTCTCCCTGTTTTTCTCTTTCCTTAGCGGAGATGCAACAGAAATCACTCTGCAGGACCTCAAACCAGGCTCAGAGTACTGTGTCAGGTAAGTGTTGCTTTTTTTTCTGAAGTATCAAAGTATTTGTACTATGGTCTCTTGTTGGGCCTAGTGGTTGGCATGGCTGTCAGCGGCATGAATGAAAGTCTGCTTTGTGTGAACTCCGGAGATTAGGAAGAATGGTTTTAGTCTCTGGGGATCAGTAAGTTCTATCTGATGCTAAATCCTCTCCAGCATCTGGTTTTTGATGCTCTACACATTCACAAACTTGTCAACACTGTCTGACCCCTGTAACAGGTGTAGGCGTATGCTCACAGGCACTTGTACATATTACCAGGTGTGTGCGCATGTTCACACAGGCACTTGTGTGCGAGTCTTGTTTTATTCCAGATGGTTGCAATTTTCGTGCCACTAACTGCTTTTTCTTTTTTTTTTTTTTTTTACAGTTTTTTTTTTTCTGCGGAAAGTAGATTGAACACCATGGAATGATCTTCTACTGGGTGGACTGATCAGGGTTGTGTTTTTCTCATTGGTGTCATTCAGGGCGCTGGCCTTTCTGACCAAAGATGTGAAGGGTGCGTTGACGGAACCGGTCAGTTTCCGCACCTTGACCTCTGAACCCCGATGCTCCTCAGACCCCGAAGCTCATGAACAGGACCAAGGCTTCGCTCAAACTGAAGTGGAATGTAAATATATGACCTTGATTGTACTGTTTCCTTTGATTTTCATTGTTTGCTTTGAAATTTCTTTTCTTTTTTTCTTTTTTTTTAGGTGGTGATTGGTTCTTTCATCCTAATAAAGATTATTTTGTTTCAAAAAAAAAAAAAAAAAAAAAAAAAAGAGGGAGAGAGATGTGTGGCTTTTGAGTTACTGGGTGGTTAGATGTCTGTAGAGTGAAGACCTTGTAAAAGGGAATTGTGAAATCAGATCAGTATAGGAGTGCTGCAGGAATCTGAAGAACTGTGGTGAATGCAGAAAAGGCAATCATAGGTGGGAGGGGGATGGGGGGTGGAATGGTGTGGGTAAAGTGACCAGGAATTCTTCACTTTGTGCTTTATTTTGTATTCCACAGGTAATGATTCATAAGCATAGCAAATGATTAATGTATATTACAAGGACTTGGTTTAATGTAGTTTACTGGTGTAATGCAAAGTATGTACCTATTTATAAAGAAGCTGTCCAAGACAGGAAGGATCTGCTGTCATGGGTGTTAGAGTTTCTGCATTTTTCAACTTATTTATAGCAGCAAATATTTCTGATACAATTATTTTATTTTATAAGATAGAAATGAAAATGTGGAGATTGTCAATATTTGAGTGGTTGATATTTATGTAAAAAGACCAGATTTCTTGTATGTATGTATGTAGAGATAACAGGTAGACATTTGTGCCTTATCTAATGGATTACAAATGTCAGTAATGGGTATGTGTGTGTGTGTGGGGGGTGCACAGTAATGAATGTGTTTTAAGTCATGAATGTGTGCATGTGAATGTGTGTGTGTGTGTGTGTGTGTGTGTGTGTGTGTGCGCGCGTGCGTGCAAAGCCAGCAGTGTGTGAATGTGGATTATAGGTGGTTCTTAATTGAATAAACATTTATATTGTGAACCTAGTTTTTCTAGTTTCTAGCTTTTTTTTCTTGTCTTTGTGTTCGTAGTTGCCTGATCTTTTGGTTCTTGATTCTGGATCAGTGAAGTGCGTGAACCTTGCCAAATCTAGTTTCACAGTGAAAAAAGGATTGCCCAACATGTTCTGCCAGTTACTTGGGTTGCAAAGGGAAAGAACTATATGAAAGCTCTCCCTCAATGGAAATCAGTTTGTGTCAACTCTTCAATGATTGAAATCAGTTAGTAGTTGTTACCTTGATTTCTATTCTCAGTTTTGTAATTAAACATTTTCAGTCGAGATGGTTGAAAAATCCAAGTTCATAATGCTGTGGAAATAAGTTAAATTTTGGACAAAGAGATTGGTCCACAGTCAGTTCAGATCAGTTCAAAGTTCAGTAGGCCTGAAAAATATATCTCAGGTGCCTGACTGCCAGCAGGTTGTTTTCACTTTCCTCAGTAAACATTGTTCAAACTTCAGTTGAGAATCTGTTTGTACTTCACTGCAGCTCAGAGAACTGAACCCTGGGCTTCAGTTAAGAGAGAACTATGGTTTTGTCATTAGTTTGCGATCTTGATTTGTGAGCCTGTGGTTCGTTAATTAAGTTTGGAACAGTCTGAACTGATCAGTGTGATGGAGAATCAACATACCCAGAGATACTCCCAAAGAGCAGTGAATATACAGAAAATATTCAACATCATTTTCAGGCTGCCTGCGACAATGGGTCCAAGATCACCACCTATTCCCTGGAGTGGGACCAGGTAATTGTTTTTTTTTTTTTAACCTTTGTGTTGAAATTTAGTTGACTGGATGCTTATTAGAGATATCAAACGGCTCCTTTCTCTTTTGTTTCCATCGTGTTAAAACTTGTGCGAGGTAACTCATAACTTCTCTGGCTCTATAACTTCAAAGATGAGGGCTACAGAAAGAGAGATGAAGTGTGTATGTACTTCCAGATTAAGAATTAAGATACGACTGAATGAGGTTTTGCATCCATAGTAGATACTGCTGCTGTAGCTACTCATTTTGAAATATACATTTCAGGACTAAGACGTGTATCAGGTCAGACATGTGTCCCAGAGTTTGTCAGCCAGGCATGTTGACAACTGAACCATACCAGTACAAAAACCTGAAGATTTTTTTGATCTTGAAAACTGTAATACTGTAGCATGAAGAGAGGAAAATGGGCTTTATTTGCATACCTCAGCATAGGAACATCAGACAAAGCATTACTTTTGTGACGTCGTCATTCGCACAGAGTGTATGCATGAGAAAGAGACATGTTTAAGAGGGATCAGCAACAATGTTGATAGTAGATGTCCTACTGCAGCAACATCCCATCCAAAGAGAAACAATATGGCTCCTGTACACGCCACTCCTTTTCAAATCCACTGGTAATGGGTAGAGGCAGCTTGGTTTCCATGGTACTTAGTTTGTGAAAACAATAGTTTACTGCAGTGTGGCTGGTTACTTCCATTACTAGTGTACTGCATGGACAGTGGCTTGATGCATAGGAAACAGGATACTGGAAAAATGTATTGAAAATATGACCACATGGCATATTGTGTTTGATCATTCATGTCTAAACTGTCCCTTTTTCAGTTGTTATGAAGCTCATGGGCATGTGATCCATGTATGACAGAGTGATAACCTTTATAGGCTGTTGGACATGTTCTCTGCAAATCCTTTTGGATGCATGACATACAGTTTGTATGACAGAGTCGTAACTTTATAGGCTGTTGGACATGTTCTGTGCAAATCCTTTTGGATGCATGACATAACTTTTCATTCCTAATGTGGATTTGCATTGCACTTAGAATTTTTTTGTCATCATTCTTGTTTCTTTCTCCCTTATTCATGTAGTGTCACAGCTGTGTGAACACCTATTGATCGATATGGAAATGAGTACAAAACAATGCTACAGGGACTGGAAGATGGATCTTTTGTGGAAGCGCACAGTGGACTGGTGCGACAATATGAGGCCGCCCACCTCAAGTCTTCCACATGTTACACCTTCCGTCTCGCGGCCATCAATGACGTAGGCAAGAGGTACGAGCGCAACAGAAATAATTACACATACAAGTGCTAAGCTTGTGATAGAATTCAGTTCCTGTCATGTTTTCAGAATTATTCATTGCATTTGAAAGAAGAGAGAAATGCTTTTTCTGAACGTGGGCATTGAACAAACCAGGAGGTGAATGTTCTTCATTGACTTCTCACAGACAACTTCATAGGAGAAGTTTTTAAAAAATGATTCATACCAGCTGCCATGGCAAAGCAGTTAGCGTCGCGGACTCCGGTTGGAAGGTCATGGGTTCGAATCCCATCAGAGTCATGTGGGTTTTTTTCTGCCCCGACCGGGCTCCTACCTAGAGTTGAGTTTGCTGCGGACTCTGTGGGGAAAGACTGGGACCACACAGTCAAGTTTCATCCACTTGATGGATGCGTTTCTGAGAGTGTTGCTCAAATTTCCCAACCAACACTGCAGGTGCCTGTATCTCTCAGGCCTGGTTGACACCGGGATATATTATGAAAGGAAGCGTAGAGTACAGCCCTATCATGTAGTCTCAGACCTAATTGGAAATCCGTAGCATCATCTAATCATCATCTCATTCTCATCGATCAGCTTTAAAAAAGTCTCAAATTCTGTGGCCCTTCATGCCTGCTCTCATGGTGACCTCAGTTTTGATGCCCTCTCCATGTCTGTGGTCTTGGTTTGGTTCCGTCGGGGTCATCGGTATCAGCGGGTCCATGGGGGCTGTCATTGGACGGACATGGTGGGCGCGCTCCAGAGGGAAAGCTCAATCACGCCGGCTCCGTGACTAAGCAATTATTGTCATCAGTTGGGGGCTTAGCAGGTGGTGTCCTGCGTATGTTAGATCAGAACAGGCGCCACTGAACACCACCAAAGTGACTCGGCAGCAGTGCAGTGTCTCCTCTGATGGGTTGCCTCTTGAGGACTTGACATTGACTGCTCCCTGTGGATTGCCAGTGCCGGGGCTGCGGCGGGACCAACCAGGCTGTGGCTGTGGACAGGGTGTTGGAATGAGCGGCGTGGGTGCACTGCCTCTGAGGTGGCGCAGAGGTTGGGACAGCAGGAAAAAAAATTGATTCATGCTCATGAAAAAAGACTGAAATAGGTTTTTTGTTATCAGAAAGAAAGTTTTAGGTGGAGCCTGAAAATGAAATGGAAAATGATTTCCAAAGAAGCTGCCTTGTGCCGTCATGAGTAAATGATAAAGCACAGCTCTCTAAATCCTGCAGTATTTTCTAGTGTATTATTTGTCTTTTACCTGTCTTATAGATGGTATGTGATGTGATACCGCATACTAGTGTTTTGGATAAATCACCAGCCCCAGTCTAAGTTTAAACTGAACTGGATTCAGTATGGGTTGACTGTCATTATAGTATTATGTCAGATTTTTAAATGCACATATCTCAGGGAAGAACACAGATAACTGAAAGTGATTTTCTGCATTTTGTTTAGAATTATCATTTCTAAAGAAATGTTAACTTTATGTTTTGAAATCTGAAGTAAATGTGTGTCAGATTTTTAAGTGCACACATCTCGGTGACTAATACATAGTTTGTCCAGAACTAGCTCTTTTTCCTGATGAAATGTTAACTTCATGTTTTTAAATTTGACGTTGTTATGCTATGATGTTGTTGTGTGTTATGTGAAGCAAGACATGCACTGCATTCAATGTCTTCATGGTCACAGTCAGTGGAGTGAGGCGGCATCCTTCTTCACCAGTGGCAGTGCCCCACCTCAGCCAAGCTCTCCCTCGCTGTCGGAGCAGTTGGTGGCTCAGCTGACCCTGTCCTGGGTCAAGCGACCTGGCGATGAGGAATTCCTGCTGCAGATGGAAGATGAATTGACGGTTAGTGGATGACTGGAGGGGACATGGTGAGAGTGGGAAAGGTGGAAAGTATGGGAAGGAGAGCTGGAGGAGGGCTAACAGTGGCTGAGAAGATGATGGAGGAGAGCTGTAGTGAGAGCAATGCTTAGAACTAGTTTGAAGTCCGTTCATGTTTGTTTCTTAGCAGACTGAGTGGAAAAACATGTAAGAGATGTAGCAAAAGAAACATGATGGTTGCCGTGTGTGAGAGAGCAGCTGCTTATTCACAAAATATCTGCTTATTCCAGAATAAGAGGGTGAAAGATGGTTGTGTCAGTGACCTACAATAGCTCAGAGAGGGACAGAGTAAGCCACAGCTCATGGCAGAGTGGAGAGAGAGACCGGTGGGACCAGGAGGGGAGAGGGCAGGAGATTGCAGGAGAGGACGGGAGAGAAGGAGGGTCATGGAGAGGAGTGGAGAGAGAAGGAAAAGGTGTTTAGGAGGGGGGGAGGGTGATCTAATATTAGTAACTTAGAGAAAGAAGGGGGAGAGAGAGAGAGAGAGAGAGATGAAATGATAAGAGTAGGTGATCAAGTCACGATTTTGAACTGTTGATAGGGCGGTGGAAGGAAGGAGAAGGGTGAAGGGGTGGAGTAGAGTAGATGGGGAGAGTTGAGGATGTGGGGAAAGCATAGTGGGAGGAGGGAAGGAAAGGGGGGGGGGGGGGTCAAAAAAATGAGAGAAGGAGAGGAGGAAAGACGAGCGCCTGCTGCTGATAATGGTGCAAGAGAGAGCAACCTTTTAGTTGAAACATCTGACATCTTCAGACTGATATTTCTTGGAATATAGTGAAAAGATTTAATTTTTAGTCCTGTGATTATTTTTTGTTGTTGTCTGTAACAGACTGTGGTTTGTGTTGCAGGGCCATGGGTTATTCCAGTCTACAATGGACCTAATTCTTCCTGCCCTGTCCGAGAGTTGCGTCGTAATGCACAGTTCAAAATTCAGGGTACTTGTACACTTCACATCATGTTTGTTTCTGCTCGGGAAATGTTGTGGAAGAATAATGTCGCCTGGACATCAGTTTCATGTTCCTTACCCTTTTCCACCATGACACAGCAACTGTCTGTGTCATCTTCCCAACCTGGCGTGGTTTGGCTGTTTAGTTTGATGGCCAGGACTGTTTCACTCAGACTGTTTAAGTCTGGATCAGTGAAGGAAAAGGGCACAAAACTGTAGATAGTGTGTTGCTGTTGTTGCTATAACCTAGCAGGCTGATACTCCTGCGGACACTGCCTGTATAGACAGGGAGTGGAGTTTTGTGTGTAGGGACTGCTTTTTATCCTGCCATTAAGGCAGCCAAACTCCATCTTTGGGGAAGGTGCATGCTGTGTGTAACGTGTCATCCATACCAACAGCCAAACTGGCCTTCTTTTCCGAAAGTTGGTGATGGGATTTTATGTGTGTGTTAGATATTGTGCGTGCATTCACTCATGGAACCTCGGTTTGTAGTCTCATTCGAAGGACTGTATGTCGAATGGAGTCAGAACCAATGTTAACTCCGAGGGAAAAATCCCCCTGTGCCGAAATTTGAACTCGCAACCCCAGGATCACGAGTCCAGCACTCTACCAACTGAGCTATTCCGGCCCCCCTGTAACCTAGCGAATTATCCAGTGATGCATGATTTTGGATAAATAGGATCCCATACTGATCTTTCATTACTTCATTTGTCTTTCCTACGCCAGTAGTTTTTGAACATTGTGCTTGTGATGAAATGCTAATAGAACTTGACTGTGTCAAAGTCCAATGTATTTTCTGCAGTGAGGTACATTTATATGTTTTTTTTGTGTATTATTTTTTAGTTGTTTGTTGATATGATCGTCTGTTATAATTCATTGAAAAAAATTACCTCACTGTAACAGTGTTGTATTGACGTATGATTTCAGAAAATAACAACGGAGAAAAAAATCACTAAATTGTTTGAAATTCACTCCCTCAAAGCAGCACATGATACAGAAAGTCATAGCGTAGAATGCTCTCCCTGTGCTCATTATTCATGCACAGAATAAGGGTTAAATGTGCTGGATTGAAATGATGTGGACATCTGACCTATGGTGGGGCATAGGCGTCCATATTCACTCATGTGAGCCCAACCAGAGTTGCATGCAGGGGCAGAAAGAGTGAAGAGAGTGGGGGCTGCTGCATGCAGATGCTCTGTGTGGTGACTGCTTCTGTTAAACCATGGGCCTTGAGGACATCGGGTGGACGTCTCACAGGTCAAAGGCAATAGGTGTATGACCTGCATAGAAATTCAGTACCTTTACCAGACCCTTAAAGACTGTCAGGATATGGGAAAAATAAAGCAAGTAAAAATAAGCTGTAATTACTACGCACTTGAGTACACTTTAAACAACAGGTATGAAGGCCGGGAATGGAAAATGACGTGGATGAAACATAGTTTTAAAAACATGTACATCCAGGGCGCCTGTCAATCCTTCAGGGATTGCCTGGAGGTGAGTGAAACAACGGGGTAAAAAGTGGTGTCAGTTTTGCTCACATACACTTGACTATGTGTTTATCACCTGTTGGTGTTCTGAGCAGTAACCTTGTGGTGATTATTTTTTTGAGCATAAAAGAAGGATGAATAGCCATGTCCGCTTAACTTGTGTCTGGGGTTGTTTTAATTCACTATTGGCTCAGGTACACATCTGAAGCTGACATGTGACCGTCATGGTGAATTCATGGGTTAAGTATGTGATTCATGGATGTGTGGCTGGAGGTGAGGGAACTCTCTGGTAGCTGATGTCAACCTTTTGACAACTCTTCTGAGATGTCCCCTTGAAGACACCAAATTTATACACTTAGCAAAAGATGTTGATAGTTGTAATCGGTGCATTACAACTTTTGATCATGCTAAAATTCAAGTGTGAAAAATAATGTAAATAGATCATGCATGCCTTATTGAGTATTTTAACTCTTCCAGAACAGCCAGTTATTTCTCTTCCTTTTTCTTGCAGATAGTCCTTTGTACTTCGGGGAGAACCCCACCCCACCCCCCACCCCCCCCACCCCCTTTGCCTGTCCCCCCGAATGATGATGAAAGTTGATAAATAGAACTTTGAGGTCTGTTAAGTCATGTATTGAGTTAGTACACAATTTCAGTCTTGCTACAAAATTAAGGCATGTAAGTCCAGAAAGAAAAATCCCTGTAACTTTATCTTAAACTTAACACTTGGCAGGAATGATTGATTGTGCTGAAGAAAAACAGAGGCAGTCAGAAGAGGTCTGTGTTATGCAGAGAATGGTCTGTAGAAACAGTTTCTATGCTTTGATGAGCTTGCTTGCTTTTGTACGTGTGTGTGTCTGTGTGTGTGTGTGTGTGTGTGGGGGGGGGTTGGTGTGTGTGTGTATGTGTGTGTGTGTGTGTGTGTGTGTGTGTGTGGTATGGTGTGTGTGTGTGTGTGTGTGTGTGTTCCTCAAGTATTTATGATTCACAGCTGCTCACTTTTCCCCTGTCTGTTCTGTGTCAGCTTTCAGCAAAGAACGAGGAAGGCCAAAGCAAATGGAGCGATGTTGTGTGTGTGTGTGTGTGTGTGTGTGTGTGTGTGTGTTTTTGTGTGTGTGTGTGTGTGTGTGTGTGTTCCTCAAGGATTTATGATTCACAGCTGCTCACTTTTCCCCTGTCTGTTCTGTGTCAGCTTTCAGCAAAGAACGAGGAAGGCCAAAGCAAATGGAGCGATGTTGTGTGTGTGTGTGTGTGTGTGTGTGTGTGTGTGTGTGTGTGTGTGTGTGTGTTTGTGTGTGTGTGTGTGTGTGTTTTGTGTGTGTGTGTGTGTGTGTGTGTGTGTGTGTGTGTGTGTGTGTGTGTGTTCCTCAAGGATTTATGATTCACAGCTGCTCACTTTTTCCCTGTCTGTTCTGTGTCAGCTTTCAGCAAAGAACGAGGAAGGCCAAAGCAAATGGAGCGATGTTGTCACTTTCTGCACGCTGCCCGATGTTCCTGCCACCCCACAGAGGCCACGCGTCAGAGGCAGGGCGTCCTCGCACAGCTTTGCCATTGTGTGGGGTACGCTGCTCGTGTCATTTGACATTCCTTTTTTTTTTTTTTTTTTTACTTTCTGTCCCAACCTCTGCACCACCTCAGAGGCAGTGCACCCACGCGCGCTCATTCCCTCATTCCAACACCCTGTCCACAGCCACAGCCCTGTCGTCCCCGCTGCAGACCCAGCACTGGCAGTCCACAGGGAGCAGTCAGTGTCAAGTTGTCAAGAGGCAACCCTCCGGAGGAGACACAGCACTGCTACCGAGTCACTTCGGTGGTGTTCAGTGGCGCCTGTTCTGATCTAACATACGCAGGACACCATCAACTAAGCCCCCTACTGACGACAATAATTGCTTAGTCACGGAGCCGGCGTGAGTGAGCTCTCCCTTCGGAGGGCGCCACCATGTTCGTCCAGGCCCAAGAGATACAGGCACCTGCAGTGTTGATCAGGAAATTTGAGCAAGACTCTCAGAAACACATCCATTAAGTGGATAAAACTCGACTGTATGGTCCCAGTCTTCCCAACTGAGTCCGCAGCAAACTCAGCTCTGGGTAGGAGCCAGTCGGGGCAGAAAAAACCCACATGACTCTGATGGGATGCAAACCCACGACCTCCCATCCGGGAGTCCGCGACGCTAACCACTTCGCCATGGCGGCTGGGTTGTTTTTTTTTTGTTTTTTTTTATGTTATATTATTGTTAGTTTTTTATTTTGAATGTGCAATTTAACTTCATTCAGTTGCATGTTCACATCCCTCCTTCGTGATGGGCTAAGGCCTAATATGAATAAAATATCTTGAGTATCTCTCTTTCTGTCTCTGTCTCTATCTCTCTGTCTGTCTCTCTCTCTTGCTGTCTCACTCAGTCACTCCGTCTGTTTCTCTCACTCTCTCTCTCCCGCTCTCTCTGTCTCATGCTCTCTCTCTCCAGCAGGCTCTCATACTGTCTTTGAGCATGAATCATACAGATGTTTGCATTCATGAATTTGTACCTGTGGTAGGTAAAAGCCAGTACCTTTCCTGTGAATACACTCACATGCAAGTTTGCAGGTGCCTGTTGATATGCACTGCCACACACACACGCACACACACACACACACTCACAAATACACACACACACATATGAAGGGCTATAGAATTTGATTTTTTTTTTTTATGATAATGATGATGAATGAGGGAGGGTAAGAGTGGTGAAGACAGTGCCGTGGAGTTTCATGATGAGGTGTTTGCAACATGACAGAGCCCCCCAAAGACGATGGCGGTGCGGACATCACCAAATACATTGTGGAGTTGGATGCTGGCCAAGGTAGGCCACTCACTTTGCGTTCTTCTTTTTTCTTTTCATTCATTCTTTATTGGGGATGAGGGTTACAATTCATTTTTAATTTTTTTTCTCTTTTGGCTTCTCTTCTCTTTTGTCTCTTCGTCTACATAATTCTTTAGAATCTTTTTACGGGGAGGTCAGTGAAAAACATTTTCTGAGGGGGATTACAATTCATTTATTTTCTTCTCTTTTGCCCTCTCTTCTGTAATGTCTGTTTTGTCGATATGTTTTTTTTTTTTTAGCATCTTTTCAGGGGAAGGTCAGTGGAAAACATTTTCTGAGGGGGATTACAATTCATTTATTTTCTTCTCTTTTGCCCTCTCTTGTGTTTTGTCTGTTTAGTCAATATGTTTTATTTTAGCATCTTTTTAGGGGAAGGTCAGTGGAAAACATTTTCTGAGGGAACCATGAAATGTCACTGGCCAGGGCTGGGATACAAGGTAAGCTGATAGCTGACTTAGAACCTGACCATTTGTAGTGGGCAGATGGTGACAGTGATGGTATAGGTACTGTCCGCTCCTAGTAGCTTAAAGTAGCGGGCAGATGGTGACAGTGATGGTATAGGTACTGTCCGCTCCTAGTAGCTTAAAGTAGCGGGCAGATGGTGACAGTGATGGTATAGGTACTGTCCGCTCCTAGTAGCTTAAAGTCTGATATCAGGCTTCTCATGATACCGTCCCTGGACGTTACTTTGTTGTCTGTTCATTCATTTATATACACGGCTGTGTTAAACGGCAACAGTATAGATAATAACAAGGATGAAAATGGTGATAAAGATGCTCAGGTGTAGGACTCTGAGGTGACTTTTTTTTCATAATGTTCTTGTTTTGTTTTCCATGCATATCTGTTGTGTTTTCAAATGTCATCAGACCTGTTCATGAAAAAGTAAGTTGACTGATTTAAAAAAGAAGTTTTTTCTTTTTAACAACCAGTCAGGTAAGGAATTGACTTTGACTGGCAGCTCTTATATCCCCCCCCCCCCCCCCCCCCCCCCCCCCCCCACCTTCCCTCCCTCCGGTCAGCTGGGCTATAGAAAAAATGAATTGAACTTCATTACTGTCCCTCAACACCAACCTTGTGGATACATTAGCATGTGATTTTCTTACATTTGCATGGGATTTTCTTCTTTGGGGACAAGAATATCACTGTAGTATCAAAAAAGATATATATGGCTTCAGTATCATTCGCTGAAGTGTGTGTGTGTGTGTGTGTGTGTGTGTGTGTGCGTGTTTAGATTGATTTACATTTTTGTATGTTTGTGTATGATGTGTCAGGTTATGAAGTGGTGTGTGAAGGCAGCGACATGGAACACCAGTTTGAACGACTGACCCCAGGGCACCAGTACCATGCTCGTGTGGCCTGCTGTAGTGCAGGGGGTCAGAGTAAGGTCAGTGTGTGTGTGTGTGTGTGTGTTAGAGAGTGTGTGTGTATGTATATGTGTGTTTTGAGTGTGTGTTTGTGTATGTGTTTGTGTGTAGTTGTGTATGTGTGTGTGTGTGTATCTTCAGTGTCTCTTTGTTGAAGGGGAGTAGATAATTTAACAAGACAGGGAAAAAAAGAGAAGTGATTGAGGTCAGGGTGGCCGTAGGGTATGAGACGCGTGCACATGTGCATGGTATGGTACACAGGCGTGTGAAATCTGGTCAAAATTATTGCTCAGAATATAGATGCTTGAATGAGTTGGTATGTGACTCACACTGATTGGCATTGTACGTCTCATCTGAGCCCGTGATATACACAAGTTCAACGTTGATGATAACTGGGTATTTGCTGGGTGTATTGTTTAATTTTCCCATCAAAAGACTGTCCTCCCACTTTGTCTTTCAGGTCTGTTTGCCTGAGACAGGCACATGCTTTCACCGCCACCGCCCTTGTCATCTCCATCCTCACCCTCATTGATGTGTCATTTCATTCAGTACATGTTAATGTTTTTATGAGATCAGACTTTAATGCACATTGATAAGTGATGCCCTTTGACATTCATGTCCTGTTAGCCATACATTACCTTTGTTCTGTATTTACACATGTGCTACTTTAATTTTTTAAGAAAGAAAATCTGAAAATTGACTTTCTGGTCCAGTGAAACTTTATGCTGTTCATTTCAAGCCTGACAGAAATACCCTCTGGCGTTTCTGGATCTAGTCCGTCAGGCCGAAGTTTTGTGGCCAATGCAGTAATAAGATAGTCACGTGACGCCCACCCTACTTCCGCCTACGGAAGATGCCGAAGTTCGTGTACTGTACGTCATTCTTCTTCTTCGGCCTGTCACCCAAGCAAGATAAGTCTTGTGCTCTGTCTCCCTATACTTTGCCTTTGTGTAAAGATTGCTGTGTTCGCATTCTGAACTCATTTATTGTGGCTTGTGCTTATCCCTCAGAGTATCTTGACGTGTGAGGTTATCGCTGGGCTAGCATTCTAACCTTATTTTCGGAATTTTCTCGCGATTGTTTCCCGGTTCTGCTTTCCGCGTCACCGGTTTCAGCTGTTTGGCATTTTCCATCGCCGCGTTCATAGCTGTTCGGTGCCTCTCTTATCCATCGGCCTCCCTTTTCAATCGCCTTCGGCCCAGTCGCCACTAAATTCCGATTTCTCCCTCGCCGTCATTTATTCCACAACCTCCTGTGCGACGATCGTGAGCCAGTCTCGTCGCCATCTCCCTGTCTCGTCGCCATTTTGTTTTGCGCCGGTCTCCCCCTCTTGTCACAACTTATACCCCAGTATTTTACAGGGGGTTGTTTTCGTCCAATTTAATTCCTTTGCCCCCTTCCCTCATTTGCCAGAAATTCTCGCTCGCCTTCGTGTCCTCAACGATCGCGATCGACCGTTGTCTGGGTATTTACACGTGGCGTTACTCAGCACTTTGCCCACGTCACGGTCGCTTCTCACGCGCAGTTTCGCCTTATCTGCTGCGCTTGGTGTCCCTGTACGGACTTGTTTTTTCCTTATTTTCCATTGTGTACGTTGTTCATTTATTTTTGTGTGCGCGCACGGTCGATCGATTGCCCTAGTTATTTCCCCTCGATCGACCGTCGTGACTTTCTCGCTTACGATCGTGTGCTCCGGTTTCGCTCGGCGCCATCGCCCAATATGGTGAAGGACTCGGCTGGGTCGAGCAACAACTCTGACGTGCAGGGTTCGCGCTCTTTCCCGGAGGACCCACGAGTTGGTTCCAACCCCGAGCGAACCGTTCTCTCTTTGGGAGAACGGACGGCCGCGGTAGTTGGAGATGACCCTCCCGCGGAGGGGACGCGGGAATCTCCCTCCTCTACCCGACCGACGGACGCACGACCGTTGCGTTCGAAAGCTAGAAGGCAACCCGGCGGCCATTGCTAAGTGCCTTTCATTCGACATGCCCAGGAAATCTAAGGGCAAGGCCCCACTTAAGGGACCCCCCCTAGCCAAAACTTCCCAGCGGGAGTCCGCTTCGCCCCCAGCCACCCCCTGCCTTCTAGCTTTCCTGCGCTTACACACTCATCGCCTTACTATGCCGAGTCACGCGACCCCCGGCCCCCGGGGACCCTTGCCGGGCCGCGGACAGGCACGGGTGACGGCCTTGGGCTGGAACCCCCACCCGTCACTCGCATGTATGAGACACAGGCGGGTCCACTTCTTCCCCCATCTGGACTCGCCTTCTCACGACGCTCTCCCCCTCCGTGCACAGGTGCAGCCAACACCCCTGCACGAGGAGCGTCCCCTTAGCTCCGGAGGCAGTGTTATGGCCACGTCTTGGCACGACCATGCACATGTCCATAACTCTGGGCGTATGGGAACACCGAGTGCATCCACGGTTGTGATCATACACAAAGACGGCCGACCAACCCCGCTCGCCCGTCGCAGGTTCCCCTAGGGGTTCAGGACGTTGGGGGCCCGACCTACTCGGCCCCCACTTGGGCAACGTCCTCGGTCCCGTTCCTCCGGGGGGAGGATCTACCAGCGGGACCACGGGTAACCTGCCCCATTCCTCTGGGGCCCGGCATGCTCCCGGGGGGGGACCACACACTACGGTCGATTTATTATTCCCCCCTCCTGCCCCAGGTTACCCCGGTCCCCGGCGAGTCCCTGCACAGTACTCTGGGCCGCCACAGCCCGCTTATCTCCCCGGGGACCAGTGGCTCTATGCCCCCGAGAGGGACCAGTGGCTTAATACCCACACCCAACCTGATCAACTCTTTGGTCGATTGTGGCACCCCATCTCACAGACTTGGGTCGACCTGGGTCTCCCACCTCGGGCGCTGTCCGATCGCAGTCCGGGCTCTCCCACCCTAGCCCGTCTGCCGAGTATAGAGCCACGAGGGTCCCGCCCTCCCCCCCCCCCCCCCCACCACCCACCCTACCAGGGCGGGACCCTCGCGCACCCGCGCACTTGCCTCCTGAGGAAGACCTCCCTTCCCAGGAATTAGACTCCCCACAGCCTGAGGAGGACTACGATGAGGACCTCTTCTCATCACTTTATGACATCAACACCATTGAACGGTTTCGACCGGACTTGGTGTCGAGGGACGCCCCTCCCTCTGCCGATATCTTGGCCTTTCCTGAGATCGTTGGGCCGCCCCCAGCCCAACACTCAAGACTCAGGATTGTAGCTCCTCAGTCCCTCACTTCACTGTGGGAGAGTCCGGCGAAACGCGCCAGGGGTGCAGACGCCGTCCCCACGCCGGGTCAAGACCTTCCCCCGGCACCCAATGCGGCCCCTTTCGGCGCCCTACTTGGGACCGCAGGAAGCACCCTGTTACCTCCCTCTTTGCTGACAATCCGGCCACCAGGGAGTGGGCCATCTCCCAATCGGATTGTCGCCTGATACCCAACCGGGCCCCCCCTACTTCGGCCACTGTCTCCTTTAAGGCGTTAAAGGACTGGGACCGAGTAGCCCGGATGGGCATCTTACACACCACTGCAGGGCATGCCTACCTTAGCATGCTCTTGCAGAGGGCGGAGGTACTCTGGCCTGGGGATGACGGCGCCGTCCCAGGGCCTTCGGATACAAACTCCGAACCCCACCAGGACGAACTTCGCTTGTTCAGCGATCCCTTCATGCGACACCTAGTCAACAGGATATCGCATCACTTGTCGGCTGCGGCGGACAGCGCAGCAACGACCCATTTAATTGTCTGCTTGTGGCTAGAGACGCGGTGCTTGCACGCTCCTCGCTCTCCCCGGCACTCAGGGCATCCCTACGATGTGTCCCGGGCCAGGATCACTCGCTCTTTGGCGAGTACTCCACCTCGGCTATGTCTCTCTCTCTCGAGGAACGCAAGCAGGCGGCGTCCTTCGCCCCCCGGCTCAGCCACGCCCTTCCAGACCCCCCTTTCGGTCCTACCCCAGGGCCAACAGGCCCACTCCGTACCCCCGTCAAGCCGCATTTCACACCGCCGGGCCGGCCAAGCGCCCACTTAACTCGCAGAGGCCCTAAACCAAAACCTCGCCAGAATTTTCGGTTCGGCCAGCAAGCACGGCCCCGCAGGTGACTGGAGGACACTCCCGTAGGGGGCATGGAACTGGCACAACCTGCCCAGCAAGACACGGCCCTCTGTACCCCTTCCCCCCGGACCATCGGCTCCCCTGGCGGGCAACCTCTCCCGGCATGCCCGCCAGTGGCGACGTATGGGCCTCAGCCCCTGGATAGTGTCGGTGCTTCAGGATGGGTTTCGCCTACCCTGGGCACACGGTCGCCCTCCCCTCATGCGTTTTCCTCCTCCGTCCCCCAGCGACCCCCCACCTGCCCAGGCGGAGGCCCTCCGCCTGGAAGTCCTCGAACTCCTACAGAAGGGGGCCATCGCAGAAGTCTTCCAGCCCAACCCCGGGTTTTACTCCCACCTGTTCGTGATCCCAAACCTTCGGGGGGATGGAGGCCCATCCTCGACCTTTCTCCCCTCAACAAGTTCCTAAGACATACCAAGTTCAAGATGGGACACACCCTTCCAGATCAGAGACTCCATTCACCATTTAGATTGGGCGACCTCCATAGATCTGAAAGATGCGTATTTCCAAATCCTTATCCACCCGGCGCACAGACGTTACCTCCGTTTGTCTGGCAAGCTCGGGTGTTCCAGTTCAAAGCTCTCCCCTTGGCCTCTCCCCTGGCACCCTTCCTCTTCACGAAGGTTGTCAAGGAGATGGCCGCCCTGGCCAGGCAGGAGGACATTCGCCTCCTGGTTTACCTCGACGACTGGCTTGTCTAGCCTCCTCCCAGGCTCAGTGCCAGGCCCACACCACCCGCCTCCTCAGCCTTTGTTCCACCTGGGGTTTGTAATCAACCCCCTCAAGTGCGAACTTATTCCCAGTCAGAGGTTCTCTTTCCTGGGCATGAGTTTCGACACGATTACCATGAAGGTCGCCCCGACCCGGAGAGGTCCGCCCGCATCGTGGACCTCATCGTGCGCCTCCGAGAAGCCTCGCACACCTCGGCCAGAACTCTGTCCTCCCTCTTAGGGATGATGGAGTCCCTTTCTGCCCTCATTCCGCTGGGTCGGGTCCCCAAACGCCAGCTGCAGAGGGAGTTCCGTCGTCGTTGGTCCCAGACCTCGGACCGCTGGGACCTGACCATTCCCCTCGGCCCCTGGTTCTCGGGTGCCACGGAGGAATGGCTCTATCCGTCCACCCTGACCACCGGCGTTCCGATCTCTCTCCCAACTCAGTCCCTCGAGCTATACACGGACGCCTCCAACTCGGGCTGGGGGGCCCACTTGGGGGACAGTCATGCCTCGGGGATGTGGGACACACAGATGGCTCGCCTCCACATCAACATATTAGAGTTGGAAGCGGTCAGACTGGCCCTCCTCCACTTCCAGCATCTAATCTCGCACCGACTGGTTCTCCTCCTCACGGACAACACGTCGGTAGCCCATTACGTCAACAAGGGGGGGGGGGGGGGCTCACACTCCATCGGCCTCTCTCTCAGGACAGAGGCCCTCCTTCGCTGGTGCCACGCACGGGGAACCACCCTCCGTGCGAGACACATAGCGGGGACACGGAACATCCTGGCAGACACTCTCAGCCGGTCAGGGACCCTTCTGCACACAGAGTGGACCCTGAACAAGCTGACACTAACCACTGTCTGGGATCACTGGTTCAAGCCCATGGTCGACCTATTTGCGACACGGTTCAACCATCGACTCCCCATGTATGTCTCTCCAGTCCCGGACCCCCGAGCGTACGCGGTCGATGCGCTCTCCCTCCCCTGGACGGGACTTGTCGCCTACGCCTTTCCCCCCTCCCCCATACTTCACAAAGTGATCAGGAAGGCCAGGCTGGAGAGACCCAAACTCATCCTCATAACCCATGGTGGCCGACTCAGTCGTGGTTCCCGGACCTCAGGTCCCTAACTCACGTTCCCCCTCTCCAGCTAGCCCCTCGGTGGGACTTGCTCAGACAACCTCGCTCGGGCCTCCCTCACTCCAATCCCCGGATGCTTCGCCTACACGCTTGGCTTCTATGCCAGCCAAATTGCGACCACCGGTCCCCGCCGCCCCCGCCGACAGACCCGGTCTGTCCTAGAGACCCTGACAGAAGCGGGAGCATCGCAGGGACTACGAGACTTGGCCTCGGCCTCTCGTAGGGCTAGCACAGAGTCCCTCTATAATTACAGATGGGAGAGATGGGGGTCACGTGGTGCACGGCTAACTCGGTCCCCTACCTACACCCCTCCAACATCCAGCTAGGCAATTTTCTATCCCACCTTTCGTCCTCCTTAAAAACTCTCGGCTAGCTCCATTCGGGGCTACCGATCGGCCGTATGCACCACCATCCGACAGCTCGGCGGCCCATCTTTCGACAATGACTTTCTACTCAGAGAACTATCACGGGGGGTTGCCTTACGGGAAGCTCAATCCCCTAGGCGCGCCCCCTTGTGGGACCTCTTTCTGGTGTTAGGCGCCCTCAGAAAACCCCCTTTCGAGCCCCTCCGTTCCATTCCCTTTGACCTCCTCTCCTTCAAGACCACCTTCCTTCTCTCCCTGGCCTCAGCCAGAAGGCGAAGTGAGATTCATGCCCTCAGCGGGGACCCTCGGGACATCGCCTTTCACAGAGACGGCTCGGTCTCACTTAAGTTCCTTCCTGAGTTCCTAGCGAAGAACCAGGAACCGGGCACACCCTCTCCTTCCCTCCTGATCCGCTCTCTAGCGGATATCTTAGGCAACGAGCGGGGTGGGGACATGGACCTGTGCCCTCTAGGTGCCTCAGATACTACTGGGAGCGTTCCCGCCCCAGGCGTTCCTCGCAGCGACGCCTTCTTATCTCCATCAACCCAAACAACAAGAAGGACATATCGGCGGGCACTATCTCTAGGTGGCTATCCAATACTATCAGATCTGCCTATGCCCAGGCGTACAAAGACCTCCCAGCCCTGTCACCCCGAGCCCATGAGGTCAGAGCGCTGGCCACGTCCTCAGCGTTCCAGCACTCTGTCCCCGTGCGCCATCTCCTGGAGGCAGCCTACTGGCGTTCGGAGAACCCTTTCATAAACTTTTATTTAAGGGACATCCGCATGACCAGGGCTGATGGTTCTAAAGGGATTTCATTTGTGGCGGCCAATGCAGCCATATCGGTCTACCCCAGGAACCATTAGGGCGCTCGGCCCTCCTCCTATTACTTTAAATTCTGCTATGGTCTGACATGGTATAGTATACGACGCCAAAATGGGGAGTTGTGTTATACTCCCTGTTTGGCTAAGTATACTTACCATGTCAGACTCTAATGCCCGCCCTACCTTCCCCTCTAGCGCCAAGTTCCCTGGGGGTTTGCCTTGCGCGCAGGCCTCATTGAATGACGTACAGTACACGAACTTCGGCATCTTCCGTAGGCGGAAGTAGGGTGGGCGTCACGTGACTATCTTATTACTGCATTGGCCACAAAAACTTCGGCCTGACGGAATGGTTTTGGCTCTTTACTCTGTGGTCTGGCAAGTCAGCAGTTCAGGCCTTGACAAAAAGGGGAGGAGTTTAATGAGAGAGACTGAGGATACTGGCACGTGAGTTGAAATGAGAAACAGGGTAATTGGTGATGGTTTGAAGAGTATGGTGGTTAAGGAATGGGAGACTAGTCCAGCTTTTGAAAATTGCATACATTGTTGCATGGTTTGGGACAAACTCTTCACCCCTCCCCCTTTTACAGATGTCAGGAAGATCGAACAACACATACACACACTCCTCACCTAACCCCCCTCCTACGAACCCACTAGTACTTTCTGGCATGGGAAATTTTGAGAATCACTTCTTGAAAATGGGAAATTTTTAGAAACATGTTTCCAGCCTGGTCATTTAAGTTGTGTGGCACCCTTTATGCATTTTCCTTCCAGATTGTATGAAAACAGTAGTGTTCTTCTTTCTTAGCTGTCCACCTTCATCCAGTTGAAGATTCTGACAGTAATTTGATAGGAGAAAAGTAATATACGAAAAGTGATATAAAAACACTTCAGAAAATGTTGCCATTCTCCAGCTGAATGCTCAAGAATCAGCCCTTTGCGTGTAAGCTAAGATGTAATCCTCTCTCCATTTTGTAGCCACGTTCCATCTTCAGAGGATTCCCCCACTTAACATGAGAACGAGTATTGCTGGAGTTCCCTGTTAGTCATGTGGGTCACATACAGTAGTTAAGAGTTTGATGTTTGACAGTGAGCTAAAGTCATGGTGGTCATCAGTAAAGTGTATGTGCTGTGGTTGGTCAGTTTTCAGACAGCTGTGCGGTCACCATGGAGCCGGTGGTCCCCGGCCAGTGCCAGAGCCCCAGGCTGCAGGGCAAACCTAAAGCCACCGCCATGCACCTGCGCTGGAGTGAGTTGGGTGGACAGGGTGGAAACACCCACATCAGGGTGCACAGGGTGGAAACTCCCACATCAGGGTGGACAGGGTGGAAACACCCACATCAGGGTGCACAGGGTGGAAACACCCACATCAGGGTGCACAGGGTGGAAACACCCACATCAGGGTGGACAGGGTGGAAACACCCACATCAGGGTGGACAGGGTGGAAACACCCACATCAGGGTTGTGGTGTGATTTTGTGATGACCTTACTTCCTTGTGTGATGAACATGTAGAAGGCACAGTGTGGAGGAATATTGGTGAATGAATGGCGTAAAATGATTAATCGTACACATCATTCCCTGACCAAGAAGCGACGTGAGAGGAACAGCAGGCAGGAGAACAAGTGTTGTAGTGATGCTGTCAGAGAGATCACCATGTTGGGTAGTTGTGTGTTTCTCTCACCCACTGGTAACCGATAGAGACATGGTTTACAGAGTTTTCAGTAGATGCACCTTATCGATTTAAATTTGAACCGGGATTCAGTATGAGTGGGTCAGCGTGCATGTTGCTGATGTACATTGCCCTTCTCGTCAGTATCCTGGTGTATACTGCTGTTCTCATGTTCTCATAATCAACCAGTTGATGACATGGTTATTGTGAGTTGGTGTTGTATGTGTCAGTGATCTTCCTGTATGTGCATACGCATGAAGGACACTGACAGTCTGCATATTATGTGGATGTGGAAGACTGGAAAAGTTCCAGTTCCACCCATTCTTTGATGCTGGGATTTCATCTAGCAGTTATCACATCGTGAGAGGGAACCACTGACAATAGTGTCCATCAACATGATGATAATTAATGATCATTAGAAAGATGTGATGGAAACGAGACTTATCAGGACTTGACTAGTTATAGCTTAAACACGTGGTGCGTGATTAACGTTAAAAATTGTAGACCCCTACAAACAGTTATAGCATTTGTAAAAATTTGAAAAAAAAAACAACAGTATATTTAAGTGTACTGACCAAAGGCACACCTGCAATTTAATGTTTAGGCCCGCCAGTCAACGATGGAGGATCCCCAGTGACACAGTTTGCAGTGCAGATGACCTCCCCTGATAAGATTACTCGTGAGGTATACAGAGGGCCGGGCCAGGACTGTGTTGTTGCAGGGTTGCTGCCAGGCAAGCTGCATCTCTTCCAGGTCCGAGGCTTCAACAAGGTTGGGGTGAGTGGGCCCTAGCTGACAGCTTCCTGTGCTGATTTTATCCATTCGTTTATTTTAAATGAGAAGGGTGTTCGTGAGAGTGCTGACCTCTATAGAAGTCAAAGGGAACATGAATCCTTCCTTTGTTTTTTTTTTTTCAAATTTTTTTTTTGACACAGTTACCTGCACAAACATTATATAATTACAAGAAGTAAAGGCAAAGCACCCCTTCCATGAACTAAAGGCACAATGCATCAACGCATCCAACTCAAATTCATAAATGTACAATATTCTATGAAGAAGAGATTAGAAGGTAAGAACATTTATACAAATTGTTATTTTGATCTGATGCATTTCACAAGATTCTGATATGGATACCATGTTTTACAAAATTCTATGAGTCGCATTTCCATGCAGTGCATTTATTTTTCAATGTATTTATTTTTTAGCTCTTTCAGAAAGTATTGGGGGTTAGGTTTGATCTTGTCAGTTTCACTTATATATAAAATACATAGCAAACGGGATAATTTGTCAAAAGCCTTCATCTGTTTTTATTTGTTCATCATTTCTAAGTAATGCCAATTCTATATTTAACTTCATTATTAAACAGTGTTTGCAGTTTTCTCTAGTATTCTCTCTAGTTTGCTCCACTGAATCCCTCCTTGATGGGGGTTCACCCCACAGGTCCACACCAAACAGGGTGGGATTGTTTTGGCATTGTTTTGGGCCACACATCATCTTTCAGCGAGGCTTCTTTAACATCAGTGAATAGATTCTGTGTAAATTTTGTTGAATACATTGTGGACCTACCTTTCTTAAAGCACCAGTTTTTTGTGAGTTTGTCTCTGGGCCACATTCCGTCTTTCTGCTAGGTTGTGTAAAAATGGGTTCTGAAATTTTTTTTTTCCCAAGTGATTTTGTGGAAAGGATCTGTTGATCACCTGTGGATCTGGTTCTGCAGCAAAATTACGTGGGCTTGTTCTTCGGCCGGCCACATCATATCTCCCAACACCCTCACCCCACCCCTTCCTTCCTCTCCCCACGCCCCACCCCCCATGTTTTTTGTCCATATCAGTTTTTGTACTGTTAGTGTTGTCTTGCTAAGAAATTATGAAACCAATCAGCACAGGTGAAAATCTAACCACCTTGGTGACGGTAGACATCTTTCCATCCTGCCCCCTTCAGAGATTCCCCCTCCCACCCACCCCCCCCCACCCCCAGTTGACCTCCAGGCCCAACCTCTTCCTGTTCCACCAGTGTCATAGATGGGGGTTCCAGAAATCAGGGGATGTGCTGATGTCATAGAGGAAGCCTTGACTACAGAGTAGTATGTGTTCAGAAGAGTGTCACATGACTCTAGAGTTGACCTTAGGCTTCAGTATGTATTCAGAAGAGTGTCCTTATCCTATAAGGGGATTGTTGCCATTTTTTTCATTTGTGATCTTAACGGGGTCAGGAAGTAAATAATATTGAAGAAAGTGTGTGCATGTATGGATGTGTGTGTGTGTGTGTGTGTGTGTGTGTGTGTGTGTGTGTGTGTGTAAGAGAAAAGAGACAACTTGCTGAAACATTAACCCGTTCCCTGCCTGGAACGTGTAACGCACGTCCTGAAAACTGAAAATCGCTACGCCCGGGACGTGTGTGTCACGTCGTAACTTCGTCACGGAAAGCTGAAAAATCTACTTAGGAAACGACCGTCTAAAATGTTCTCACTTCTTCTACTGGTGTCGAGGAACGGCCCCTTTCCCTTCACGCGAGCAGCCAGCTGACCATACGTTATGCAAATTGCGAGTTGAGAGGTTACAGCTGATAAGCATATTCAAGATGGCAGCTCAACTGAGCGCTTCGTCGATGCCTCCTGTTTTCAAGCGTTACACTGCGCTTGATGGTTTAGATGACGATAAAACTTCGAAAGATAGTGATGAAGAAGACCTTTGAGGATCGGATCCTGATACTAGCGATGAGGAGGAGACGGATGGGAATCAGCACCATTCACTTTTATCCGAGACACGTGCTGGTGATGACGTGGCTTCTTGTTAGTTGCACATGACAGCTGTGAGTACAACGCTGCGAGCGAGGGTGACGAAGCGGAAATAGCCGAACCCCGTGCCATCAACGAGCACTGCACGCACTCCTATCATGACCGGAGAGGGTAGTGGACATGGTAGGGGCTAGGAGGACGGCGAGGGTCCTGTGGAAGCGGCCGGGGGGCGTGGCATGGGGCGTGGTCAGTCCCAGCCTTGGTGGTGTTTTCATTGGGAATACTAGTCTCAAAAATCAACTGTGCCAATTTTAGGCTGCACAGAGCTCCAGTCTTCAGCTCCTTCATGACCAGAAACCGGATTCAGGCAAGTAGCTCTGTTTTTCTTTTCTTTTTTTTTTCCATTTTTGTTTGTTACTACTTGATTCTTCATTCTTCCACTATTTATTTTCTGTATTTCTCTTCTTTCACATGTTTCCTACTGAAATAACATAATTATGGCAAATAATGACTGTATGGATAGATGGGACTCTGTGTGTGTGTGTATGTGTGTGTGTGTGTGTGTGTGTGTGTGTGTGCGTGTGTGTGTGTGTGTGTGTGTGTGTGTGTGTATGCGCGCTTGTGCACATGTGTGCCTAAGCATTGTTTATTTCTGTATGCAAGTTTTCCATAAGTTTGTTCATTTTGTAAAGCACAGCAGTTTTTTTTTTTTTTTTTTTTTTTGCGCCATTGTGGTGTTTTTACATTCATGTGTGTGTGATACTGTTGGTGCGTGTTTGTGCATATGTGTACAGTGTGTGTGTGTGTGTGTGTGTGTGTGTGTGTGTGGGGTGTGTGTATGTGTGTGTGTGTGTGTGTGTGTGTGTGCCCAATTGTGGGTCTGCTTACTGTGTGCTGTGTGTGTGTGCGTGCGTGTATGTGTGTGTGTGTGTAATTGTGTGTGTATGTATGTGTGTGTGTGTGTGTGTGTGTGTGTGTGTGTGTGTAAATTGTGTGTTTGCGCACGCTTGTGTGTGTGTGTGTGTGTGTGTGTGTGTGTGTGCCCAAGTGTGGGTCTGCTTACTGTGTGTGTGTGTGTGTGTTGTGTGTGTGTGTGTGTGTGTGCCCAGTTGTGGATCTGTTTACTTATCTTGAAACTTTTATTCTGTATTTCAGATTCTTCTTCAGTTTCTACAGTATTTTCTGTGTGTGTGTGTGTGTTTTTCTTTTTTCTTTTCAACAGACAGTTGTTTATTTTTTTCTTCAGACTTTTTTTTCCCATGGTTGTCATTTTGAACATTTACCAATAAGTATTATACTATAACAATTTGGACCACACTGTATACTTACAGTGATGCTGATAAACACTAAAAGAACTTCTTGTCAGTGTTTTACAGGTCTTATGTGTTGTGACATGTGTATATGTGCAGAAACTGTTCTTTTTTGTAAAACCACCATTGGTACATCCCTGTCCATCCCCTAATGGCCAACAAAACTAGATTATATATATAGCATCATAGCTTGGGGTAAAAGGAAAGAGAAGCCATAAAATCTAAGTCATATGTCAACAAATAGATAAGTAGTCATTGAGGTATTGAACCTACCCCAAATAGTAAAATTATGCCCCTTTCTAGTAGAATTGGGGTACCCCCAGTAACATACAGATTGTTACACAGAGGGACAATTACTGACAACAATATGAATCCCAGGTGTTTGTAATGTTGTTGAGCAAACACCAAAAGGTATTTTTGCTGTGTTTAGTGGGCTTTTATGTGATGAATTGTTGTAAAACTCTCAAACTGAAAACAAAACAAAAACAGTTTTATCATATGTTATTAGTGTGAACCATCATTATCACCCCCAAAATCAAATTAGAATGATGTGAAATTGTAGACAAGGGTATAAGGAAGTAATCCACAAAAAAAAAATAACAAATAAATCAACAAATGGATGTGTAATAGAGATGTTAGTGAACATACTGTGAAAAGCATGATTATGCCCCTTTTTACCCAAAAAAGTAGTACCCCCAATTATGAGCAGATTATCATCAAGAACAAGATTCCTTGGGATTTATATGACTGTGATGTGTTAGTGCTGATGTTGAATAATTAGTCACATCACTTTTTCATTGTTTTCACTGATTTTATATGGTGCAATTTGTTTTTGTATACTTGAAAATTGTTCTTTTTGTAAAACCACCATTCATTATATCCCTGTCCATCCCCTAATGGCCAACAGTACTACATTATTGTTATACAGCATCATAGCTTGGGGTATAAGGAAAGAGAAGCCATAAATCTAAGTCATATGTCAACAAATAAATAAACAGGGATTGAGGTACTGAACCTACCCCAAACAGTAAAATTATGCCCCTTTCTAGTAGAATTGGGGTACCCCCAGTAACATACAGATTGTTACACAGAGGGACATTTATTGACAACAATATGAATCCCAGGTGTTTGTAATATTGTTGAGCAAACACCAAAAGGTACTTTTGCTGTGTTTAGTGGGCTTTTATGTGGTGAATTGTTGCAAAAACTCTCAAATTGAAAACAAAACAAAAACTGTTTTATCATATGTTATTAGTGTGAACCATCATTATTACACCCAAAATAAAGTTAAAATGATGTGAAATTGTAGACAAGGGTATAAGGAAGTAATCCACAAAAAATCTAACAAATAACTCAATAAATGGATGAGTAATAGAGATGTTAGTGAACATACTATGAAAAAACAGGATTATGCCCCTTTCTACCTAAATAATAGTACCCCCAATTATGAGCAGATTATCATCAAGAACAAGATTCCTTGGGATTTATATGACTGTAATGTGTTAGTGCTGATGTTGAATAAACAGCAAGACCACTTTTACAGTGTTTTGATTCATTCTATTTGGCGCAGTGTGTTTGTGTATACTCAAAAACTGTTATTTTTTGTAAACTTTTTGTAATTATGTCAATTTCTGATATACTTATTATCAACATAATCAAGTCATTTGACAGGACATTGTAGACAAATGTATAACAACAAAACATGCAAAAAATCAGAGAGATCTGTCAAGAAATAAGTGAGCTGTAACCATTTTATTGAACCTACCCAAAAAAGCTAAATTTTACCACGGCATACAGATTTTCAAATGTGCTATTATACTGTGGCAGTGAAGGGGTTAAGTGCCAAGTTCAGTCCAGAACTAGTCCACATAATTATGGGACCCCACATCTGCCGAGCTTGGGAAGTCAATATCTACCATAGATATATCTAATACCTAATATGGAGATGTCAGACTGTGCTGGGTGCTTATCTTTTCCTTTACTGAGATGTAAGCTATAGAGTTGGACATTGATTCCTGCGACCTTTGTGAAAAGTAAATTTATCATTATTTTGTGAAATCGCTTGAGATAGGAATTGATTCCTACGTCCAATGTGAAAAACAAAATGCATCATTATTTGTGAAATCTGTAGAGTTGGAAGTGAAGTCCAGCCACCCTGTGAAAACAAAACAACCACAGTGTGTGTGTGATCAGGCAGGGCAGTGGGTCAGACACATGCTGGAAGTGACCAGTGGTGCCGCTGTGCCGGACACTCCCAGCACTCCTCGGGTGGTGTGTCGCTCCCCTCATGCTGCCAGTCTCACCTGGGAGGAGCCGGTCAGCAACGGGGCTGCCATTAGTGAATATCGGCTGGAGTGCAGTTCCTCCCCTGATGGCCAGGAGTTCAGTCAGGTAGTGTGGTGTGCGTGGCTGGTTGTGCAGGAGGGGACTGGGTAGCTTATGTGTGAGCTTGTGTGGGAAGAGGGCATGCGCACACAAGTACATGAACACACTGCCATTCGCACTTGGATGCATTCGTCTTTGTGCGTTTGCACACTTTTTGTTGCACACCATCTGTTTCTCTTTCAGTTCCTTGTTCGATATATACGCACGCACACATGCACACAAGCATGCATGCATGTGCACACATACACACACACATACTATGGACACACATGCACCAGCGTGGCGCACACACAGGCACTCACACACACACGCACACACACACACACACACACACACACACACACACATACACGTGCACAAATATACACCTGCGTTCACAGAGACAGACTTGCACATCTGCACACACACACACACACACACACACACACACACATGCACAAATACACACCTGCATACACAGAGACAGACTTGCACATCTGCACAATCATGGGCATACACATACGCACGCACATGTGCGCAAGCATGCATGCATGTGCATACCAATAGACACACACACACACACACACACACACACACACACACACACACACACATACACACACACACACACACACACACACACTCGCACACACACATATACAGACGTACACAAGCACACACATACACATGCACTCACACTCACACACATATACATCTGCACAGGCATGGGCAGATAGGCACACACACACACACACACACACACACACACACACACACACACACACACACACATATATACACACACATGTATAATGAGTCTTTAGGTGCTTGTTTAGTCCAGTGTCTACCACCAAGTCCGCACTCAGACCTTATCATGAAATGTGGCATTTTTGCTGCAGCTGCCATTCTGGAAAAGTTAGACCCCCCACTGTGTGCAGTCCTGGGATACTTAACCCCCATCAGTCGCTTTCCTTGTGGTCGGCATGGACTTAAAGCCTAAATGTAGTTAACATGGTGTATACCACAGCTCTCTGTGCTCTGTTCATAAGATAATTGTTGCATACAGTGAACGTTGTATGTTTCAGCTTTATACAGGACTCAAGCTCACCTTTGAAGTTAAGGGACTGACACCTGCTACTTCCTATTCTTTCAGAGTTCAGGTATGTTTCACAGAATATGTGAATTCAAATTTATCGTCTTCTTCATTTAAATCTTTTGTTATATTCTGAATCTTCAGCGTAATGTTTCACAAGAACTTTGTTTCCAGTGTAAACTGACAATTCTCAGTACAGAATGTTAGAAAAAGACTAACAAGTAAAAGTTCACGTTTGTAATTTGTCTGTTTTTGTCTTTTCCGCTCTTGTAAACAAGTATTTGCTTTATGTGGAGCTTAGTTTAATCCGTATGTGGAGCTTAGTTAAATCCATATTCATCTTAGTAAATCAGATACACTTATAAACCATGTTGATCTGTAAAGTGTTTGTCTGTGGCCTTTGTTTAGTCTTGGGCAAACAATGTTTGCTCTTGTGACTTTCCTGATAAACATGTTACCCTGTGAACCATCTTCACCATGGTAAACTGCCTTCACCTTGTAAACCAGTTGCTGTTCACTCTTTAACCCATGTTAATGTGTGTAAACTTGATTCATGTGGTCATCTGTCCTGACAGGATCCTGTGTGGTCAGCTTGGCCTTGATGACACTAGACCAAACCCTCCCAGCAGTCTGTGATTGTTCTCTACAGGCAGTGTGAACATGCAGACTCTGTACAGTCTGTGATTGTTCTCTACAGGCAGTGAACATGCTGAACCCCAACAGTCTGTGATTGTTCTCTACAGGCAGTGAACATGCTGACTCTAAACAGTCTGTGATTGTTCTCTACAGGCAGTGTGAACATGCAGACTCTGTACAGTCTGTGATTGTTCTCTACAGGCAGTGAACATGCTGAACCCCAACAGTCTGTGATTGTTCTCTACAGGCAGTGAACATGCTGACTCTAAACAGTCTGTGTTTGTTCTCTACAGGCAGTGAACAAGCTGACTGTATACAGTCTGTGATTGTTCTCTATAGGCAGTGAACATACTGACTCTGTACAGTCTGTGATTGTTCTCTACAGGCAGTGAACATGCTAACTCTAAACAGTCTGTGTTTGTTCTCTACAGGCAGTGAACATGCTGACTGTATACAGTCTGTGATTGTTCTCTATAGGCAGTGAACATGCTGAATCCCAATAGTCTGTGATTGTTCTCTACAGGCAGTGAACATGCTGACTCTATACAGTCTGTGATTGTTCTCTACAGGCAGTGAACATGCTGACTCTATACAGTCTGTGATTGTTCTCTATAGGCAGTGAACATGCTGACTCTATACAGTCTGTGATTGTCCTCTACAGACAGTGAAACATGCTTACTCCCAACAGTCTGTGATTGTTCTCTACAGGCGGTGAATGCAGCAGGGCCCAGCCAGTACTCGCCCATCGCATGCTGTCAGACCCCGCCCTCTTGTCCTGGCCCTGTCGCACCTGTTCGCTGGCAAACGGTCGGCCCCACCAGCGTGGTGTTGTCGTGGCAACTGCCCACCACCAATGGCAGCGACGTGACGTCCTACAACATCTGTCTGTCTGACAAAGAAGTGTTGAGCGTGGAGGCGGTGACGGAACACACATTGGAGAACCTCCTCCCAGATACCATGTATAGGTGAGTATGACTGCATAACATGCAGTTGGTGGATACATAGTTAAAAAAAGAATGTGTTTGGATTAGTATTAAAAGAAGAGTCTCACACTTTGCTGTTGTTATCTTTCATGGTCTCATGTTTGGGTAATATCTTTGGATTAGTATTGAAAGAAGAGTCTCACACTTTGCTGTTGTTATCTTTCATGGTCTCATGTTTGGGTAATATCTTTGGATTAGTATTAAAAGAAGAGTCTCACACTTTGCTGTTGTTATCTTTCATGGTCTCATGTTTGGGTAATATCTTCGGATTAGTATTGAAAGAAGAGTCACACACTTTGCTGTTGTTATCTTTCATGGTCTCATGTTTTTGTAGTATCATCATTTTGAGGTGTTAAAGATGCTATTTTGATCGGAGAGGGGAGTAGGGGGGTGGGGAACAAATCATTGAAAAGGTTTGGAAGAAGGCTTGAGGAGAATGGAAGTTTACCATTTTAAATCGTTTGTATCATCTGTGCACTTGTAATGAAAATGACCAGTTCACAGCATTATTCTTATAACTGATTTTGTTATGGGATGTACTCATACTGTTATGAACAGAGCGTTGTTAATCCAGATCAGATGTAAGTCTGGTGTGACCTCATCTCAGTCAGAGATTTGGGTTGTGGGTGTGAAGATCATTGATGACCCATCCGTCATCTGCTACAGGTCATGGATAAATGAATGAATGTGCACCACCATTGGCAGTCTGTGCTGTGGTCACAGTACAACTCTGGGTTCCACTGGTACATTCGGGTGTATCTCTCTCTTGACAAAACACGAAAACTAAAATAGACAGCAGCGTTATTGAAAAACAGCCAAAATGCATGTCAACACACAAAACAAAGTGCAAAAATACATCGCATACACAATACAAAAAGGACTTGTGTATTTTTGACAAATATATGTTATTCAGATGTCATGACGAACAGTAAAAAAAAAGAAAGCTCAATGCCCCCACAGGGTAGCTGCTTTGGTGGAAAAAGGGTTCAGTGTATCTGTGATGTGGGGGGTTGTCTTTTGTGCATTTTGTGATTCCTAGAGAAGACAAGTTTGCTGGTTCTTCGTCTCATGCATTGATGCTCCTTCCTCAATGCTACTCTGG
>JADBJO010002024.1:51276-66276 GCA_016801955.1 Conus betulinus | reverse complement strand
AAAATCTCTTTGAAACTGAAATGTTGATGACTTTTCTGGGTTTGATGAAATGTTGTCAGTGCCTTAAAGCTGAAACCAGGTTGTCATGAGTTTGGGAGAAGATGCTGAGTGCTTCACATGGGCCTTTCTGTAGGGGCATTTGTTCATGTTGGGGATATGTATTGCCTACAGGTCTGTGTCTCAGACATGCTGCTTCATCTTTAGATATACAACACATGTAACTGGTGCTTTCCAAAGAAAAAAATTGATGCGCAGCATTCAGGAATATGCACTTAATTTGCTGTTTAGCGCATCTACACAAGAATGATGATTCAAACTACTTATCTTGAAAGAAAACCAAGCAGTACTGTTAGACACAGCACACAGAACAAGTCAGTACTAAGATAATAACATGAAAAGACATTCAACAAAAGGAGAAGAGAACAGGTCTTCTCACCTGCCTGTGACAAGATGCAGCTGTCTTGCCATGAAAATCGCATTGGTGCATTGGAAAATGAACACATGACTTAACCCTCTCAGTATGCACTTATCTGAGCTTAGTTTACACCGAAAACCATCGGCAAGATAGGTAACTCCGTAATTTGAACATGGTTACTCAATTAATAAAAGAGAGGAAAGGAAAAGAATGAAATGAAAATAATTTTAAAATTCCTACGAATATATATGTTGCTATATCGTAAGTTTGAAGAATGTCACATGAGCCATTTACTCGGGGGGGGGAAAAAATCTTCTTCTCAGAACTTTCTTCCGAATCGTTGCTCATCATACCTGGAACCTCATCCCAGTCAAAATCTAGGTCACTCTAAGCTTCATTACCCAGCACTTTCACTAAGTCTTATGCCATAAATTCTACAAATCACAGAATCTCCATCACTAAATCTCATTATAGAACGGCAGAGAAATCAAGGTTAGCCATGGTGAAAAAAACAGCATTTCGACTTCAAAAACTGTAAAGATTCGTAACTCGAGAACCACAGCACACATCGACTCGCGCGTTTTTTTGCAGACGGTAGAAAATGGCTACAGGAAGAAGGAAATCACGTTCTCGCGAGACTTCCTTTTCTACGAGAAACATGGCGGCGCCCATTGTTGCCACGTGTTTTACCGGGCGCTGGCAGGCGCTCAGCATTTTGGCTGTGTGATTTCCGGTTGGGCGCTAGCGGGCGCCTGATTGTCAAGAGAGTTAATGCAGAGATGGCAAATCTGTCCACACATGGATCTTCTGTGAGTTAAACTTGATGAGAAATGTGGTTCAGTATTAAGGGACCTGAGAGGGTTGACCCAAAGGTGAGGTCAGCTCAGTACAGCTGACTGAGTCAGTTCCAGTGACTGTGCTCAGTTAACAGATGTTCAGCTCGTCACAGACAAGACTTTGGGTAACACATTCTTCAGTGGGTCAGAAATGGGTAACACATTCTTCAGTGGGTCAGAAAACTCCTGGCAGCTGGCTTCACTTTCTCACTGAAGTTCAGGTGGTGTGTGTGTGGTGTATGGAGCCACCGCAAGATTTTCAGTGGTGAGAATTTTTTTTTTTGGTGAAGTGGGGATCCATGCAGCTTAAGTGCTGATTGACTCATTGAGACTGTGTGTGTGTGTGTGTGTGTGTGTGTGTGTGTGTGCGCGCGCTTGTGTGTGTATGGTGTGTGTGGTGTGTGTGTGTATATGTGTACGGTGTGTGTATGTGTGTGTGTGTGTATGTGAATCGTTTCTTTTGTTTGGTGCCTAATTGAGTTGTTGCGGCTGCCTTGATTGCGTGCTTTTGAGCATTTAACTCGTGTAACCTGGACTCCTGAAGTGATGATTAGTTGGGATCATCTGCTACGGACAGAGGTTTTGGGGCTGTGTTAAAGCTGGACATTCCCAAATAGGGTTGATGTCATAATTATCACCGGCACATGCATTTTATGCTTAGATGCATATTTATATAAATCTTTGTTTCTGTGTACAGAAAAAGTATGGTGTGTTGACAGATGGGATGTGTGCACCCTTTGTGTCTATGTACAGAAAAAGTATGGTGTGTTGACAGGTGGGATGTGTGCACCCTTTGTGTCTGTGTGCGCCCTTTGTGTCTGTGTGCAGAAAAAGTATGGTGTGTTGACAGGTGGGATGTGTGCACCCTTTGTGTCTGTGTGCGCCCTTTGTGTCTGTGTGCAGAAAAAGTATGGTGTGTTGACAGGTGGGATGTGTGCGCCCTTGGTGTCTGTGTGCAGATAAAGTATGGTGTGTTGACAGGTGGGATGTGTGCGCCCTTTGTGTCTGTGTGCAGAAAAAGTATGGTGTGTTGACAGGTGGGATGTGTGCGCCCTTTGTGTCTGTGTGCAGAAAAAAGTATGGTGTGTTGACAGGTGGGATGTGTGCACCCTTTGTGTCTGTGTGCAGAAAAAAGTATGGTGTGTTGACAGGTGGGATGTGTGCGTCCTTTGTGTCTGTGTGCAGATAAAGTATGGTGTGTTGACAGGTGGGATGTGTGCGCCCTTTGTGTCTGTGTGCAGATAAAGTATGGTGTGTTGACAGGTGGGATGTGTGCGCCCTTTGTGTCTGTGTGCAGATAAAGTATGGTGTGTTGACAGGTGGGATGTGTGCGCCCTTTGTGTCTGTGTGCAGATAAAGTATGGTGTGTTGACAGGTGGGATGTGTGCGCCCTTTGTGTCTGTGTGCAGATAAAGTATGGTGTGTTGACAGGTGGGATGTGTGCGCCCTTTGTGTCTGTGTGCAGATAAAGTATGGTGTGTTGACAGGTGGGATGTGTGCGCCCTTTGTGTCCGTGTGCAGATAAAGTATGGTGTGTTGACAGGTGGGATGTGTGCACCCTCTGTGTCCGTGTGCAGATAAAGTATGGTGTGTTGACAGGTGGGATGTGTGCGCCCTCTAACAGCAGGGCTGATGCCATCAGGTTTCAGGTGGTCTACACAGGGCCAGCCCACACCCACAGAGTCAGCCGCCTGGCCCCCACAACCAGCTACCAGTTCCGAATTCTGGCCAGCAACGACTCTGGCCCGGGACCCTACTCTGACCCCCTCCCCCTCTCCACCCCCAGGGCTCCACCCCCTGCTGTCAAAGGTAATGGCATGGTGAAGCTGGGGTATGGGCAGAAGGCTGACACAGGGGAGGTATCGGGATTGAGTCGAAGCAGTGTTCTTGTGTGTTGTGTGTGTATGTGAGTGTGTGTGTGTGTGTGCTTGTGTGTGCTTGTGTGTGTGTGTGTGTGTGTGTGTGTGTGTGTGTGCATGTGTGTGTGTGTGCATGTGTGTGTGTGTGCATGTGTGTGTGTGTGTGTGTGTGTGTGTGTGCACAGCACTGTGGTCTCATGCCTTGGCAGTGTGGTGCAGTACACCTGGCCTGCTCTGGGAACTCCAAGGACTATAAATTAGATCCTGCCCTATATTAGAACAAACAGTAAATTACTCTTTTTATTGTATCCTTCTTTGACTCAGCGTCCTAGCCAGTCTTTACACCATTTTCTGTTTCAGTTTGTATCACATAGTTGTTGTTGTTATTAGGTCTTTTTGTTGTTGTTGTTGTTTTTGTTTGTTTGTGACTAGATGGTGTGACTGTGAACTGTCAAAAGTAGGCAGTAGCTGTCTGTAGCTTATACAGCCTTTGTATGTGTTTTTTTTTTATGTGATGGTGATGAGATTGGCCGGAGTCCTTCACATGACCCAGGTGTATCTGATATTAGGATGTCAGTGGTTCTGCTGTGCGAGTGTGTGTGTGTGTGTGTGTGTGTGAATGAATGTAAATTTTGTAGATAGCAGTCCTGTTGTTAGTTTCTTTTTCCAAGAAAGGGAAAAGAAAAAAAAAGTCTTCTCTGTGATGACAGGGGGGGTCCTTTGTGGTTGGCCGAGTTGTACAATAAAACTGAAATAAACTGCTTTGCATACAGACAGACAGTAGAACACATCCCAGTGACAACTGCTCTTGACCACACTTAAAACAAAATTGATGCAGAGAGTGTGTATGTGTGCGTTTGTCTGTGCCTTTGTGCTTTTTTTTTTTTTTTTAATTTTTTTTTTAAAGATAATTCTGGGCATAGACTTGGTGAAATGCCACATGTTTTGCCATTGGAATGAAAGGATAATGACAAACTGATCATGTATGGTATATGTGTCCACACATGACTGTATTATACAATAGGAGGTTTGGGTTTATCTGCAGCTGTAGGTATTTCCGAGGTATGCAGTGCAGTCCTCCTCCTTTTCTTGTCTGGTCATTGTGATGTACACAGTTCTCTCCGTGAACCCAAAGCTTTATTCATGCTGAGAGGAACAGTCAGGTCTGCCTCATGGGGAGTGCTGGAGAATCTTTAGGTATCGGTTTTATCCTCGCCTCCTGGAAGTTCTACAGTGGAATTTTATCTTTTCATGTGGCTGTTGTGTCTGTCTTGTCTTTATGGTTGTTCACTTGTGTTGTGCCTTCACAGCCTGTCCTTCCATCTGAGACCTTTCTCTCAGTACGGTGTACTAAGTGCCAGCTTTGTGCCTGTGATTTGGGACTAGGTGAGGAGACTAAACACTCAGCCTAATGTGATGCTGAGTGACCATTTTGGAGTGGTATTTTCTCATCATAATAAACTGTTCAAACATGTGCATGTATCCCGCGAGGCAGTAATGTCACCCTTGATGATCAGGATGTCTCCACACACATACACACACACACACACACACACACACACACACATAAAGATAGAAAGAGATAGATAGGCAGACTGTTTTGCATACATGCATGTAATGAGACAGAAGGGAGCTAAACCAACCCTCAAGGTTGTCTAAATATGTGTATTTGTAGAGTTGTTTCCCTTAATTCACACATGTGTATTTGTAGAGTTGTTTCCCTTAATTCACACATCATTTATGCCTGGTGAATTATGCGTCTGTTTCCATGCATTCTGCAGCAAGAGAGAACTCTCACATTTGGCTCTTCTCTACTTTCGCAACTACATATAAAAATGTGCTAAGTCTTATGGAAAGCAGCTGTTTCTGGTTAGGATGTGTCTGTTATTTGCATTCAAGCTGTCTCAGTAAAACTGTGTTTTTGCCCGATTGTTGAGGAACTGGAAAGTACCCAGGTCTAGAGACTTCTGACATGCAAAACACTTTTTTTTTCTGTTCAGGATTTCCCTTTAATTATGGAACATTTTTCATCCCAACATACCCATTTTGAGGTCAGTTGTACTTGATATGTCAGTGAGTCGTATAAACTAGAAATGTTCGCAATGATTTGATTGAACACACACACACACTCTCTCTCACACACACACACACACACACACACACACTTGACTTTGTGTGCACATACCTTTATGCATGGGACTATACATCATTCAGATATTTATAAAGGTACCCAAACAAGGGGGGAAAAAGCAATGTATATTTGTACCTTTGAATGAAGTGCATACGGTTACCTACCAGGTAGGTTGTCTCTTCATTCATACAGAGGTGTGTAGGTGTTGGGTGTGTGCAGGGTTACAAGTCACTAAAGTGAAGGACACGTGTTGTGAAGTGCAGTGGGCGGAGTGTCGTGGTCACGATGCTGACACTTTGACCTATGTCCTTCAGCTGCACAACCCACAGCCCTCCAGCCATGAATTCAGACAGGTATACCGCCTCAACACGCTGCATGTGTTTCATGTAATGATAACTGCTTTAGTTTATGTTTTTGTCAGTTATGTTTAGTTTGTGTGTTTTCATGCTGCTGCTTGTTGGCTTGCTCGTCTTTGTTAAACCTCCCTCAGCATGAATCTGCTGACATCTTGGTTCTTTCAGCTGATCTTTCAGACTGACTTTGTTATAGACTGCAAATGTTTTAGCATTTAAAAACTGGTCATTAAATGTCAGTTTGTAAAGAATGGTGTGAGTTCAACATCCCAACAGATTTCCTGTGTGTTAGTGCTGTTGCACAGTACAATCCAGTTTTAATTTCGTTAACCTACAGCTTAAGCGTTACGGATTTCTGGCTGGGAGGTTGTGGGTTTGATACAATTCCCATCAAGGCCAGTCATTTATTTGTGAGAGTTTTCACTCATACCAGCTCCTGTCTGGACATCAGTTTGCTACAGGCTATAGGTAGACTGGAACCAAACAGTTGAGTTTCATCCACCTACTGGATGGGTCTCTTGCTGTGTTGCTCAAATGTTCTGACCAACACTGAGGTGTATGTATCTCCTGGGCCCTCATAGGTGCCAGGGTATGTCAGAGAGTTACAGTATAGTACAGCTTTGTCATGCAGTTGCAGACCACAATGGAACTCTACTGCATCACCTTCTTGTCTTCATCCTCCCAGCATTAAAAAAAGGGTCACAAATTATGGGCCCCTCATGCCATGCTGTCATGGTGATCCATTTCCATTTCCCTTCTATACCTATACCTTGGTGAGTCGTTTTTAGGTTGCTGTTATCAGCAAGTCCAGGGGACTGTCACTGGACAGATGTGGTGGAGCCCTCCAGAGGGTTATGCTCATTCATGCTGGCTGTGCAGCTGAGTTATGATTTTCATTTTGAGGAGACTTTGTAAATGGTGGTCTCTGGGTGTATTGGTTTAGAACAGGCACCCCTGAATGCCACCAAAGGGACTCAGCCGCAGTCAAGTGCCTCCTCTGGTTGGTTGCCTTGGGACAACATTGACTGCTCCCTGTGGACTTGTGGGTGTTGGGGCTATGGCAGGACAATCCAGGGTACAGCTGCTGATGGGGGGATGGGGAAGAGTGGTGTGGGGGGGGTGTCACTGAGAGGATGTTTCTACAGATGGTGACCAGACACAGCTCCCTCGTTGCTGTGTGTTCTTGTTCTTGTGCATGTGCTTGGTGCATGCTGCCCAGGCACTTCAGTCTGTCATCTCTTGCACAAGACTAGCACTCTGACCAGCATGTAAGGTCTAGTGGAAAAGAGGGGAGGAAGGGGAAGGGGGGTCCAGACTCTATCCCTGATGTTGTGCTGACTGCCCTGTTGATGTGAACACCCTACAGGTGTACAGAGGTCATGACACCTGCTACGCCCTGCAGGGACTGAAGCCTGGCACACACTATCAGCTGCGAGCCTTCACCATGCAGGAGAGCGGCGACCAGGCATCTGGTCCTTTCTCCCCCCATCACTACTTCACCACCACCACCACTACCGCCACCACCCAGCGCCTTCCAAGGGCCGACGGAGACGGCAAGGGGACCACATCCAAGCTGACAGAGGAGCGCAAACCCTGGACAGACGAGCAGTGGGCATTTGTGATTGTGATGGCGTTGGTGGTGGTGGCGGTGGTGGTGGCGGGTGGTTGCTCAACAGGTGCTGGCTTATGTCAGAGACTCTTCTGGTTCTCCTGTGTCTGCTGAGTCATCTGCCTCCTCTTCAGGTGCCCACACAAGTTGATAGGTGTTGTGTGACAGGCAGGCAGGGGATGATGGACCAACGTGTGTGCAAGTTGTGTGAGAAATGTTCTGATAGGAGAGTGAATTGTTAAAGTTGCTGTCTTTTCCTCCAGGTGGTGAATCGGGTTATTGTTCCTGTGCGACAAGAGACTGTTGACTGACAGATCGATGCACATGCATGTCAGCAACTATGGACTTTGTTGTGGAAAGAGTGACATTGTCATTCGGAGTTAGACATTTCCAAAACAAAAATACTGGAAAGCATCATAACAAGCCTCACTCTCCCTCAGGGATTCTGCGATGTAAATGGGATCTCTGAAGTGAGGGGTTTGTTTTTTGTTTTCTCAGAAACTGCCTTTGTTTTCCAGTTGCATGCAGGTTTCATCTAACTTCTCTGAAACGTTCCTGTACAGTTTGCCAGCCATTGTGGCATGTACAGCCTTTCTTTGTTGATTTAGATCAGTTACAGGGATGCACGAATGCAGATACATTGATGCACAATGCCTTTGAACTCAAAGACACTTTACAAATGAATGAAAAGTAACATACAAAAAGACTGTGAACATGTGGCTGTGATATTGTTGTTTTTTTCTTTTAATGCACCAGGGTCTTGTCTCCCCCCCCCCCCCCCCCCCCCCTTCCCAAAATGGCACAAAAATGTCTTGTATTAATTTTGTGAGAGTTAACAGTGTGTTCTTGACGTGACATGATCTAGTTTGTGTCCATGATATCCTATTGTTAACGAGGCCCAATTAGATTGAAGAGTAGACGGTAGTTATTTGAATTCCTGTCGCTATTGTCATGTGAGTAAGGAGAAGGGCGGGGACCTGGAGTCACCATGGCAATAGCCCATGGTAGTTAGTAAAAAGTCCTCTGACAGCAGTGTAGACTGTTGCTGGCATGGAAGTGGCTTTGTTTTGGTTGGTGTTGTCCAATCCTCCATGTCTTCTCTTGAGCGGTGCTTCCATGGCAGCTCATACCTAACCCTGTATACAGGTCACAGCTTTGTCAGCTGCGCTGAAAAACGACCAGTCCACACCAGGCGGTCATTATCGAGACCGCCTGCTGAAGGAGACTCAGTGCTGCCACCCAGCCATTTGGTGCGGTTTTAGGGGCGACCACTCTGATCCAACATTATGCAGAACTGCACCTACGCTTGGCCTCCTGTTGATGACGGTAGTGGCTGAAGTTACACAACTAGCACAAGTGAGCATCCGCCATGACGATGGCTTCTGATAAGTGTTATTCTTACCCTTCAGGGTTATGGCTGTGGTGATTCGATGATCCATGGTGAAGTGTGAACAATGGCAAGAGCAGTTAAGGAGAACAAGTCAAGGTGGTGTAAACAGGTATGTATCGGATGGTGTGAACATGATGGCACTCCCTTCAAGGGGAAGTTCACTCCTGTGACTGTTTTATCTGGTGGTAGAAGAGCAGTTGTCTTTCCTTCAGCGTTTTTCCTTACTGTTGGCGTTAGACGTCGCACTAGTGGTGGTTGTGCATGTGCAGTGGGGTTAGACAAATGAAGAGGAAAGAGTGGCAAAGTGCAGATTACTGCCCCAGTAGAAACTGTGAAGTAAAGCTCACTAGTGGAAATGCATCTAGTAGCTCCCTAATGGAAACAGCATTATTACAGCTGCCTAATGGACATTGCAAATTACAGTACACTAATAGGGACTGCGTATCATGCATCTCTGAAGGAACTGTAGATCATAAATCCCTTGTGTGAAGTGCAAATTACAGCTTTTCAATAAAAAATTATAGGTTTTTAACAGAAATGATAAATTACAGCATCTTATGGGAACTGCACGTTACAGGAGCTGAAAGTGAAAGCTTGCTATTGGAATCTTTTGATCATAGCTGCCCTAGTTGAAACTGTATACTGTTCTTGGAGGTATTCTCCTTGCCTTTATACCTCCTTTTGAACTTGATCCTGTATTTCTGTCATGTGCATATAAGTGTCTTATGTATTGAGTGTGTGTGTGGAACAATTCTGTTTTGTCATGGAAGTCATTTGTGTATAAAGTGCAGCACTGTTAACATACAAAATGGCAGCTTTCAGCAAAGGTGTTTTCGTTCCTCATTTTTAAGAACTTTTTTTTCCTGTTATGTGGAAACATTCCATCCAGAACAGTTTCATACACTGGATGCTGCATGCTGTTGTCAGGATGAATTTTTGGGGTCAGGGTATCACACGTCCTTGTTCTGTTAATCATTGCACCTTGTTTTCATTTTATGAGGGGTACAGGCTGCAGAAAGCTGCAATGGTCTCAATAAAAAAAAAAAAAGGCCGAGTCAGAGAGAGAGAGAGAGATGTCTGCATTATTTCCTGTTGTATGGGGCTAATGACAATGCCCAGTATGTTTGTGTGTGAGCTGAAACTCTAAAGAATGTAAAAAGCTCATCTGTTACCCAGGAACATTTTGAGGGATGGAGGGGGGGTGTGTGGGGTGTGGAGATTTTCAATTCTAAACTTAAGAAATCTTTTTTTTTTCCTGTCGCTATTCTGGGCTGGAAAATGCAGGATTTCCAATGTTAGTGTAAAAAACACAGCAGTTTAGACCATTTTTATGAGTGCAGTAAATCCTGAAAAGAGTTTAAACAGCACAATGAATGTATGGAGGAATACATGTACTAGAGACACGACAAATCTTCTGACCAATCTGTGTTTCAGTCTGTCTGGTGAGAAGGTCTTGGTGGTAACCAAAGCGTAATGTGTGGATTTCACCCCTATGTATGACAGACCCCTGGTGGCAGAAGGAATTTGTGGTTGGTCTGTCTAAGCCCTTGAAAAGCATGGTAAACACAAATGTGCATTTTCCTTCAGGAAGTAAACTTTATTCAGGTACAGTCATGACATTCAAAATTAACAGTACATGTGGAAAAAATCAGTTAAATTTATAGACAGAGTCTTCTACTGAAAGTAATTGGATTGTGAAAGGATCTGGACCACTCCTAAGTCAGCTGGTAGGGGGAGGGAGAGGGGAGAGGAAGGGCAGTGAATTGTTACAAGTTAGATGTCGTCTGACATGAGTGAAGATCTGTCTGTGCAATGATACCCAGTGCTCACCTCTCTCGCACATGCACCTCACACACTGTAATAAAAAAATTAAAAAAAATCATCACTTAGGAAACTAATTCACATTTATTTCCTTTTTCCTGCATACCACATTTTTTTCCCCACAAGAAAAGTCATGTTGATCTGTGTACCCATCTGTCTGACGTCGGGTATATTCTCCCTGACAAGTGACACATGACGGCAAAATAGAAGTATTCCTGACAGGCAACAAATATGGAAACAAGTACTCACAAATAATCATGACAAGGATCAGTAAACAAGTGCTGGTCCCCCCCACCCCCTTCCTCAGGGAGTTGGGCAAACATGAACACAGGTTTGAAACAAAGGATATACCAAAAAAAAAAAAAAAAATAACTAGAATATGCAAGTTTTACCTTTAAAAGGAAAGGAACTCGCAAAAAAAAAAAAAAAGGTCAAATTTTACTTTTCCTTCATTAACATATTCTGAATCAGATATTTACAGAGAAATAAAAAGTTTGGACGATGTACTGATGAAAAAATAAACAACACGAAATGCAACCAATAGAAATATCTGTGATTCTCGCAGAAAAACGTATTAAATATGGTGTGATCAAAATGTCTCCATAACAAATCAACTTGAATAATAAACAACAAAGCATGGATCAAATGGTATCCTTCGAAAGAACAGCCCACATAATCTGAGAAAAACTACTTCCCCCAACCCCTCCTCAATCCCCGACAACTCTCACCACCCATATTATCCTCCCCTGACACACAACATCTGTGTGATGATGAACGAGTGAATCTGTCACAGGCATACTCAACGATCCAGCAATGTACTCCACATGACAGAACATGCATGACAACAAGGACCTTGGACTGAAGGCATTGCATGGCGTTTACACAGGATGCTGCTAAAAGCTGCACAATACACCGAGCATACAGTAGTAATGGGAGCGCATGTAAGCGAACCCGACAGCATTCACTGTACATGACATTAAAGAAAACAAGAGGGCGATGTATTTGCCAGTTCCCCGAGAAAGTATTTAGCCTACCGTGTAGCCCAATACCTAGAAGTGACATAAAACAGAACCAGGTGAACATAAAAGGAAGAAACACACACAAGGAAGAGAGAAGCTTTGTCTCAGCTTCTCTCTGTTAATCCTCATACTTTTGTATACAAGTAACACAGCGGTAAGTTCAAGGTACACTAATTGGAAAGGAAATCGTTTGTATGTAAGTACCAGTACTGGTGTGTTTTTTTTTTCCAAGGTACACAGTAAACTATGGAGGAAAAAAAGCTTTCTCATTGTCTCTTCCCAATTTTTCACTGGCTCTTCCCAATGTTCTCCCTGGTTCTACCTCAACACATTGGGCAATGTTCACAGGATATGTGTCCCGTTTTTTCACCCTCCAAGAGCCAAACTGGTTACAAGTCAGGAGCATGTACATGCCACCCTGTATGTGACAGCCCGCATGTATGCTTTTAGGACATCTGGCCCAGCTCCTTCGTGAAGCTGCACATAGTTAAAGTACAATGCTAATCCGTCAAACTGATCTCTGTGTCACAAACATGAAGGGAAAAAAAATCTTACACACCAAATAGAGTATTTCATTCTAATGTAAGGAATCGTGCTTACATGCCATGATTTTCCTGGCAGTAATAGAAATAGAGCTAACGAGCCAAACAGCTGTCCAGAGCTCTAAGAAGGACCAGGTTTCCTTTGCACTAGCAAGCCAAAACATAGCACTAAGAAGGAAACAGGTGTTCCTTTGCGCTAACAAGCTAAACAGGTGTCTTTCATGCACCACATGAAAACAATCACGATAACAAAAGGTCTCTGTAGCACAAACACAAGAGAATGATACTTGGAAGTCAAAGACGTGTTCCTAGCAATATCCCAATGATACTGCTAACAACTCAAACATTTGTTCTTGGGACTTGCATGCAAAATAACGCTGACTGCTCGGTAGTACATCGACCAAAGCAGCAGAACTTGCAGTAATACCACAGTGGCAGTAACAGTGACCAGAGATGAAGGACAGCTGTCATGGAATACTGACTTCAACACCCACATCACAACCTGTTGAAAAACGATTTGCTTTTGCACGATCCTATTTCGATAAAAAATCTTCTTGATATAATGGGGTTTTTTGGTTTTCAAAATGGAATGAAAAAAAGTTGACATTTTGAGGCCAACATACATTTGTTTTTGTCTTCACCATGACCAGTATTTACAATGATACATGTATGAAGCAAAGTAATGGCAACAAATAAATACCTAAAAAAAAAATTTGGAGCAAATGTTAGTTTGGATAGGGAAAAAAAAAAGGGGGGGGGGGGGGGGGGGGGGGGTAAATTTTGTGCTGATAGCATTAAGTTGTGCAACTGGCTGTGGCAAATATTATAAAGAATATATCAAGTTTATATATATATTTCTCACAAGGTCACTACCTGGCATTGACAAAAACTACAAAACAGCTTGAACAGCATAATAATTGTAATCACATGCACCATTTTCAATGTAGTTTTGCATTTTTCCTTCAAAGGTTGACTTGGAATGCAGACGGAAACAAATCCATGAGCTGATTAATAAACATAATCTTCAATAAAACAACCACAGATATCTGGTGCTTGTGAAACAGAAATCGCATATGCACACACACACGCGTGCATGCGCGCACACACACACACAATGAAAAAACTCTTGCCCATTCGACAAGCCTCTAGGTCCTTCCAGACATATGACCTCAAGGGTAACTATGACATGTCAGAGTGATAACTTCAGCAAGCTGTGGAATTTTTTTTTATGCACAACCATGCCTCGCCCAGGGAAAACTACCCATCCCATTAAACTAAATGACAGGCTTTTTTTCGTGTTGACCCCAAATGGTGGTGTTTTCTCTCCGAGAGTGTTTTAAGACAGGTCAGAGGTCATTCTCTTCACAATAAGGTAGCCAAACAAAGAAAATTCTGATACATGAAACAATTAGCCTGTTCTTATGATAAAAGGAAACTATTTTGATGGAAAAAAATTCATCTAATTCTTCCCAGGGAAACTACTTTGATGGGAAAATCATCTAATTCTTCTAAGAATATCTACTTTGATGGAAAAAAAAAAAATCATGTAATTCATTGGGGAACTACTTGATGGGAAAAATCAGTCCAATTCTTCCAAGAGTATATACTTTGATTTAAAGCATCATGCTAATTCATCCAAGGGAAAACTACTTGATGGAAAAATCATCTGATTCTTCCCAAGGTGTTTGCTGATGGACACACAGAAAAATGCCATAGCTCGGCAAAAGCAAAAAAAAAAAAAAAATTTCTCAACATTTTAAAATGAACATAAAGAGAAAACTTCAAAATCGTGTACAGACTGTAGGCTGAGGGTCACTGTGTGCAGGTCTGTTGAATCCATAAAATACAGCGACATGGTAGGTCATCAGATGGATGACAGTCTGTTTTAGTGTGTTGGCAAAGAGGTCAACGTTGCATGCGCTATGCCATCACACAACCCTCCTTCCACCCTCCCCTCTTCCTGCCCTGGCATGTTCTGGCGGTACTGACTCAGTTTCGACCTACCCTTCTACACAAGAACCAGACAAACAGCCACATTTGGTTTGGATCTCTTTGCCATGCAGACCTCTGCAACTATGTCATTGATGACACTCGCTATCACCGACCTCTGAAGTGATCTTTCATGTGCAATCCAGATTTTTCTAAAAGTCGGTCTCCAACAAAAGCAGATCAAAATCCTTCTCAGTAAGATTCAGAGCTCTATACAAAATATGCTGGTCCCACACAAACAAAAATCCCATAACAAAATGATCAAGTTGTGTATATGGCCGATATATGACAAATCAACAAACGGTACATTACGACACTAAAAACTATAACTGCATAATCTTGAACCATTGAAAACCAACATGATGCATCAGCATGTCTAAAAGTCCATGCAGAAGACGTCTTCGTTTCCATCACCATCCATGAAAGAGAGCTCACCCCCCCCCCCCCCCACCCCCCCCCCCCCCCCCACCCCCCCCATCCCCCCCCCCCCCCCCCCCCCCCCCCCCCCCCCCCCCCCCCCCCCCCCCCCCCCCCCCTACCATGCCAGCAAAACAGTACTATTCCCATTCCTGAAAGGATTAAAAATACTTCTAGACAAAAAATATCCTTCTTTTCCTAAAAAAAAACTGAAAGAATCCAACTTCATGTGAAAACCAAATAAAAAGATCACAATTTTTCCACCCAGTTGTGTTCAGTTTGATTACCTGTACTTGCTTTGAATCTAAAAAAAAAACAAAAAAAAAAACAGACTTGCTGACTAAGAAACCAATTAACATTTAACATTAATGAAAACGCACAGTTTGGGCCGATTGAGACAAACTTGTGTGTTACTTACACACCCAACCGATACAAGCTAACATCCAACAAAAACATATTACACAGGTATGGCAAGAGCGAGGGATAATTTTCTTTTACATCTGCACGTGACACTCAATACTATACAACAAACCCTGAAGTCGTAAGAAAACACATGGTACAGACACATTGAAAAGCACAATAGAACCAATTCACATACCGACAATCGGGGCGGTATTGG
>JADBJO010002024.1:0-38114 GCA_016801955.1 Conus betulinus | reverse complement strand
ACACACCGCACACACTCACACACCCACACATCCACTCACAAACATACAAACACACCACATACACAACACACACACAAACCCACACACACACACACCTCACACACAAACATACACCCACACCACACACACACACGCACACACACACACACACACACACACACACACACACACACACACACCACTGTACTGACTTAGGGTTCCACATTAGCAGTGGCTTCGTCGATGAGCAGGATGCGATTTTCTGTGCAGGATAGCTCTGGCCAGACAGATCAGCTGCCTTTGACCCACACTGAAGTTCACCCCGCCCTCGACACCAGCGTCTCCAACCCCCGCCGGCAGATCCTCCACCGCTGACTTCAACTGGACCTGCAGCGACAAAAACCATGTGGTATGCTGACACAGCAGCACAACCACCAGTAACGAGTGAAAACGCCTCTCCCTCTTTGTTCCCCAGCTCTTTCCCTCTCACTCTTTGTTCCCCAGCTCTTTCCCTCTCCCTCTTTGTTCAAAAGCTCTTTCACTTTCCCTCTTTGTTCAAAAGCTCTTTCACTCTCTCCTTTGTTCAAAAGCTCTTTCCCTCTCCCTCTTTGTTCCCAAGCTCTTTCACTCTCCCTGTTTGTCCCAAAGCTTTTTTTTACTCTCTTCCTCTTTGTTCCCAAGCTCTTTCCCTCTCCCTCTTTGTTCCCAAGCTCTTTCACTCTCCCTGTTTGTCCCAAAGCTTTTTTTACTCTCTTCCTCTTTTTGTTCCCAAGCTCTGCCCCTCTCCCTCTTTTGTTTCCAAGCTCTTTCCCTTTCTCTCTCTGTTCCCAAGCTCTTTCCCTCTCTCCCTCTCTGTTCCCAAGCTCTTTCCCTCTCTCCCTCTTTGTTCCCAAGCTCTTTCCCTCTTTGTTCCCAAGCTCTTTCCCTCTCCCCTCTTTGTTCCCAAGCTCTTTCACTCTCCCTGTTTGTCCCAAAGCTTTTTTTTTACTCTCTTCCTCATTGTTTCCAAGCTCTTTCCCTCTCCATCTTTGTTCCCAAGCTATTTCCCTCTCTCCCTCTTTGTTCCCAAGCTCTCTGCCCCTCTCCCTCTTTGTTCCCAAGCTCTTTCCCTTTCCCTCTCTGTTCCCAAGCTCTTCCCTCTCTCCCTCTTTGTTCCCAAGCTCTTTCCCTCTTTGTTCCCAAGCTCTTTCCCTCTCTCTCTTTGTTCCCAAGCTCTTTCCTCTCTCCCTCTTTGTTCCCCAGCTCTTTCCCTCTCCCTCTTTCTTTGTTCCCAAGCTCTTTCACTTTCCCTAGCCCTTTCCCTCTCCCTTTGTTCCCAAGCCTTTCCCTCTCCCTTTGTTCCCAAGCTATTTCCCTCTCCCTCTTTGTTCCCAAGCTCTTTCCCTCTCTCCCTCTTTGTTCCCAAGTTCTTTCCCTCTCCCTCTTTGTTCCCAGCTCTTTCCCTCTTTGTTCCCAAGCTCTTTCCCTCTTTGTTCCCAAGCTCTTTTACTCTCTCTCTCTCTCTCTCTTTGTTCCAAAGCCAGAACTCTGAGGTTCATCATTTGTGAGATTTTTGAATGTGCAGACCTTTTTAGTCCTACCACAAGGTCGCCCAGAGTCCATGTCCGGGTCATGATGTCAAAACATGATAGCTGTTTGCACAGGTTTCATGTTCATTCATGTCACCTATCTCACAGGCTCATGGTGGCTTAATCTTCTTCGAAAGGTGAAATGGGATTTAATGTACAAGGAAGATCTTTTTTTTTCTTCTTTTTCTGATGCAGGCATTCATGTATGAGATTTTGGTTTTAAGTCTCATCCAAAGGACTACTAGGGGAGTGGACTTTGTTGAGATGTTAACTCCAAAGAGACATTTTTTTTTTCTCCCCAACCTGGCTGTCTCCAGCGGGAATCAAAGCCAGACCCCATGTCTGACGTCTTGCCCCCCAGACCATGCTGTAGACCCCATGTCTGACGTCTTGCCCCCCAGACCATGCTGTAGACCCCATGTCTGATGTCTTAACCCCCGGGCCACGCTGTAGACCCCATGTCTGATGTCTTACCCCCCAGGCCACGCTGTAGACCCCATGTCTGATGTCTTACCCCCCAGGGCACGCTGTAGACCCCATGTCTGATGTCTTGCCCCCCAGGCCATGCTGTAGACCCCATGTCTTATGTCTTACCCCCAGGCCACGCTGTAGACCCCATGTCTGATGTCTTACCCCCCAGGCCACGCTGTAGACCCCATGTCTGATGTCTTGCCCCCCAGACCACGCTGTACACCCCATGTCTGATGTCTTACCCCCCAGGCCACGCTGTAGACCCCATGTCTGATGTCTTGCCCCCCAGACCACACTGTAGACCCCATGTCTGATGTCTTGCCCCCTAGACCACGCTGTAGACCCCCATGTCTGATGTCTTACCCCCTAGATCAAGCTGTCAACCCAAAGTGTGAAACTTTATCAATGCATTCGCCATGAACATTTGGCCACAATGTGAGACCTTAGTAATGCACTGGCCATTGCGCTACATAACCACTCAATATTTATGTATACTAAGTAACGCATGTGCAAAGGTAGCCTGGTAGGTAACACACTGACCCAGGAAGTGAACAAATCTGAGGACCTCAGCTTGCTTTGACAGAAACAGGAAATAGAGAATTGAGAAAATAAAAGGTTGAGGTACAGAGAGAGAGAGAGAGAGAGAAAGAGAGAGAGAGAGAGAGAGAGAGAGAGAGAGTTGAACCACCTATCACCCTTCTTACATTCCAAAAATGACAAATCTGAAAGCAACCTAAACATGTGTTCTGGAAAATAAATAAATGAACTGATCAAAACAGAACCATGGAACAAAAATAAGTCACTAAAACACATTATCAGCAACATTACCATTATCAACAACATTACCATTATCAGCAGTATTACCATTATCAGCAACATTACCACAGTATGTACCAGTTGTTTGTTCTGTGTCTTCCCTACCCTATCCCACCTCCCTCTCAATCAACATTTTGGTGAGTGTGTGTTGTAGAGGGGAAAAAAGCAGTTAACATGAAGAACCAAGTCACAGCGACAACAGGCAGAACAAGAACAATATTTCTTCCTTTCGCCCCTTTGGGGGTATGGAGGAAGGGTGAGTTTGAAGCAAGAACAGGAAAAGGAAAACAAACCACCCCAAAATAAAACATAAACTGCTAGTCAATGCTGACACAGACTACCAATTCACAACACTTGAGATAATCTAATATACTTTGACGATAGTGGCATTTGTTTTTGATTAGTAAAAGATATCATTTGACAAAAAATATACACGGATTTTGGGTAAATACATGTTGCACAAAGTAACGTATGATGAACATTCCATGGTAAAATGAAATTTCATCACCTATTGCAGACATGTCACATTTATTACATAACCTTTCTTCTTTTGGAATAGCAAATCAACGATCTACTTCAACTGGTAATTTATGATTAGAACATCTAAATTTGATAAAAGGGTAATTATAAACATCTGGTAAAGCTAGAAATATATTTCTCCTCCTTAAAAACAGATGTATAAAATTTGTAGAAAAAAACATTTACTGCTAGTTTCAATGTCATGTTGCCACGTTTGACAAAAAGTGCATTGCAAACTATTTTTGACATTCCTACGTAATGTACCGACGTCTGTAGAAGATTGACTGCTCCAAACACAGTCAAAACCAGATTGTAAAAGTACGTTTTTAATGCACGTTAACCAGGGAGACACAGTTACTGCGCCATTGTGCAAATGTAACATGAAAGAATACAACCTAACCAACATTTTTTTTCAACAGGAGATTGAATCAAACTAGACAAACACAGAGTGAAAGATCTAGTTCTATCCGCCACCCCCCCCCCCGCCCCCCCCCCCCCCCCCCCCCCCCCCCCCCCCCCCCCCCCCCCCCCCACACACACACACACCTCTTCCAGAGCTTTCCACAGCTGGTCGTCTCCATGGTGCAGGAAGGGTCCAGATTTCGACGCAGATTCCCTGTGAACAGTACTGGGTCCTGAAATGGTAAACAGGTGCAGGGTCATGACCCACGCATACGACAACACACACCCAGATGTAAACACACTGCACTGACATGCTCATATCAAATCACTCTATGACCATTTTCAGAGCGGAGGGTGGGGGGTGGGGGGGGGGGGGTAATCCCTTTAACTCCACTTCCCAAAAAGTTCTTCAAATGAGACTATAAGCTAAAGGGAACACACACAGAACATGCTGCATACATGTAAGATCCCATCTCCAACTTTCGGAAGAGGCAAATTTGGCTGCTGGTATGGATGACACTGTATACATACAGCACACACCAAGAGAATGATCGTAAGAATGAAAAAAAACTGACTGACTGACTCCGTGAATGATGCTGGAAATGACTGAATGGAGTGCCAGCAGGCAGCTCTTCAGTTGGCTCTACCCATGCAGGCAGCCCCTTGTGTAAAGGAGAGCGTGGATTGTACACTGCTTAAAGCTTGGTCTTAAACCAAGGATAGACACTCTATAAGTACTCTTCATGATAACGATGATGATGATGATGATGATGATGATGATAATGATAACGATGATGATGATGATGGTTGTACACAACTCAGGAAGGATGCCACCTACATAATCCCCTCCTGGTGATAGTGATTGCCTAATTGTGAAACCAGTAAAAGTGGATCCCCATCCCCTCCCCCCCCCCCCCCCCCAACCCCCACTCTCGAGAAGGTGCCATCACATACATTTGATGACAATGTCCATCAACTTGCTGATGCCAATGATTCTGACACAAATTCACTACATGCACCAGAGCTGTATGAGGGTGTCGAGGTGGGGGCATTTCCAGGGTGCCCTGACCCCCCCACCCCCACCCCTCCCCTTTCTCCTGATTGGCTAAAAAAAACTGCATTTCCGCCATGGGAAGGATGGCAAGAGCCTGTTTGGTAAACTCCCCCCTCCTCAACCCCTCTGTTTGGTAAACTCCCCCCTCCTCAACCCCTCTGTTTGGTAAAACTCCCCCCTCCTCAACCCCTCTGTTTGATAAACTCCCCCCCTCCTCAACCCCTCTGTTTGGTAAACTCCCCCCTCCTCAACCCCTCTGTTTGGTAAACTCCCCCCTCCTCAACCCCTCTGTTTGGTAAACTTCCCCCTCCTCAACCCCTCTGTTTGGTAAACTCCCCCCTCCTCAACCCCTCTGTTTGGTAAACTTCCCCCCTCCTCACCCCTCCCTCTCCTCCTGCCCCCTCCTCCTGGTGGAACTCCCTACCCACTCACCCCCCATACTGGATACCAAAAGTATCATCCACTGAGCTGTTTGTGTGCTTTCAGCCAACAAAGAAAATAATACTGAATAATCTAATGGACAAGTACAACTGCCCCCCCCCCCTCCCCCCCTCCCCTGTTTTTACCCAAAGAAATGCTGAAAATTTTGGGACCCCCAACCCCCCCCCCCCCCCCCTCATGCAAGTGACCTGACCCTGAACATGGAGGTCAAGAGTGTGCGTTTATGGCGGATGGGGAAGGTGCGATTGTCGGCACAGTTCGAGAGGCGCTGAAGCGTGTCTGGTGTTGAGGAAGCAGGCAAGAAGGGACTTCGGTCGACGCGGTTCAAACATGATATTCATCAAAACAAGGACTACGCGAGCAGGTGTGGTGTTGGGGTCCAAGTGGCGGTCCGGGCGGGTATGAGGGAGTCGGCACGGCGTGTAGGAGAAGGTTGATCGCTATTGCCATATTTTGACTATAGAGGCCAACAGGGGCTAGAAAGACAGGAACCCGAGTCTAGGTGAGTGGTGGTAGCAGACTGCCAGGATAAAGAGGGGGGCCCACCGACAGGGTCCGTGGGAGCAGCGAGTCATATAGGCGTGGACGGTGGTGGTCCTTGGGCGAGTGCGGGATGGGGCGTGGATAGCGAATGGAGGCAAGATAGGGTCTGGGGTGCGGTTCATGAGCAGGGGGTGCAGGCATGGGTGGTGTTGGGGTGGTGGCATGATGGGCCAGGTGGCTCTCTAGGTGAGCGGACTTGAGACTCTCACCGTCACGGGTGGCTGTGTGACGGGCTGAGAAGCAATGCACGAGTCGTATGGTTGGGTGGAAAAGTGGGGGGGGATGGGTGGTGGAGGGGAGAGTGGCGGTCGCCATGGGTGTGAGCGGACGAGGCCCGGCGTGTAGCGCGGGGTTGATGTGATGTGGGGCGGTTCGGTGCAGTGGGGGCAAGTGCGGTGAGGTATGGGGAAAAAGGGGCGGGGGGCATGGTGGGTGAGCTCGGTGGGGGGTCGTTTCGGGGGTGTGCTTGGTACGAAAATGGCAGTAGAGGCGGAGGGTGTGGAAGGGGGTCGGGGGCAAGGCATGGGGTCGTGAGAGGGGACGCGGAAGAGAAGCAGCAGGTTGGTCACCGACGGGAGTGTTGGTTCACAAGCCAGAGCTCCGGGGTGTGCGTGGAGGGTGTGTTTTGCATAGTGGGTGTGCTCACCGGGCCGAAAAATGGCGACGGGGGCGTGAGGAGGGGGTGAGGGCTTAGGACAGGCTCGGCGGTGAGGGGGCGAGGAAGAAAGCAAAAGAAAACGAAGGCGGTGCATAAGAAGGAGGGGGGGCGTGGCACTGGGGGGCATAGACTTGAGCATCCAGGCAGCGGGGGAGTACCTGGGGTGGATGGAGGGGATAGAAGTAAGGCAGGTCTGCCCACCACCACCCTACCCCACCACCACCAATGATAGAGCATCGGCAGGGCGCAGCCCACAATCCCACCACGTGCAGCTCCCGAGGTTCCACCAGCGAAACACATGACACGAATCCTCCCCCCCCTGCGGCCCACATTCCCACCGGTCGACAGACTCCCCCACACGCCAAAACCAGCGTGGCCGCACTGGAGAGTGCGACAGTGAGGGAGAGGCGGGAAAGATCAGCAAAGCAAAGACAACTTCTGGTGGCCAAGTGTGTAGTGTAAAGGTCCCCGTACCATGGGGGGGGGTGGGACGACCACGGAGGAGGCAGTGGCGAACATGAAAAACTGGGAGATGCAGTATACTTAATGTCGATGCCGTTTTAATCAGTGGGTCGACCCGAGGCTATCTGGCAGTGCTGGTTCCAAGAGGCATGAGAGTCTAGCCTGGGTATCGGGTTTGGTTATAGCAATCTATTTGCTTCCGTGGGATGTGTGATTTGGGCGCTATCGCCGGCGGACTGGAGGGTTTTACGGTCCGAGCCATGAGGCGTGACAGCTGCGGATAGTCACGCATTACTGTGGGAGCGTTATACCTCACACCAACCATAAAATGCGACAGTAACGTGTCGACTAAGTACCACACTTTTACCTGGTAAAACAAAACGCAATGTATAATCAACCAAATGTATCTTTCTCAGACCCAGAAAAAGGGCACCACGAGCGGGTCTCCGTTCCTCTAGGGGGGGAGCCCTCCGGGGGCCCCCTGCACCTTCTCCTCTCCGCTGATGCAAGGTAGTCGGTCCCTGGGGCTGGTGGGAGTACGGGAGGCAGCGACGTTGTGGCCTGTGCTCCCGGCGGGCCACTGGCTGCGGCCCGGCTGTCACGTTGGGTGCTGCTGCGTCGGCTCCTACGCCGGCGTGGCTTCTGATGGCAGGGGTGGGAATACGCCATCACCCGCGCCACAGAGATCATGCTGGAGCAAAGGCACAGCCGTTACGGTTGGTGAGGACATCCAAGCTGGTGGTGGGCAAAATTTGAACGGACGCAGGGGGAGGGCCTGCAGGAAATATAGAGAAGGGTTTTCCAGTTTCGTGCTGTCACGTAACAGGTTGCGGGCGGGGGAAAAGCCATCAGCAAGTGGGGGGGGATTCAGGGGGCCGGGTTGACCTGGAACAGACGATCGATCAGTTTGACCTCCTGTCTGGGGTCGAGGGTATGATGGGCGGTAAAACCCGTGCCGAAACTTGCGGGAAAGAAGAGAGGGCAAAAGGAGAGCCTGACGCAGTTCGTGCATTGGAGGCCTCGAGATGGAGAATGACTCCCCTTCCATAGACAATTGTCCTCAACACGTTGGACCTGGCGCACATACCCTCTGTCACACCAGCCGGCATTGCCGGGGTCTGTAACAGGGAACGTGTAAATCGTCTCTATGTACGCTTGGGTGTATTGACTGTGCAACGGGGGGAGGGTAAAAATCAGTCACTGATAATGTTTTTTCTTTGATATTATTTCCATTGTGTGGTTGGAAAGCAGCACCAGCCAGTGCGTTGTGATCTAGGTCACATAACTACACAGTTTCTTCATTTGCACAACACGGCTCAAGATGCAGGGGGGTGGGGGCAAGGAGGTCCTGAGATGGCAGGAGGCGAGTCGTAAGGGTAGCCAGCGAGCCGTACATTGTCGTCGGTCTGTGACAGTTAGCCTGAGGGCCGTACAAAACGGTATCCCCTCGGTCCGAGTCTGGATGCGCAATTATGGCTGTCAAAACAGATCCCCGCGCCATTACGGAACGGGCTCGTCGACAAACGAGCCCTCTCCAGGACTGTAGCTGCACTTATTCTTACAACAATCTCCTCTCCATGACTGTAGCCCTGATGCTTACAAAGATCCCCGCTCCATTCCTGTAACGTGCTGATGCTGGTACAAAACAGCCCCTCTCCAGGACTGTAATCCCTAGGTCGGACAAACAAGCGCCGCGCCAGGACTGTAAGGGCACTGAGGGCGGTACCGAGGAACAGATCCCTCCCGATTAGGGGTCATGCAGGATTCTGACGAAAACAAATCCCCGCTCCCATACTGGATGCACGGATGGCCGGGTACAAAACTCTTCTCTTCACTCTGATTGGGTGACGGCACCCCGCCCCTCGGGCCCCCCGTTCACAAAAGGAAACTTGCATGTCTCGGCTTTGAATAAAAAAAATCCAAGAAAAGAAGAAAAATTGGCCCTCCTGTTCTCGTTCATGACCAAACGTGGCACATATCTGCCCCGCATGTGAGCTCCACTCTTCTTGCTGAGACCATCTTTTCCTGTCTCCCCTTGTTTGTACGGAGGGGTGGGGGCACGGATTCGGGTCAAGTTCGTTTGCAATCTTGGAATCGACTTGGGTCCCTGTCTCTTTGGCACTGACCGTCACTGCACTGCGATGCTGGTAGCAAGGCCACCTGAACATTTGTCGGTTCCTTGTTGATTGCAACAAAGAATGATAGCGTGCGTGGGTAGTGGTTGAGAGAGGATGGTTTAGGTGCACAATCACCCTGGCTGGGGATAAATTCATGTGCGTAGTCTTATTAGTTTGAGAGCAGCAATGGATGGATGGAGGATTAGAGGGCCTGTGGGCTTTGGGATGTTATGACGGAGGCGGATAGTGATCGAAACATTTGGAACTGGGCGAATAGGTTTTGTGTATGTGTCTATGGGGAGTCGTCTTTGTAGGTTTGCAGTTGAGGTTGTACTGGTAGTTGCTGTGCCAAAGTTCAGGGCATTCAACTGACCAGGAGTTTAGATATTCTATAAATAATCTAATCATAATTGCGATTCTGGATTTATAAATTTAAAAGAAAAGACATTCAAAAACAAAAAAATCATAGAGCATCAAACATGTAAAAGTGAATCCTTTGGGCGCACATTTAGAGCAAAATCAAAAGCAGAAAAGAATGGAGAATGGTTAACACTGATTTCCGAGTGTGTGGTGCCAAGGTCAGGAGAGGGACTGGAGCGAGAAGAGTAAGGGAAACGTTGGGAGAGGTTGAGAAACCACACCACAACAATCAAGAACTATCTCACGTTATCTTTTTTTTGTTGCGGCCGTTAAGGTGGGTGCATCTCTCGGTCTTACACCGACAGCGACACAGGACACACACCTGCACATCGGAGTAAACACCCCCCCCCCGGGCCCCCCCCCCCCAATCTACTATCAAGAGACTGGCGTTGTTTTGTTTCGTCCTGTTTAGATTCTCTGTAGTCTACTCCTGTGGTCACACCGGCTCCCCCTTACCCCCTCCTTCTGTCCCCACTGAAGCCATGCTGTTAACATGGAAAAAAAGGTTTTTCTTAGATTTCAACAACCCCCACCCCCAACCCCCTTCCACCAATCCAAGAACACCAACACAACAGGCACACCCCAACGACAAACTGTGAAACCAACTTTCAAAAAAATTGTACCACCTTGTTTGTTTTTCCGCCCGTCTTGCCACCGTGCTTCTAATGCTTCGAATACAACGAAGTGAAAATACTGGTCGGGAAGTAGAACACCCACCGTGCAGCATTCGTCTCGTCACACATGAAGTCCCAGGTCAAAAGTAATATCCTATGGGCACAGTACCCCTCAGCACCCTGCAAAATAGTACACATGATCGACGGCCACTGTGCGTCAAGCTCAGCAGCACCAGAAGCGACCAGCAGCACTGCAGAGTCACCTCCCTGTTTGCCTGCCTCATGATGCATCTGATGGGCCAGCAGTGAAAACAACACCGGCTGTGCTTACAGGGGGCAGCGACAGAAGAGTGAATTGTAGCGGCCGCTGTTTGGCACAGAGTGAAGTGTGACAATGCCGCGTGTTGCACGAGTAGTGTGAGCTCGAGATGCGTGCTATGTGGCACGCGGGTGGGTACTAATGACTGCGCGGCTGTGGGTGAAGTGTGAGCGATGTGGGGCCGGGCTGTGTGGCACGGAGAGTGAGTGTGAGCAATGCCGGGCTGTGTGGCACGGGTGAGTGGTGAGCCATGCCGGCTGTGTGGGGCACGAGTGAAGTGGAGAAATGCCGGCTGTGTGGCCCGGAGTGCCGGGTGTGTACAATGCCGCTTTGGGCCGCGGGATGTAAGTGGAGCAATGCCCTCTGTGTGGCCCACGATGAAGTGTGAGCCCTCCCAGCGTGTGGCACATGAAGTTTGCAATGCCGCGTGTTGTAGCCCTGAGTGAAGTTTGAAGCAATGCCGCTGTGGGCACGGAGTGAAGTGTGAGCAATGCGCTGTGTGCACGTGTGTGAAGTGTGAGCAATGCCGCTGTGTGGCACAGTGAAGTGTGACACATACCGCTGGTGGTCAGAGTGAAGTTTGAGGCGAATGCCGCTGGTGTGTGGGGCACGATGAATGTATAGCAATGACGCTGTGTGGGCACGTAGTGAAGTGGGAGGGCATGCCGCTGTTGAACAACTGGTGCAGATGTGTATCATGCCGCTTTGTGGCACGGATGAAGTTGGGACGCAAATGCGCTGTGTGGCACGGAGTGACGTGTGATCAATGCGCTGTGTGGCAAAAAACGGAGTTTTGGAGCAAGTGCCGCTGTGTGGAGCGACGGAGGTGAAGGGTAATAGCATGCCGGCTGTTTCACTGCCGGAGTGGCATTTGTGAAGCAGCCCTGTTGGCACGGAGGAAGTGTGAGCAAATGCCGCTGTGTGGCACCTGAGTGAAGGTGTGAGCCATGCCGCTGTGGTGTCCGGATGAAGGTGAGCGATGCCGCTGTGTGCACGGAGTGACATGTAGCAGTGGCCGCTGTGTGCACGGAGTGAATGTGAGCGCATGCACGCTGTGTGTCACGGAGGAAGTGTAGAGAGCAATGACGCTGTGGTGGCATGAGTGAAGTGTAGCAATGCCGCTGTGTGGGCATGAGATGAAGTGTTGAGCAATGCCGTGTGTGCTGGAGGTTAATGTGAGCAATGAACCGCTGTTGTGGCATGGAGTGATTGTGAGCAATGCCGCTGTAGTGGCAATGGAGTGAAGTTGTGAGCATTCCAGCTGGTGGGAGTGCATTGGACAATGCCTCTTGTTTTCACAGAGGGAAGTTGGAGCAATGCCGCTGTTGGGCACGAGTGAAGTGTGATTCGAAATGCCGCTGTGTGGCATGGAGTGAAGTGTGTAGCAATGCCGCTTAGTGGCGTGGAGTTCATTGTGGACCATGCTGCTGGTGGGACACAGAGTGGAAGTGTGACCAATGCCGCTGTAGTGGAGTGAAGTGTAGCGATTCTGCAGTGTGGCTGGAGTGAAGTGTGCCAATCCGGGGCTGTTTGGCATGAGTGAAGTGTATGAGCATGCCAAAGGCTGTGTGGCACAGGTGAAGTTGAGCAATGCCGCGTGTGGCACAGGAGTGAAGTGGGTGAAGCAATGGCGCTTGTTGACCAGAGTGAAGTGAGCATGCCGGCTGTGTGGCCAGAGTAAAGTGTGATCAAGCCGCTGTGATTAGCAACGGATTGAGTGTGAGCAAATAGGCCGCTGTAAGTGAAGTGGTTAGCATTGCCCTGTTGGCAACATAGTGAATGTGACAATGCCCTGATTTGGGACAAACAGAGTTAAAGTGGTGAGCATGCACGCTGTGTGGCATGGAGTGAGTGTTACCATGCTGTGTGTTGCACAGAGTTGTGACCAATGCCGCTGTTGCATGTACAAACGCATCTTGAATAACAAAGACGGACGAGAAAGACTGCAGACATTTCAAATGTTGCAAAAAAACACTCAGAGACTAAGTAGTATTCCCTTTCCCAAAGGAAAGAAAAAATCCGTACTCACAAGCTGGCAACGGGGGGGTGTGAAATAAAGGGTGTGGAATTAGACCAAAAACAAAAAAACCCCTCAGCGTGGGGGGGGGACGTGAGAGTATGCATTAGGCACATACATGGGAAGTCTAGCAGCGGTTTAGCTCCCTTCCCTTCGTGTATTTTCGTCGTTGGGGGTATAAGGCTGCCAGGACAATCCTGATCTGCGGTTTGGGTGGGATGTACTTGCCATGCATGGTGAGTAACGGCAACGGTTTGAATGCTGCTTCTCCTGGCCTTGCTGGGATTGTTCATCTCTATGTTTCCTGTGCTTGGTTCTAAAGACCTACCGAAGAACACTCACTCTGCTCAAAATCCCTCGATTCTCGAACTAAACCAATGGGGATCATGCTCTTTTTCTTGTCAGGTTGCCCCCCCCCCCGTTTGTTTTTTCTTGGAATAAACCTCCCATAGATGTCCCATGGGGGTGGGTGTGGCCGTTTCAAGCTCCCCTGTCCTGTCCCCCACCTTTCCTGATCAAGGCTCCCTTCTTTTTAACACAACCCTCCTCCCTAGCAACAGGCATGCCCGGTTTTTTTTCCCTCTTTTTCCCTTGCCCACAAAAAAATTTTTGGGGGTGGGGGATTTGGTCTGTTTTGACTGGGGTGGTGGGGGGGCCACTAAAAAAAAAGAAAAAACAAAATGTGTTGGTGTGTGGCCTGGGGGCCGGGGGAAATAGGTGTAGCACTGGGTTTCCCAGTGTGTGTTCACGATCCTGCCACCTATTGGGTTATGTTTAAGTTTATCTGTTGCCTTTAATTGGCCAAATGTCATCTTTCCCTTTAGAGATTTGTTTTTCAATTTGTTTGTAGTTATTAGATTTTCACCTTGTCCGGTCACCCTTTTATTTGGTCTTTTGGTTAATTGCTCAAAACAAAAGGACGCTTTGATAAAGTACGATCAGCGCCTAAAAAAGGGTACGTCATTTATTAATTATCATAATTTTTTCATCAAATAATAATAAAAAAAAAGAATTGAGGACGAAGAATGGGGTAACCCAATTGCCAGAACCTAAGACAATACCAAAACCACACGACACCGTAAAAAGGGCGGGAACCACCGCTGACACCCTATTCACACAGACGCAGTGACTTGACGCTGGGTTTTGCTTCCCTGTCCGCGCGACTGCACGGAACACCCCCACTCGTACCCCCTTGCCCCATAAGGGAAACAAGTTCCTGAGGGGGAGTATAAGGGTCTGGGAGCGAGGCCCCTACCAGGCCCCGAGGGCCCGAATCCCAGTGGCTGCCCAACAGCCGTGTAAGAGGGGTGCTCCCACGCATGTCCAGTCAATCGATTGGGGCCTTGGCCATGGGATCCTCCCACGATCCCAGCCCTCCCCCATCCCATTGGGTTACGGCGTTTTTTTCCATGGGTGGCAAGCCATCGGGCAGCACTTGTTAAAAAGATGGCAACCAGTGGGGTGCACCCCGGGCCGCGGGGACGGTCCTTGAAAAAATAATCAGAGCAACTTGTTGAACAAAAATCTGGATAAAAGTCCCCCTGGTCCACCATGTTAAAAGTAAAGTAGCAGATAATTTCACGGCTCGTTTTTCAAGAAAATCGGGAAAACAATAGAATTGCCCCAGGGCTCTGAAATCCTTTTTGATCATCGCTACGAATCCCAGAATCCCGCTCTTTGTCCAGGTGGGGCCAGGTCCACGACCTGGGCCCACTAAGGAAGTGGGGGGGGGTGACCAAAGGAACCCCCATCAAAAAAAAAAAAGGACCTTTACATACAATCAGTTTAAAAAAAAATGCCCAAAGGAAGGGGTTGCCATAGAGCCCTACCTCCGAGGCCAACGATCCCCCCTTCCCATAAGGGGGGAGGCTGCCCAAACCGGGTAGCGACTGTTACGTGGGAGGGGCCAATTAATTTGGTTGGAAAAATAATACGCCACTGTACTAACACACCGCCGTGTATGCAATAAGTCTCCCTGGACCGCCAACAATCACAAACGACATCACCAAACCAAGCCAACCGTGACATTATTCTTTTCACCTGGGCAGACAAAATGGTGGCGTGTATGCCGCTCCCAGCAAAAATGGTCTAAGGAATTTCATGGGGTTAGTGTCTATCGGCCTTTGGCTTTCAAATCACAGCCTGCGCTCTGATATTCCACTGCTTTTTGTTGTTTTCAATTTCTGCCGTGACTTTTTTTCCCTGTATCTTTGCTTCTCTTGTGTTCTTCTCTTCTTGTTGTATTTGGTGTGAGTCGCATTTTTTAACTTTCACTGAATCATTGGAAAGCCTTGACACAATGCCCCCACAGGTTCCCTCACCCACTTTCCCCACACCATCAGTGAAACATTCACATCTCAGTCCTCAAAATCACTCTCGCGGGGGTCTCTGTCTGTCTATCTCTCCCTCTCTCCTCTGTCTGTTCTCTCCCGCCTCTCTCTCCTCTTCCTGTCTGTCTCTCTCTCCCTCTCTCTCTCCCTGTCCGGTTGGTCCCCTCTCTCCCTCTCTTCCACGCTGTCACTGTCTCCGCTCCTCTCCTCTCTCTGAATCTGTCTGATCTCCCTCTCTCCTCTCCTCTCTGTCCGCGTTCTCTCCCGCTCTCCTTCTGTCTGTCTGTCGGTCTCGCCTCTCTGCCTGTCTGTCCTGTCGGCTCCCCTCTCTCTCTCCTCGGTCTGTCGTCCTCTCCCTCTCTCTCGGGGTCTGTCTCGCCCTCTCTCTCCTCCTCCTCTGTTTTCTCTCTCTCCTCTCCTCTCTCTCTGTCCCGGTCTGTCTCTCCCCTCCTCTCGCTCATCTCACTGTTAAGGTCACTCACAGCCCTGAAAACACTGACGGAAGGCGAACAGTGACAAAGTGGCGCGACACCGTCGAGGCGACACCCATCCATCGGCGGTGGACAGGAGAGGAAACCAAGCCTCGCGGTGAAGGTTCTGGAGGGCGTCAATTCAATCCTGCCACTTTTCCTCCATGTCGAAGGGCACGGATCGTGTGCAGCCTTGGAGGAGAGGCACTTCAGGTAAAGAACCACGAGCTCGCGTCTGAAAAGGAAGATGGCTGCATTGCAACGTTTTATTACACAGGGTACTATGCCACAACTGTAAAGCAACGTTTAGTACACAGTTGGTCTCTGCGACACCGTAAACACATAAAAAAATAAAAACAATGTACGATTCCACACTGTAAGCACGGTTTTAACACGGGTACTGTTTGCCAACACTGGTACGACGAGTGGGCTTATAACAAAAAATACAGATTATACTTTACCAAAATCAAAGGCTAATTTCTTTGTTTTCTTTTTAGGGAAGTGGTAGGGGTTGAGAGGGTGGAGGGGAGGGCATCAAATTTTGGGTGTACGTAACGCTGATGGGACATTCCATTTAATCCAAGTGGCGCAAAGCTTTCGGATTCTTGTTTTGATTTAGGTGCAGCTCTTTTGAATTATAGTTATCTGTGTGCCTTTGTATCAGATGACACCGCAACATCCCTGATTTATTTCATGTTCACGATCACAATTGTACTGAATGGGACTTGATCAACAGGTACATGTTTGTGTTAGCCTGTAGCAGCATGTCAGTACTTTTATCATTGCAATCTTTTGCGGCTGCGTCTTAGTCAGAATGCAACATATGGTTCCACTCAGTCTTATATTGGTTCAGGACGCCAAGTCCGGCCATGGTCGGCCACATCTGGCCGTGCAGCCATGTGTTTTCCACACCATCAACACAAGCAGAAACAGCAGGCGCATGCTGTTCACACCAATACAACACAGCAGTACCATGTGTTCACACCATACACCACAGCACCATCCTTCAGTCGCCATCAACACAGCGCCATGCTTTCACCACCATCCAACACAGGCAGCCATGGTGTGTCACCACACACAGCAACTTCATGCCTTTCAGCCGCATCAACCACGCAAAGCCATCCTGTCAACGCCATCAAACACAGCACCCAATAAAAAAAAGCGTTAACGCCATGCACGCACACATCGCCATGCTTCAGCAGCCATCGACCACGAGCGCCATTATATCACCATGCCACACAGGCCAGCCAATGCGTTCAGCACCACATCACACAGGGATCCCAGTGTGTTCAACGGGGTCCATCACACAGCAGCCATCCCATATCAGCGCACACACAGCAGCCATGTGTGCAACCATACACACCGCACCCGAACCATGCGTTACAAACACCATCACACGCAGCCATGTGTTTTTCACCATACCGGCGACGCAGCAGCCATTCGTTCAGGGGCCAATCACACCGCAGCCATTGCTTCAGCACCATCACAAACAGCACCATGCGTGTCACACCCAAACACAGCAGCCATTCGATACAAGCCTCAAACAACACAGCCCATTCCGTTCGACACGCAGGTCACACAGCAGGCCCATATACTAAAATATCCAACCCCATGCAACAGCCGGGGCGGCACCATTGTGTTCAGGCGCGCACACCAGTCAGCTGTGGCGTTCATGGCGCCATCACACAGCACCATGTGTTTTCGCGCGCCATCAACACAGCACCATGCATCAGGCCGCAGTTAAGCACAGTCTCCATGCATTCAGAGCCACAAACACAAACCCTTTATCTGACTGCATGCAGACAGAGCGCAGAACGACAAGACCACGACGTTCCCTCCAGGCGTTTGATGCTGCGGGTGGTTGGAGTATAGTGGCCGTCAATGAGAAGAAAGTATGGATGAGGGTGTGGGGGGATGAAGCACCAGTTGCGATCCCCCTCACACCATCACACCCCATTATCTCAGGGAAGCTACTTTGACCCGTGCCACACACGATTGGTAGAGTGTTTTACAAAAACAAAAAGGTGCGCTCGTTCCATCACGTTAATATTTAAACACAACATGCTGCGTCCGCCCTGAAATCAGTTCAGACAAGCCCAACCTTCGCGTAATAAACTCCTCGTTTTCTTTTTTTTTTTTTTTAAATGCTCACAATACTGGTTTTGTTTTTTGTTTTTTTTTCCCCATCTTGGGTTTGACTCTCACCATACTACCTACTGTCAGACTTATCTCTCTACTGCGTCCCTCCTCTGCAACCATTTTCCATCGATGGTCCTAGATATCATAATTTCCATCGCCATGCCACCAGGAGGACACACCCGCCCCAGCTGCCGAGGCTTGTGCACATTAGCTCATGCCTGCCTCTTATTCTCACCCAGGACAGACCACCCCTGTCCGAGCGCTTCCCAGCGGGGCTCCCACCATTCAAGTACACAAAGAACAAATGTAGTTGATCAAACCGCCAAAGACCCCAGCATTCCCTCTATGTTGTGCCAACCTGTGCTGTGTCCCCTGAACAAACATCCCTACTCTGCTGGTTTCCCCCTTGTACCAAACAGCCTACATCTGCTGTTCTGTACCAACACATCCGGACACATGGCTGGTCCCCCCTGACCCAGTCCTGAGCAACTGCTGTGTCCCCTGTCACAACATCCTTACGCTGCTGTGGTCGGCCCTGAGGTGTAACACACATTCGGCCGGACTCTGCTGTTTCCCTTCCCTGGAACAAACATCCTACTCTTCTGGTGTCCCTATACAACCTCCTACCACCTGTGCGTTGTGCCCCTGTCACAGAACAATCCTGACTGCCTGCGGTGTCCCCTGTAACAAACCTCCTGAACATCTGCTGTGTCCCTATACCAAACAGTCCTTACAACTGCGGTTCCCCATCTAACAGACATACTGACAGCTGCTTGTCCCTGTACACACGACAATCCTGACAACTGCTGGTGGCCCATCTAACAAACTCCTGACCAGACTGCTGTGTCCGCCGGGTTTAACAATACATCGTCACATCTGCGTTCTGTCCTATAACAAACCAGCCTGACAACTGCTTGTCCCCTGACACTCCTGAATCTGCTGTGTCCTATCAACAAACCTCCTTCACCACTGCTGTGCCCCTCTCCAAATCAGCCTGACAGCTGCTGTGGATCCCTTGTACACGGAAACAGCCGACCATCTGCTGTTCCCTGTACACATCCTACATCTCGCTGTGTCCCTTTAGGACAAACATCCCTGAACCACGGGCTGTGTCCCCTGATTCAAAAAACATCGCCTGACAAGGCTGCTGTGTCCCTATCACAACCCCTGCACTGCTGGGGTGCCCTACTACAACATCCTGAACAACTGCTGGTGCCAATCTAACAACATCTCTGACATTCTGGCTTGTGTCCCTATCATACACACTCCTGACTTCTGCTGTGCCCATCTACAAACATCCCTGACATCTGCTTTGTCCCTGTAACAAACAGTCCTGACATCTGCTTTGTGCCCATCTAACAACATCCCAATTCATATCTGGAAAACGTTTCACTTTTCAAATACCTCATCATCACATTGATGGGTGTGTGAAGTGAACCCTAAGGCCACTATTGAAAACGGTAACACCTGGCCCACAGGACCTTAACTGTCTGTCATGCTATCGAGGAATGTGACATATGAGCGGATGCTGAACTAGAGTTCCGCTTTGGGGTGTCGTGTACGACACAACGGCCGGACTTTCACCTCCCTTGCGTGTCCGTCTTCCCAACATCAACAACCATCCAGCGAACGCAAACCCTGGGGGCAGTGCGTGGGTCCAGAAACTGGAGCGCTACTGTTCCTACTCGACATTTTGTGTAGTGTGCGATGAAATCAACCTCTATGGCCCCTGCCCTCAATTCATATTTTCATTCTCTTCATTCGTAGGCCCTGCACCCCACCTCCTCAATTTGCCTGCGCTCTTTCATGTGACTCATAGGACCACACTCCCTGCCTCAGTGTTTTCTTCTTCTCTTCTTCCTCCTCATTTTAAACCATTCTCTATTGAGGGAGCCCAAATTCCCATCTTCTTCCGGATGCTGCGCAGCAGGATGATCCCTCCGGGAGGGTCAACCCTTTACTGGCGGCGCATGATCCCAGCCACCCACAAACATTACCCAGCTGTGACGGCCCCTGACAACACAAGCAGTGATATATCTCTATCGTAGTTCAAGGCAAACCCTGTAGTCCCCCAGATCCCAGTCGTGTACCGCTCAACGACCATCAAACGCCATGGAGACTGATGGCCCTGAGTTGACATTCACCTTCCATTTGCCTTTTTCACACAAACACAACCACAACCTTAACGAGACCATACCTATGGATAATGGCCACAGAAAACCTACTCCTGTACTAAGTCGGAAGAAACGTGCGTGGGTACACTTATCGTCTCCATGTGGCCCACGTCTTGATGGGCAAAAAATCGGTTAACAGGGAGGCGACCTGCAACACCATGTGCTTTTGTCAAACTGGTGTTTAATGCCTGGTCCTTGATGTTGTGAGCCAACCGACGTGTTTCTAGCCACCTCCTCAATATTTCACCCTATGTTGTTCTTCCTCTGCATAAACTTTAGTATATGTGTAAAACAACGAGAACTGATGAATATGTTTAATGTCTGTAAGAGAGAGCAGAGATAGAGAAGTTGGTTCTCTGTGTGGTGTGTGTGGTGTGGGGATGTAGTGTGTGTGGCTGTGGTGCGTTGTGTGTGGAGTGTGTGAGTGATGCGTGTGTGTTGTATGTGTGTGTGTGTATGTAATACTGTCTGGTGTGTATGTGTGTTCTTGTGTTGGGTGTTGGTGTGTGTGTGTGTGTTGGTGATGCAGTCATTTGTGGTAATTGTGTGGTTGTGTATGCAGTATTTTGTGTGTGTGTGCGTGTGTGTGTGTCGCTCTGTCAACTGTAGTTGTGTCGTGGTGTGGTGTTTGTGTGCGAAATGTGTGTGGTGTGTGAACAGTCTGTGTTGCTTTGAATCGTTGTGTGTGTGTGTGTGTGTGATGCTGTAGTGTGTGGGTGTTGTGTGTCTGGGTACTTTTGGTACATTGTCATTTTTGTTCACGGGGGGGGTAGGGTAAATTTTGGTCACTCTATCTATATTTCCTCACCAAACGCACAGGGCAGCGATCAAAACGTTCCCCATTTTTCAACCCGTTTCAAGGACTCCTGCAGGTCCTCGTCTCTGTAAGCACTAACAGCTGTACGAGAACTATTGTGTACCGGTATGTTCTGTGCCTCGGCGGTTGGCTCAAAAGGAGCCATCAAAACCCAGGACTCTGTGACCATTCAAACCTTATTTCCATGTTGCGAAGAGTCCTGGACAGAATCGAACCCAGTACCGTCCAGCCCACAGTCAAGCTACGCCCAAGCGCACTGTACCACAGCAGCCAGCCTGGTGTGACAGAGGTCACCTCACACCCCAGGTTCGTGTCGAAGAAGCCAATCGGGGAGCGCAGGATCCGGGCAAACTGTTGTTGTGCATCTTCCTTGAGGCGGTCCACGCCAACCTTGAAGACACGCAGGGCGCGCACCATACCAAAGAAGACGAAGACGGCCACGATGATGCCCGGTGAAGATGGAGATTTTGGGAGGTGGCTGTCGACGTTGGGGATGGTGACGTTGGTCTGTGTTGATCCCCTGAGATAGCAGTTGTGACGTGCGTGGAGCTTCAGAGCTGCAAGCGCGGTGCTCTTCCCGCGTTGGACCCTGCAAGGGCAGGTCTCTGGCTTTCAGGTCCAGTGAGACTACGGTTGTCCCTCCTCACTCTTTAAACCTGGTCCCCCTTCCCCATCTCCCTCCTCCACCCCCCCACCCACCCTCCTTTCTTGCGCACTTCTGGTCCTCCTGTTGCAGTTGGCTGGGCTGGACTGAATTTCTTTTTTGAAAAGCTATATTTTTAATCGCCCCTCTCTCATTTGTACGTCTTTCTCTCTCCTCTCTCTCCTCCCCCCACCCCCCCTCCACTTCCCCACTACCCTCCATCCCCCTCCCTCATCACCCTGCTGTTTGTTCTTTCTTGGAGCGCATACTGTTGAAACTGCTCTTTACATCAACTTATGTAATAATCGAAGTCAACGTTTTAAGTTTTATTTTCAACCACAGACTCAAAAACAGGCCTTCTCAGTCCTTCTAATTCAAACGGCAGAACAAAGTCCAACGTGCACATCATATCAATGCAACTCTGTCATGGTTTATGCCAGATCACAGAGATCAAAACACCCAAACACGGACACCATCTCACCCATATCACAGTTTTACAGTGTTTAAATGTATCAAGTGTGTTACAGGACTGTTTCACCACAAAATAGATCTGCTTTTTTCTCCGTCCACACATGTTACTCATTTGGCGTCACTGTACAGATATTGTTGATGGTTTAGGGGTGGACTTTTTATTGTTCCTGAAAGTTAAAAAAAAAAAATTCCCCCACCTCCCTCAGCATTTCACTCTCTCTCCTCTCTCTCACAACACACACACACAGGATCTGCATGAGCAGGGCACATCCACACACAATTGCACACACACCCAGTTCATTGCACACACATACATGCGGTGCACCACACACACACCACACACATGACACGCATGCACCACACACCAAGCACACACACACGCTGTCTCTCTCACAAGCCCCCTTCCCATATACAGTCATACAAACACGCCTTCTCCTTTATATCATCAATGCAAACTTGTTTTAGTGCAATGAGATTTTGAAGTGAGAACCATACAACACCAACTCTAAGTTAACCCCCACCCTCCCCTCTCTCTCTCACACACACACACACACACCACACCCACACACACAAAAACACACCACTACCTACCACACCTCGACCAGCCACCAGTCGCTCATGATGTAGGGGGCACTGAGCGATGAGGTTGAAGAGATGAGGAGAGGAGAACTTGAAACACGCCAGCGCCCATTCTTGAAGTACTCCGCGTACACCCTCATAGGGGGAAAAAACAAAGGGAGTTCCCCTGTGTACCCTTCTGGGTCGGGCCTTCTTCTTCCGGCAACTGCACTGGGCACTCTGGCGTTCTTCAACACAGATTCCTCAGTGGGATTTTAAAAAACAAAACAACAACAACAACCAAGAAACCAAGAAGCTGAAAAGGTTCATGACTGCTATCTGTATGCACAAACCTCAATTTTCCGGACCACTACCTGGAGGCGTTTTCCGTGTTAGTTTCAGACTCAAATTCTGAATGCGCTCTTTTTCAAAAAGCATGGCAGCCTTGACTCTGGCCTGCAGCGTGTCTGAGCGTAAAAATGCCGGTTAGTTGTGGGAACCTGAATGTCAGGTACCAATCTCAGCACAAGCAAAAAAAGTGTGTGTGTACAGCGGCCATTTCAAAGAAGCGCTTGGGCACAGAACTTATCAAAACAAATCAGGTTGTTGTGTGTGTGTGTGTGTGTGTTGTGTGTGTGTGTGTAAGGCTTGGCAAAAGAATAAGTTGTTCATAAAAAGATCTTATAGTTGCTCTTGCAGGGAAGCCAGCTGAATCCAATTTACCAAGTTCAACTATCCACTTGTCCGATTCCCCTTTCCTCTTTTGCCATGTTGCTGGTCGTCAGTTTGAACTTTACATTGAATGCAATATCCTGTATTTTTTTCGGCACGACGCCGACTGACTGTGAAGTGAAACAGCTGGGCCCATGACTCTTTCGTCGCTAATCCATTCCCATGAAGGGGCCACCAAGCCCAGGTGACCTGAGGTCAAAGTTCACAGAGGCGGACATTCATTGGTTCCTTTCAGGATTACCTTAACCAGGTGGTTTACCACCCCGTCTCATGTTGTCACAGGCCTGTTATACTGAAAGTCTCTGAACTTTGATCTACCGGTACTGGAATTGTTTCAACAAGCTGAAAGGAAACATCACACAAATCAGCCACAGGGGATTTTTCAAGGGAAAAGATGCCCCTGTATGCAGAAAATGTATGTCAAACTTTTTCCAGAATGGAGCCAGTCAAACGGCACAAATGACACAAAAAAGTGAAGTGAAGACAAGTCAAGTCAAGAAACACTTTATTCTCTCCAAAAAGAAATTCAGAGTAACATGTCTATGGATCTATCTTTAACAATCACAAACCACATCCACCCACCCACACACAGAGAATAATACATGCACACTCATATATGATATACAAACAAGCTTTCTGAACCGGATCTCATCAAAAGTTCAGTTTTGATTCAGGAGTTTGATGGAATTAGGATGAAACTGCTTTTAGTTCCATTTGTTTGAATTTTCGAAATTTGGAATCTTCATCCAAATGGTAGATCATTGTAGTTTTTTTTTGAAAGAACACGAGAACTGTTGGTAGCAGTGCTCAGAGCTTCTTGTGTGACACACCAAAAAAAATTTCAACAAAAAAAAAAGGTGGACGATTAGAAAGGAAGGGAAGTTTAAGAATAAAAGCAAGGCAGAGTATGAGAGACTGAACAGCAGGAGATTACAAACACAGTCTTTCCACAAGATATAATTTATACTTAAAGACCCCTTGGTTCCCCAAATACATGGGGGGAAAGGGGTACATGGGGACACTGAAACACACATACCACACACACACAGTGCAATACATCACCCAGCACGCACCTCAAAATCAGATGTTGTCGAGGCAAGCGTATTTGAGAAGCGTGACTAACGAAACTGGGGGCGCCACGGTCCGAGAGGGGAGATATGGAGGCTCAGCAGGCTCGTCCCTCTTCGTTGGTCAAGAGCTCGGCAAAGTCGATGCCTGAGTTGCCTCAGTTCCTCGAACGTTCCCAGGCCGCCCACCTTTCCCTGCAACAGACACAAAAAATATACATAGTACACGTTGACAGACAGACACACATGAACACAGAAGTGAAGCTGGTCTTCCCAGCCTTCCTAATGGCTACCATGGTAAACCTGTTTTTTGGTTTTTTTTTTTTACAGTGGCTTTAATTCTTAAGATCTTTTTTTTTCTGTCTTTTGGCCTTTCTATTCTTAAAAACCCTTTTCTTTTGCTGTTGCTGAGCCTTCTTTTCTGGTGAGATACCTGTACCCTTATTTTTTTTCTTTTTTTTTTTTTTTTTCTTTTTGTTTTTTTTTTGGGGGGGGGGGGGTAATTTTTTTTAAACAAAGGACCACCACTTCCCCTCCCCCCCCCCCCCCACACAGTTTTTTTTTTTTTTACGTCAGTTTCTAGGTAATGACTTTTGCGCTTACAGGTCTCTTTTTTTTTTTTTTTTTTTAGTAATATCTTTGAAAACAGTACCCACTCACATAACAACCTGATACTCTAAAAATGATTTAATGGTACAAAGAAGGTCATGAGTTTAAAAAAAAAAAAAGTTAGTAACTTTAATGTATAGATGGACTTACTCTTGTTGTAGTACCCACTCAACAGCATACTGAAAAGAATACTAATTTTCAAGGTAATAATCCATCTCTATTATTTAAACAACAACAACAACAACAACAACAATGGGGTCTGGTGCACACCTCATTCAGAATCAGGATGTTGTCTGCTGCTGACAGGTACTGCAGCTGATGGGTCACCAGGATCCTTGGCTTTCTTCCTCAGCACACCTTGAATACACCTGTAAACACACACACACTTTGAATACACCTGTAAAGACACACACACTTGAATACACCTGTATACACCTGTAAGACATGCAGCCTGAATACACCTGTAAAGAGGACACACCTTGAATACACCTGTAAAGACACACACCACCTTGAATACACCTGTAAAGACACACACTTTGAATACCCCTGTAAAGACCTGCACTTGCCACCCGTAAAAGACATGCAGCTTGAATACACCTGTAACGACAATACACCTGTGAATACACCTGTACATCTGTAAAGACACACACCTTGAATATACCTGTAAAGACACAACACCTTGAATACACCTGTAAAGACACACCTTGAATACACCTGTAAAGACACACCTTGAATACACCTGTTAAGACCCACACCCTGAATACACCTGAAAAGACACACACCTTGAATACACCTGTAAACGGACACGCAGTTTGAATACACCTGTAAAGAACGCACCTGAAACACCTGTAAAAGACAGCAGCTTGAATACACCTGTAAAGACACACCACCTTGAATACACCTGTAAAGACACACACCTTGAATGCACCTGTAAAGAGACACAGATTGAATGCACCTGTACAGACATGCAGCTTGAATACACCTGTACAAGACATGCACGTTGAATGCACCTGTAAAGACATGCAGCTTGAATACACCCTTTAAAGACACACAGCTTGAATACACCTGTAAAGACTCGCAGCTTGAATACACATGTAAAGAGAGACAGATTGAATAGAGACTGTAAAGACACACACCTTGAATACACCTGTAAATACTCACAGCTTGAATACACATGTAAAGAGACACAGATTAAACACACCTGTAAAGATACAGCCTGAATACATCTGTAAAGAGACACAGTCTGTATACACCTGTAAAGAGACTCAGCTTGAATACACCTGTAAGACACAGCTTGAATACACCTGTAAGTCATGCAGCACTGAATACACCTGTAAAGAGACACAGCCTGAATACACCTGTAAAGAGACACACAACTTGGATACACTTGATCAGAAAACACATCTGTAATATACCTGTACAAAAGCATCCATCAACTATCCCTGTTCAGAAGCATACCTTTGGACATACCTGCATGAAACTGAAAAGCATAACACTTGATTACACCTGGACAGAAAATACATTTTGTATACATCTGTACAGAACCATACCTTAAAATAATCTGTGCAGAAAACATATGTTGAGTACATGTGTACAAAGACATACCTTAAAACACACCCCAACAGAAAACATACCTTGAATAAATTTGTACACAAACAAGCCCTAAAAACGCCTGAGCAGATATACCTAAATAACCTGCATCTAAATATTTTGATATATCTTTACAACACACACACACACACACACACACACAACACACACACACACTCACACCCATTGCAATCCGACCAAATCACACTCTGAGTAGGCGAATGAATGTACACATGCAGTCTGAAAACATACAACATCTAACACACAAGCAAACGTGCGGGCACTATACTATCAAACTCGACTGCGTGACAGGTGATGGACAATATTTTAATGATCCCAGATGTAGCTATGTACACTTACATTTTACGAGCGCACTCACTATGGATCACAGAGGTAGCGAGACACATTTGAAATTACATGAGAAGTCGCTATGAAAGTTCTGACTCATGACTAGAAAAATGGCCAGCGCTGAAACCTGTATATGAAAAATGTCTGAATGAAAAATGATTGTGGTTTTTTTCCCTCTTTGAATGACACTTGTGCTCTGCACCTCTTTGTGTTTAAGGCCAAAAACCAAGTATCATACTTTTTTTTTTTTTTTAATTTATCACATGCCTGCTCCTCTCTTATCTGTCAAATCACGACATTCGGAGAACGCAAATTATACTTCTAAATTTCATTATCACATTGTTCTAATAAAGTTCACAGGTCATGGGCAACATGTAAATAGCAAAGAAGGAAAACATGCAGTATAAACAATAAGCATTAAACCCTGTTAGTTTTGATATATGGGAACCATTCTGTTTGACAGCTTACACAGTTCATCTCCCCAGCTCCATTAAAATCATGTTTAGGAAGGGTTCTGTTTTGTTAATTCTACATTTGAAAATGAGATACTTTCCCTTCAGAATGATCAGATTTAACTTTTTTTTTTTCTTTTTGATAACATTTAAGCACACACATTTTTCAAGTTCAAGAAACACACCAATATGCAGTCATCCATTCATAAACCATGCTGTTACCTCTTTGAAGATGATGATAGAAATAAAACTAAAAAAAAACTATGTAACATGCTGCACCAACAGCTTCAAAGAAGACAGGAAGAAACACACACACATACATGTTTTCAAAAAAAGACAGAGACACCACACACACACACACACACACACACACACACACACACACACATGCACACATGCAAATGTGCACATGCACACACACATTTTCAAAAAAGACAGACACAGAGACACACACACACACACGCGCGCGCACACACACACACACACACACACACACACACACACACACACACACACACACACACACACACACACACACACACACAAGGACATGCACAACTAAAACACAAAACCGTGTGTCCTGATGCACGTCGCTCTCTAGCAACCAATCCATACTTCTCAAAGATATGGCGTCCCACAGCCGCATCGACAGCGCTAAGCGGGTCGTCCAGCAGGAAAATGTCCGCATCTGTGTACAGCGCTCGAGCCAGGCTGACCCTTGCCCTCTGACCCCCACTTAAGCTGACCCCACGGTCACCAATCAGCGTGCTGTCCCCATGAGGCATGATCTCCAGATCCCTGCGAGAGAGAGAGACAGAGAAAGGGAGGTCAGGTAAGGTCATGTGGCTTACAGCCCAGCCCACCACAAAGGGCCATATCAGGGCTGTCACCATGTTACATTCAACTCACAAGTCATCCCCCCCCCCCCAAAAAAAAAACTTTCACACATCTCTTTAAAATACATCTAAAATGTACCAGAAACTTTGGTAAGAATCTTTCTTCCATAAAATCTTAGATGAAAAAATGTTAATCTCTGTCAGAACTCAAAGATCACATCAGGTGGGACATCTCTGAACAGCGTTTTCATGGAGTCTGCTGTAAAGTGTTTATGTCTCACATCGTGCAAGTCCCAACAATCTAAAGAACGTGTTTCACTGTGAGTGGAGCATGACATGGAATGCACCACGGAGCTTCTTCACCTTTTAAAAGATAAGAATGGGTGTAAAAACAGTGGCCTGTGTGCAAGCGGCACAGGACTGTTTTGTCTTTACAGCCGCCTCGGGAACATGGTAAAAAACTCTTTCAGGTTTGGATGGATTTCAAGTAGTTTGTTATCCGTCTGTGAGTTCCATTCCTCTTGCCAGAGGTCTTTGACGTAAGCCTGTGTTTGGGGGTTTTCAGACCAGTATGAGGGATAGACAACCGGCTCAACTTTTCCTTTGTGGCACTCTTGGCAAGTTGATCAACTACCTTGTTGCCTCGAATGCCCACATGGCTGGGAAACCACGCAAACACTATGTTGTATCCATCTGTTTTCAGAGAGGTGTACAGTTTGAAAACTTTCAGCAGCTGAGGGTGCTTGAGATCATGGCCAGCAATGGCCTCCAAAGCAGAAAGGGAGTCTGATAAAATGAGGAAATCTTTATTTTCAATTTGCAGATCATTTGAAGAGCCAGGACAAAGACTATCAGCTCAGCAGTGTAGATAGAGCTGTCAGTTCGAATGTGTTTGGTACATCTCTGAGGGGGATCTGCTGCACAAAACACAGCACAGGCAACTCCCTCCTCAGATCTGGAACCATCTGTGAAAACTCTTTTGTAGGACGGAAACTTATAACACAGTTCAGCAAAAAGGGACTTCCATGCCAAAGAACTAGTGGAATCTTTCTGGTACGAGACTAAATCAAACCGGATCTCTGGAGTGAAGAAAGTCCATGGAGGGTCATCAGGAAACTTGGAAAATCACAAACTACTCCAAGGTATATACCTGCTTTGTTCAAATGGGGAAGAATACAAATCTCCAAGGGAGGAATGGAACTGGGATGGTCTTCGAATTTCTTTTGGAACTTGGGGTCAAAAACACAGTCATATGCAGGGTTTTGAGGTTCAGAAGAGAGACTCATACAATAGATCAAGGCAAGTTTCAGTCGAAGATTTGAGAGGGATGATTAGAGAGGGGGAGAGACAGAGAGAGAGAGAGAGAGGGGGGGGGGGGGGGGGGGAGGAGAGGAGAGAGAGGAGGAGGAAGAGAGAGAGTGAGGAAGAAAACAGAAAGACAGAGACAGTGAGAGACAGCGATGACCAGCAGCACATCTGGCACATGACTTGTCTTGACCACTATCAAAACAACCACAATGCCCTGTCAGAGCTCTGAAAACACGGCAGTCACAGCACAGTTTCTCAGAATATCATTCTTCCAACCAGATTTTGCTATGGGCTCAGTGGGGAAGACTGGGACCACACAGTTAAAGTTTCATCCACTTAATGGATGCATCTCTGAGAGTGTTGCTCAAATTTCCGGACCAACACTGCAGGTGTCTGTATCTCTCAGGCCTGGTCGACATCAGAACGTCTTATGAAAGAAGCACAGAGTAAGGGCCCTGTCGGACAGTCTCAGACCAGAATGGATATTCACAGCATCATCTTCATCATCGTCCTCATCGATCAGCATTTTCTTTTTTTAAAATTCTGTGGCCCTTCATGTCCTGCTCTTATGGTGACTTCAGTTTTCAATTGCTTATCCTTGTCTAACGACCTTCGTTTGATTCTGTAGGGGTCACTAGTACTGGCAATTCATGGGAACTGTCATTGGACAGACGTGCTGGCACCCTCACTCATACTGCTAGCATGCTCCGTTACTAAGCAATTATTGTCGTCAGTAGGGGGCTTAGTAGGTGGTGTCCTGCGTATGTTAGATCAGAACAGGCGCCACTGGAACACCACTGAAGTGACTGGGCAGCAGTGGCAGTGTCTCCTCCGGTGGGGTGGGCCTCATGCCCACTGGACACTGCTCCCTGTGCATTGCCAGTGCCGGGGACACATTGGCAGGACGGGCTGTGGCTGTGGACGAGGGGTTGGAGTGAGAGGCAAGGGCGCACTGCCACTGAGGTGGCACAGAAGACGAGACAACTAAAATTTTTTTTAAAAAAAGGAAAAAAAAAAAAAAATAAAAAAAAGAAAAAAAACAGACTGTCCCAATGTCACTACCTTTATCACCATAAAGGTTGTCTTGGTGTTACCGTATGAAAAAGTCGTCTCAGTGCTACCATCATTGAACACCCCGTCCACAGCCACAGCCCGGTCGGCCCCGCCGCAGCCCTGGCACCAGCAATCCACAGGGAGCAGTCAATGTCAAGTCGTTAAGAGACAACCCACCGGAGGAGACACTGCACTGCTGCCGAGTCACTTCGGTAGTGTTCAGTGGCGCCTGTGTCTGATCTAACATACGCAGGACACCACCTACTTAGCCCCCTACTGACGACAATAATTGCTTAGTCGCAGAGCCGGCGTGAGTGAGCTCTCCCTCCAGAGGGCGCCACCACGTCCGTCCAACGACAGCCCCCATGGACTTGCCGATACCGGTGACCCCGACGGAACCAAACCAAGGCCACAGACGTGGTGGAGAGGACATCAAAATTGAGGTCAACATGAGAGCGGGGCATGAAGGGCCACAGAATTTGAGACTTTTTTTTTTAATGCTGATCAATGAGAATGAGGATGATTAAGATGATGCTACGGATTTCCATTTTTGGTCTGAGACTATATGACAGGGCTGTACTCTATGCTTCCTTTCATAATATATCCCAGCATCAACCAGGCCCGAGAGATACAGGCACCTGCAGTGTTTGGTCAGGAAATTTGAGCAACACTCTCAGAAACGCTTCCATTAAGTGGATGAAAACTTGACTGTGTGGTCCCTACTCTCCCCAAATGAGTCCGCAGCAAACTCAACTCTGGGTAGGAGCCGTTCTGCAACGCTAACCACTTCACCATGGGGGCTGGTGGCTGTCTAAATTTTACCATCAAAAGCATTAGAATAGTTGCCCCTGTATTGTAAAGGCTGCCTCAGCGTTAAATCCTCCAGTATAATTAAAGCTGTCCTGATGTTCTATTGTTAGTGCTACCAGCATTAATATAACCAACATTGTCTCAATGTTATCATCCATAGCATAAACAATGCAGTTTAAATTTCCATCACCACTCTCACCTTACGCCTTGTCTCAATTATACCATCCACAGCATAGTCAATGCAATCTAAATTTCCATCACAATCGTCACCTTACACATTGTCTTAATGTTGCCATCCATAGCATATTCAATGCAGCCTAAGTTTTCCATCACACATTGTGTAAATGTTACCATCCATTGCATAATCAATGCAGTCTAAATTTCCATCGCAGGTCTCAAATTACGCATTGTCTCAATGCTAATTCTACCACCCATAGCATAATCAGTGCACTTTAAAAATTTCCATCACAATTCTGACCTTACGCATGGCGCTAGCCCGCACAACCTTGTCGAAGCGAGCCTTGTCATAGGTGGATCCAAAAAGGATGTTCTGCCGCAGACTGCCCGAGAATATCCAGGGCTGTTGGGATACATAGGCGACCTTGCCCTTGACCGATACGCTTCCACTGGAGGCCAGCAGCTCTCCCAGGACGGCCATCAGCAGAGAGGACTGTGGGTAAAGGTCACATGATGAAATTTAAATCTGTCAGTCAGAATTGGTGATGCGAATCAGTGAGATGTGGGGGAGGAATTTGACTGGACTGACGGTTTGATGATAAGAAACTGACTGAGCGGAGAATTTAGGAATTAAAAGAAAAAAAAAACTGTTTTCATATTCTTGGTATAAAGGGGTTTCTCTTTTTTCAAGAAGAGTTTTGTCATCTACGTAAGATATGTATCATCATATAATATTGTTTCGGGGGGGAGAGGAGAGTGTCGGTTTGGTTTCGTTTGTTGTTGTTTGCAAGTAGTCTACTGTCCAGCTTTCTCTCTTTCTCCCAGTATTTTGTGTGTGTGTGTGTGTGTGTGTGGGGGGGGGGGTATGGGTGCATGCGCGCATCTGTGTATGTGCATGTATACATTAGTGTAGTATGTGTGTGTGTATGTATACACGTCTTTGCATGCTTGTGTGCATGTAGGTACATGTGAATATGCGCATGCATATATCTATGCAAAACATATGAGTGGGAATGTGCATGTGTTGATATTAAAAAAACATACTGTGTTATCTTACAATGTACCTTAGGGTGATATGATACAATGTAATACTGCATCATGTTGTGTAATATATATGTATCACTGTAAGTGTTAGAGGTAAGATGACTGTAATACAAAACTGATTACAAATTCAAAATAACTTAAAAACTGTGTGAAAGATGAAGAGCCATAAATATCAGCCACTTGTTTACATTATTTGGTAGTACTGTCCATTTCCATTACAGTTTTCTTTCCAACTTTTTGTTTATTTCAGTAAATTAACTATCCAGCTGACAACACCATTTTCACATATTTTTGGAATCCGCACACACACACTGACTGACTGAAACCAACTATTGTCAGATTAACCAGTGGTTGTACTGACATTTAAGAAAACATTATGAACTGAATCTCAACATTTTTCATTTAAAGAAAAGGAACAAAATTAACACACTCACAAACATATGCATGCACGCATACACACACACACACACACACACACACACACACACACACACACAATCAATACGACACATCTCAATACGAACATACTCACACCTTAACACACACACAAACATATACAAACACACACCACACCACACACTACACCATTCCAGCCCTAAACACACACCCTCCATACACTAGCACTTGTACACACACACACACACCTTTCAATAATCTCACAGATGTTCATATCATGTACAAGATATGACAGCAAACAAGAGACAGTGTGGTCTGAATCCCTATCTCATTTTTAACCTCAACAGCATCCACTCAGCCGACTGCCGTCCTCAGACAACAAACACACAGCACCCACACGTGCAATACACACACCACACAAACACACAGACACACACAAAGAGACAGCACCAATGTGCTGATATTCTGGTTCAAATCCCCCACTCTCTCTCTCTCTCTCACCTTGCCAGCACCCACGGGGCCAATGACGGCCAGCAGCTGCCCTGCTTTCACTGTGGCTGAGATCTGTTCCAGCGTGTTCTGTTCATACTCCTGCAAAAAGACCACCGACATGCTTCAACTAGGGGGAGAGAACCGCACACATGCACATCTGGCCCAGATTCTATCCGTTCAGTCCAGTCATGCTGTTTTTACAGCCCAGCCACTCAAACGCAAGCGATGCAAGAATTAAAAATCAAAATGTTAAAATCCAACACTAAGTGAATTTCTGAAACTAAAGCTACTCGCAGACATAGGATTGATGGTTATTATTCAGCCAGTATCACTGATACCAACAGACACAACTGCGGTCAACATGAACGACACACGATGAACATGTCAGTTTCACTCCTGATTGTTCATTTTTACTTTACGCACATGCTGTTTACATACAGGACAGAATGCCTTTGATTCAAGTAAAGAAACTGCAGGTATTGCGAAGATACTGTGCAAAAGGTTGGCAGTTGCGTGACGTACGAAGGCAGACCCCAATGTTTCAGTACTGACGTGGATAAATGTGCTGTAGATGTTGACACTCCACTCTGCAGACACACATGGGTGGGGGAAGGTGGGGGGGGGAGGAGGGGTGGGGGACGGGGAAGGGGGAGGGGGGGGGGGGGGTGGGGGGGGGTCTGTGTCAGCTAGGTCCATTAAAAATCTAGCCAATAACCAGAGCCAGCAGCTTGATCTTTTTTTTTTCAGCATGTACACTTTTTAAAACAATGTTTTTTAAAACAATGTTGCTCGTACTGAAACCATAGAGCTTTACACACACACACACACACACACACACGCACGCGTGCCCACACGCGCGCACACACGTGCGCGCACATGCACGCACACACACACACACACACACACAAGGAAAAACAACAATAAGGGAAAAAAATGAAGGTCAACAGAAAATGAAAAAAAAGAAGAGAATGGAGATACATCCAGTGTTAGTGTCCCTACCCCTCTCTCTCTCTCTCTCTCTCTCTCACACACACCACACACACACACACACACACACACACACACACATACACACACACACATACACACACCACTTTACTCCAGATCATATTGTTTCATGCAGTGATATGAAAAAGCATTCCAGTATTGAAGCAAAATACTGTGCAGGCTATTTCTGAGGCACCAGCTTTAACGTATGAATTCTTTGTACACTTAGAACGCACCCCTATTGGAAAATACTTATAACATTTTTATTAACTTCATTTGCAGGGGGGAGAAGAAAGAAGGGGGGTGGGGTGGATAATACAAGGTGGGATGGGGGGAGGTCGGGGGGAAGCAAAGGATTTTTTTTTTTAACTATTTTCATGCGTTTTGACTTTAATTGATTAGTTAGTTGCTGGTTTTAAGTATTTTGTTTTATGTTAATCTTCACTTATGACTTATGTAAAGATATTCACACACTTACACATCCACAACTCACACACACACACACACACCACACACACACACACACACACACACACGCGCGCGCGCGCTGCGCACGCGCACACACACACCACACACACACACACACACACACACACACACACACACAAACACACACACACACATTGCACGCACACCCATACATATACACATGCACATTATGTGCACGTTCGCAATTACTTCCATACACACTTTTTTTTTTTTTTTTTTTGTCTAATATCACGAATAGTGGATAGACGTTAAATGAAACACACACACACACACACACACACACACACACACAGCACAAGGCACACACACTTGCACATACACTATCCACACACCACACACACACACACACACACACACACACACACACCAGTCAAAGTTACTGCTTCCAACTTCATCAGATACACCTCTAGTGCAGATACACTATTGAAGAACAGAACACTAGTTCCATTGGACATGGTGAAATTAGGTCTGCTAGGCTGGGTTGCCACATGGTGTTTTGATGTTGATTGCTTCCTGAAATGTGGGGCTCCAGTGCAGTGAAGGTGGGCATGGATGTGCGTTGGACAGTGAAGTAAGTTGCTTGGGAGTCTTTCCTGGGGGGAGACACGGAAGGGGAAATCGGGGGAGGGGGGGGGGGGTGTGTGGAGACTGTGTAACAGAATTTGAATTTGAATCTGTGTCAGTGCAGTTTTGTAATCTACGCAGCAGATTTGTAGCAATACTTTCTGTATTCCATCCTCAAGGGTGGGTGTAAAAGAGCCATGAATTATTTTCTGTGTGCCATGCTGTTTTTAAGCCAGCGGGGTTTTTTTCCATTCTTTTCTGTAACATGGTTTATCATGTTATTTCTTTTTGGTTGAGACAGATTTGTGTTTCAGGGCATGTGCAAATACATTTTGTTCTTTGTAGGCATCATCTTTGTAAATGTGTGTGTGTGTGTGTGTGTGTGTGTGTGTGTGTGTGTGTGTGTGTGTGTGTGTGTTTTAAGGAGTCTTGATGTGTGATATCTGTGATTGATTTTGACTCGTAAAATGGACTGTTTGCTTCATTTCAATCCCTCATCATTCCACTTGAGAGGCTATCCAAAGCCACCACATGGGCTGCCTCCTTGCTGTCAGAGTCTTTCACTGCCCAGTCACGGGGAAAATACAAGTTCAGAAGTGCAAATCTGTGAAAGGATTCTTCGTTCAGAGGTTCCAGAAAAGCCTAAGCAAAATGAATAACTCAAAATGAATAAACAAAATGATAAAATGGTGAGAATTTTATACTAGATTTGACAAAAATATTTTTAGAGGATTGTTGTTTTTTTGTTTTTTTTTACAGAAGAGAATATTCAGAGTTTTGTTCAGATGTTATTGCAGTGGTTGTACCAGGCATGCCTACTGTCCCTGACCATCCGGGATTTGTCCCGGAAAGTTGATTGTAGAAGCCACTGTCCCGGAAATCCCGGATTTGCAACACGCATCCCGGAAAAAAAAAAAAAAATCGGGCGTCCCAGAAAAAAGACCAGGAGTTAAAAAGCTGTCCTTATCATGCTGCACACAACTGAGCCAAGAACATCGTCTGCTAGAGTGAGTAGACATAATACACATGCGTGCAAACAAAAAAAAACACCTCTCTTTCACTTTCAAGTCAGAACATGGTGTCGAAGAGGAGACTTGATGTCGACACAGAGTCGGATTCTGACTCTTCGGAACGAGTCAGAAAGGAGTGAAAAGAAGGAGAAAACGACCGTGAAGTGAGGTGGTGTCTTCAATAAAGAATTCTGTCCCTGATTTTACGGATTTGTCCGCAATTTCTGTCTGTATTGTCCCTGAAAGCAAATTTTGGGGTAGGCATGCCTGTTGTAGCCAAAGGTTGTTTGAAACAAATTCATCTTCATGTACATGTATGAAAGAGAGAGAGAGAGAGTGTGTGTGTGTGTGTGTGTGTGTGTGTGTGTGTGCGTGTGTGTGTGTGTCATCTCTTGCTTCCATCCAGTCCATTCTTGTGTTTGTAAAGGGGAGTTGTTGAGCATGCCCAGCCTTCCTGCTTGCCTGCCTTATCCATGAGGTCAACAAGTGTACTACATTTTACATTGTGCTGTAGTTGGAGACTGAATCTTGTAAAAGTCATGGTTTCAAAAATGCCAGTTTGTTAGTTGACTCAATGATTGTTCTTCGTTTTTTTTTTTGTTTGTTTGTTTATCTGATTGTATTTTCATGCTAAATTCTGCAATATTTTATGAGCTGTGACCTGGAACCAAAATTTATAACCAACAACAAAATGAATTGAAAATGTAATTTATGTGGATTGATACCTCCATATATTGTCGTCAGTACCAAGTTTTTATTTTGGAGGCCGAGTAGAAAGAGAGGCCACAATGTGAAGAGAAGGGGGTGAAGGTTGATCATGATTATGACCATTTATTTAGTGCATATTTCAATCTGACACTAGCAGTCTACAGTGAAGGAAAAAAAAAAAAGAAAAGGAAAAATTGTCTGAAAAATTCTCAGCACATTTTTAAGACAACTTGCTGCAATCCGTTCACAAAGAAATCAGGAAAACTCCTTTCTCAATGATCTGTTCGGTTCCCCTCTGCCAACACTAACATGCGCATACATACAGGCATCCGTGTGAGCACACACACACACACACACACACACACACACACGTTCACACACACACTGTATACAAACGCAAAATCTATGGTTGCCATGGAGAGTTGGGAAGTTAGGTGTGTTGAGATGATTTATTATTCAAGCCAGATTTCAAGCAACACGTTGAGTCGGTGCCATAGTGTTAAAAGAGCCTGTTCAATGTCAAGGCAGCTTGATCAGAACAGGACCATGTATTTTTTGTCTTGACCACTGTGATTTTTTTGTTTGTTTGTTTGTTTTTGCTTTTTAATTTCAGTACAGGACTGGAAATGAAAGTGAAACAGTGTATCTCTGAAGGTGTTCAGGAAAGGGGGCAGAGTTCTTGCCAGAAACAAGACAAATTGTCAAAGATGAAACTTGTATTGAAGTCGGATTCAGGCAGTTACAAAGCAAAAGAAGAAAGCAAGGAAGTGAGATGTGTGTTCAGATTCAGAATACTTGAAGTCAGAGGGGGGAGTTAATCCTCAAAGTACAAAGAATGCAGGCTGATGATGTTGTTCTAGAGATCAATAATCATTTTTGGATGGAGTTAATCAAAGTAATTACTCATCAGACAATCTGCGCTGCAAACGTTAGAAACATGACCGAGATGTCAAGATTAGAAACATGACAGAGATGTCAGATTCTGGCTTAGAGTAGCAGCAGAGGCTATGCACAGATTCTGAAAAATGAATGACAGCATTGTGTGTCACAAGTGGTTCTTGGAAAACAGAATGGCCAAGAAAGGTCTTGGGGCTGGTAACCAGCAGCTCAGTCTTGGCATCCTTTAGCCTCAGGTTATTGTGGGTCATCGTGGGCATCCCTGGATTTCAGATACAAGCTCAGCAGTTTTCAGAGGAGGAAGCCGACCGATACACCCGGGCGGCGGCGGCAAAACTCTTGTGCAACAATGTATTAGGTCTTGTGAGCTGAAGTGGCATATATAGGATAGAAAGGATGAGCCGTAAGACCGACCCCTGTGGGACTGCAAAGGATGGGATAGTGATTTCAGAACAGTTTCATGAACACAGATAAACCAAGTAAGGTCAGAGGGTTTTAGATGGGATGGTACTTTGACATAGTCATTGTAACAAGATTGTAAGC
>JADBJO010002023.1:347156-351790 GCA_016801955.1 Conus betulinus | reverse complement strand
GTATAAAGCTAAACACACTGGTTACCACACTGACGGGGCTAACACTGTGGTGTATAAAGCTAAACACGCTGGTGACCACACTGACAATGCTGGCACTGTGGTGTATAAAGCTAAACACGCTGGTGACCACACTGACGGGACTGACACTGTGGTGTATAAAGCTAAACACGCTAGTGGCCACATTGACGCGGCTGACGCTGTACTGTATAAAGCTAAACACACTGGTGACCACATTGACGGGGCTGACACTGCAGTGTATAAAGCTAAAACACGCTGATGACCACATTGACAGGGCTGACACTGTGCTGTATAAAGCTAAACACGCTGGTGACCACATTGACAGGCCAGTCTTTGTAGTGCATAAAGCTAAACACACTGGTGATCACATTGACAGGACTGACACTGTAGTGTATAAAGCTAAACACACTGGTGACCACATTGACGGGTCTGACACTGCAGTGTATAAAGCTAAACACGCTGGTGACCACACTGACAATGCTGGCACTGTGGTGTATAAAGCTAAACACGCTGGTGACCACGTTGACAATGCTGACACTGTGGTGGATAAAGCTAAACACTCTGGTGACCACATTGACAGGTCTGACACTGCAGTGTATAAAGCTAAACCCGCTGGTGACCACACAGACAATGCTGCCACTGTTGTGTATAAAGCTAAACACGCTGGTGACCACACAGACAATGCTGGCACTGTGGTGTATAAAGCTAAACGCACTGGGTGACCACGTTGACAATGGTGACACTGTGGTGTATAAAGCTAAACATGCTGGTGACCACACTGACGGGGCTGACACTATTGTGTATAAAGCTAAACACGCTGGTGACCACATTGACAGGGCTGGCACTGTGGTGTATATAAAGCTAACACGCTGGGTGACCACATTGACAATGCTGACACTGTACTGTATAATGCTAAACACACTGGTGAAACTGACGGGGCTAACACTGCAGTGTATAAAGCTAAACACGCTTGTGACCACATTGACAATGCTGGCACTGTGGTGTATAAAGCTAAACACACTGGTGACCACATTGACAATGCTGGCACTGTGGTGTATAAAGCTAAACACGCGGGTGACCACACTGACAATGCTGGCACTGTGGTGTATAAAGCTAAACACACTGGTGACCACATTGACAATGCTGGCACTGTGGTGTATAAAGCTAAAACGCGGGTGACCACACTGACAATGCTGGCACTGTGGTGTATAAAGCTAAACACACTGGTGACCACACTGACAATGCTGACACTGTAGTGTATAAAGCTTAATACACTGGTGACCACATTGACAGGGCTGACGTTGTGGTGTATAAAGCTAAACACGCTGGTGACCATGCTGGCCCTGACAGCCTGGTTCCCTCGAAGAGGGTGGATGAAGAAGCTCCTGCTTATACTGCTGTACCAAGAATTCTTGCACCAAGAATCGATCACTTCATCCCCTAGGACAGAGAGAGAGAGAAAGAGAGACAGAGAGACAGAAACAGAGAGACAGAGAGACACAGAGAGACAGAGACAGAGAGAGGAGAGGCGTAGGCAGGTCCGTATTCGACATCGTGATAATTTCAGCTTTAGCACACTCTCCTCCACCAAAGACAAACCAGGTTTTGTTGCTGTTGTTTCTGTTTACACGCCACGAAACATGTATGGTATGACATCTGCGTTGTGTGGACCACTACCTCCTTTCATAGTGCTTACCAGACCTTCAGCCACGTCGCCATAGCAATTCCAATGGCAGGTACATCTCTTAAGTTATCTTCCCGAATAATTATTGTCCAGCTACTAAAATCATCTGTTGTCTTACGCTGTACTGTCACAGCACATTGGAGAGACCAAAATTCCCTCAGAACCTGTTTCTATCAACCTCGCTCTCATAATCAAGGAGGAAACTGGGCAGTCTTGTCACTGAACACTTAACCAACCTCACCATTCCTTTTTTGACCTGGGATGTTTTGTTTTAGCGATTCAAAAATGTTGACAGTCATCTTGACAGCCTTGCACAGGAAACGTGTCTGGTTCCAAACATTCAAAAACAGTGTTTGCCTATTGGACCTATCTTCCTGTTGCCACAGACCGAAGTGGTGAAAGGTACGTCACAGACGAAGACAGAGTGCACCGTATAGGAATCTTGCTCGCAGCTTCAGTGGTATAATAAGCAGGTGGGAGGGGAGAGTAGGGAGGAGGGTTGGAGATACCATGGAGTTAGGGTTAGAAATAAGGGAAGGAAAAGGGGGTAAGCTTAAAAAAAAAAAAGCCACCGACTGTGGCCACAATTTTGTCTTCTGATAAGCAGGTACACTCAGACCTGCAATTCCTGTAAGGGAAATCACGTTTTTTTGTGTGTGTGTGTGTGTGTGTGTGTGTGTGTGTGTGTGTGTGTGTGTTTTTTTTTTGTGTTGTTTTTTTGTTGTTTGTTTTTTTTTTCATTTGTTTTGAAGTCTTTGCTCCTGGCAAGATATTTACCTCTGATTTCCGACCTACATCTGTGACTGTGTAAATGTGTGTGTGTGTGTGTGTGTGTGTGTGTGTGTGTGTGTGTGTGTGTGTGTGTGTATCTGTGTGTGTGTGTGTGTGTGTGTGTGTGTGTGTGTGTGTGTGTCTGTGTGTGTGTGTATCTGTGCTTCTGTGTGGGTCTGTGTCTGTGTGTGTCTGTGTCTGCGTGTGAGTGTCAGTTTGCTACACCCTGTGACAGCATCGTTTAGTTCTAGAAGTCTCCCTGTTGCTAGCTGGTGAGAGAGAAGGCCGTTGGTAAACAAACTGGTTGCCAGGCTGTGCATCTGTTTCTCTTAGAGGTTCATCGCTTGGAGATGATTTGCCAAAATGTAAAATTGGCACATTTCGAATCAGAGGAGGAAATGTTCTTGCATTCTGATTATTCATGGGTTAGTTTCTAAATGAGGAGACTGCAGGTGGGAATCAACATGAATTTAATTAAAATAAAAAAAAAAAAAAAACTGTTCCACCGAACGAAGAAGACAAAAATCAAATCACAAGACAGAGCACGACGCGTTTTCGACCTCTTTGGTCTTCTTCAGGCAAGACAAACGACTTTCACGACAATGAAGACGAAGAACGAACAATCACTTCTCTCCTCGACTGGGAACGAAAACGACCTTGCTGGGAAGAAGATATTAGTGATTTATTTTGGCTGTGATGTATTATTTCGGTTTCTTCCTTTTCCCCCCCAGTCCTTTTCACCGCTCCCTCTGAAGTCCCTGGGATTTTGGGATTTTCCCCCGTGGTTTTGAAAAAAAAAAAATCACAGTATTATGTGTGGTGTTCATGTCAGAAACCATGGTTGGGTTGACACATCTGCGACCAGCCGTTACTACTGATGATTTTTCACGCAAGAGAGCTAAAAGTGGACTGACTGACTGAAACCATTTACTGTCAGATTAACATAGTGTTGTACTAAAAGTGGACTCTGGTTGGGAATGCACAAAGGGTCTGTTCAAGATACACAGCTGGATTGTCCCCTTCTCTGTCAGTGAAGGATTTAATGTTTGCATTTCAACGCCCTCCTTTTCATTCCAGCTTGCCTCTTCCTCTCTTCCTTCTCCCCGACTTCATCCCCATCAAGACATTCTCAGAGTGACTGGGGACTTTTTCACTGGTACTTGTGTTTCCCCATCACATGTTTGTTTACGTTGTTTCTTTGTGTGTTTGAGCTGGTCAGGCTGAAGAAGGCTGATAGATTGAGGCGAGTTATTGTTAAGTGTTTGGTTAGTAGTTCATTCCCTATTTAAAAACATGTGCTCAACATGTTCAACAAACATTCATTGAATGGCTTTCAGTGTACGTTAACACATGCACTTAATAATCATTTAAGAGATGTGTAGGATAAGTCAGAGAATGCGCTAAAACGTGCCGTTAACATGTTCAATAATTGTTCGTTTCACAAATTACGAAGTACGTGAAATATACAATTGAAATTAATTTGTACACGTTTCCACTGAATACTTTGCCTTTTTTTCTTTATTTTTACTGAAACATGCGCTAAAAACGTTTAACACATGTGTATTGGATAACTCACAGTTTACATCAGAGCGTTTTCAAACAAATTTGAATTGCTGCAAAGGACACTTTTGTGCAACACGAAACGAAGGATGCTTTATTGATGATTTTTGTGGAAGCACCGTCAGATGATTTGCGTTGGCGATGAGAAATCTTTCTCCTGTACGCTTCCTAGGAAACTAGTGGCATGGAACTCTTAAGTCTGTTATTGAACTCTTTACTGGATTTAAAATGTCTTTTTTAAAAATCATAATTTTTTATACACATTTCATTTTACATGTGTATACACAGCAACTTCCTTGGAAAACCATATCTGTTAATATAAACGCAATACAACAAAACATTTAGCAAAACGTGACCGAATATTAATAATAAATAATAATAATGAATACTTACATAGCGCCTATTCTCGGCTAGAGACCAAGCTCTAAGCGCTTTACAATCAACACTCGTTTACACAACGGGCTGCCTACCTGGGTAGTGCCGACTGAAGAGCTGCCAGCTGGCGCTTCATTCAGTCGTTTCCCGTGTCATCCAGTCAGTATCGTTCAATATCGGTCACTCGTTTTCCTTACGTCCTTCATTCTTTCCATTTTTCACGCAG
>JADBJO010002023.1:317156-339656 GCA_016801955.1 Conus betulinus | reverse complement strand
TACATGACTTTCTTCCTTCATTCCAACAAAGTATAGATCACGTAACTCTGACAATACACACCATTATGTTTATTTTTCTGATGGCAAGTAATTTCATCATATGTTTGTATGTGTTTGCGTTTTTGTACTCCCAGTTCTTACAGAAAAGGGAGTACTTTTCAATGGGAACGAAAAAAATGCTGTCGGTCGGTCTGTCTGTCTGTCTGTCCATGGTCAAAATGTGTTCCACTACTAACGGCTATATCGGCCCATAACGGTTTTTCTTCTTTGGAAAATCTCAGAAAGTACTTGGCTGATCTTTTTTGAAAATTTGTGTGTTCATTATGGGTCATGGATGATGCCCGATATTTCATCTACCGTTATAGCCGTTACTAACGGCTATAATGGCCCATGACAGTTTTTCTTCTTTATGGAAAATCTCAGAAAGTATTTGGCCGCTATTTCTGAAAATTTGTAGGTATATTCGTTATGGATCACATGTGATGGCCAATGTTTCATTTTACCAGAATATCTGTTACTAACGGCTATAACGGCCCAAAACGATTTTTCCTCTTTATGGAATACCTGACACGTATTCAACATAAACTGGGAGTTTGTTTATATGCTTTGCATCTTGTTTTAATATCATGCAGTGGAGAAGAGTCAGGCATTCTGCTACACATTGAGACGCGTCCTGAACATATCTTTAAAACGTAAACAGCCCAAAATAGCGTTATTGAGAAGGAAAAAAAAAAAACACACAATTGATTTCTGTTGCTGGGAAGAAAAAGACTGTTCTGGTAAGTTATGTGGGTTGAGCATAAACCAGAGGAATCAAACAATTTGATTCTGCTACGATGGTGTGTGTGTGTGTGTGTGTGTGTGTGTGTGTGTGAAATACCTCCACCAGATACTATGGACTTTCAATGCTATCTGATGGCGCTATTTCAAACACCTTTTACAATGTGTTTAAATTTCCGCCTGCAGTCGCCTCACTTCGCAACTAATTTCTATCCAAGTGTTTACCACTTACGAAAAGAGAGTGATGGCGATAGTGAACAAGTTTTCCGCGTTTTGTCAGTTTCCTTGAACACAAGCTACAGTAAAGTAAGGTCAGCTTGCCGATCGATTCCCACGTAAACAATGCATTACAGACTTCACTCGTGAGATGGGCCACGATGTAAGCCAAGTATGTATGTAACAAGATTAGTGTTTAAGAAAGAGTTCGCAGTGCCTGTCAAAGTGTTCACGTGTTGGAACAGTTAAGGTAGGAATATACCGCAAAGCACGCTTCATCGCGCCTTTGTAACAGAAAGAAAGGAAAGTGCACTTCCCACTATTCGCCTTTGTAACAGAAAGATAAAGGAAAGTGCATCGCTTCAGTTTCTACTATTCGCTTTCGTAACAGAAATATGAAAGAAAGTATTTCGCCTCAGTTTCCACTATTCGCTTTTGTAACAGAAAGACAAAAGAAAATATTTCGCTTCGGTTTCCACTATTCGCTTTTGTAACAGAAAGATAAAAGAAAGTATTTCACCTCAGTTTGCACGATTCGCTTTTGTAACAGAGAGATAAAAGAAAATATATCGCCTCAATTTCCACTATTCGCTTTTGTGACAGAAAGATCAAGGAAAGTATTTCGCCTCAATTTCCACTATTCGCTTTTGTAACAGAAAGATAAAAGAAATATATTGCCTCGATTTCCACCATTCACGTTTGTAACAGAAAGATAAAAGAAAGTATGTTGCTTCAATTTCCACTAATCGCCTTTGTAACGGAAAGACAAAAAGCATATCGCTTCAATTTCCACTATTCGCCTTTGTAACAGACCCGTTCATTCTGGAGAAACCATGGTCACCACGTGCTGAGACAGAAATGTTCAGTCAGATGAGCCGCCCTCTCAGGTGACGTGCCACATGTGTCAGCTTTTGTCCGCAGTGCAGTGCGGTCGCCCCACTGCCTGCTCGTAGCCTTTGCCTGCAGGCAAACCACCACCTCGTGAGTGCTTCACCCTTGCAGTTTGACACTAATAGCCGGTGATGTGAGACGAACATACAAGCAGACCATTACTGGATGCAAAGAAAGAGCCACTCAGATCAACAGGACGCAGTGAATGTCTTCAATACGAGCAATGGAACTCTAAGGAAACTTAAATATTATCATTCTCTGCGGTCTCTTGATATAAGGTATCAGTGACAATGGCGAAGTGAGACGAATATACAACCAGTCTGTAAATGGTTTGCAAACAAAGAACCCGTCACATCAACAGGAAGTGGTCAATGCCTTCACGATGAGCAAAGAACGTGTAAGAAAAAGCAAAGATTCTTGTCATCTGCCGTCTTGATAAAGGTATCAGCAAACAAACACGTGACCTTGTTTATGCCAACAGCGTTGTAGCAGAACGTGATTCAATGAGGATTCCTGTTCTGGGGATTTGACGGTCTTGTGATCCAAACAGTGTGGGCCAAGTTGGGGGGGGGGGGGGGGGGGGGGGAGAGAAGGGGGGGGTGGTACTGTCAGATGTTTTCAGATGTTTTGGTGTGCTGGTCAAAAAGTCATTCTGTGTAAACTGGAGAAGAAAAAAAATACCTTGAAACTCGCCATTCTGTTGTTACTACGTTTTGCTTGACATCCAATGATTCTGGTAAACTGTAACGAGACGCCTAGGGGCTCGCCCTTCTGTTCTTTCACATTTCGTTTGACGTCAGCTGGTTTCAGGTAAGCTGTAAAGAAACATCTTGGAACTCACTATTCTGTTCTCACACATTTCGTTCGACATCAAATTCTTTCAGGTAAAACTGTAAAGAAACGCCTGAGGAGCTCGCCACTCTGATCTTATACATTTTGTTTGACATCCAAATGTCTCAGGTAAAAGAACTCCAGTCGAATCTGCTAAGATATGTCTTATGATGTGGAAGAACTTCGCTAAACCGTATTCGTACGCATAGTACAAAATAACACAATGTTAGCTAAAACAGAGCATAATACCGCAATGCCATGCACAGAACTACAACACAATACAGGTCAACACAACACAATCCAACACAATGTAATATAAACCTTTTTTTTCCCACATTGATTCCACAGCTGCCGTGCTCCTCAGTCCCAATGGCACTGTGGCGGATGCTGACGGCAGTGTGTGTGCACGTCTTTCTACACATGGTCGTCACACACAGCACAACCATCCACAACACATTCACCAGTCAGACAGCGCTATCAGACCGGATGTACCTCTCCAGTGTTCTCCTTTCCCTCGACTTCCGGGCCCGCTCTGAACTGGACTGCGCCCGAGCATGTGCGACCTCTGACCTCTGTGTGACCTTCACCTTTACGAAGGAGTCGGGTGCTTGCCGTGGGCACTAGTAAACGTACGTCTCAAACGGCCTTCGGCATCAAGTTCAACCCGACCGTTCGAGATACGTCGTGATCTATTCGAAACGGACAGCTAGTATCCTCCAACCAATCAACGCTCAGCATTGAGCCGACACCCTTGGCACATGGAAACAATGGCGTCTTCCAGCAAGGTGGTCAAACTGTCCGATTCAGAGACCAAACAATTAATTGAATTGTACCAAGGCCATGATGTGCTTTGGAATGTCAATTCAAAAAATTTTAAGAATCTGAAATATTCGAGAAAAAGCTTTGTATTCAATTGTACAGTCGTTTGAAGCGGCAAGTGGGATCATCACAATGACCTTCACCTCACATCCGTTTTAAAACTATCGTGAAGCACTCCGTCCGTTCGACACTGACTGGTCAGACCGCACAGGTTCAAACGTTTCGTCTCAACCGTACGGGCGGGGAGGCTCGTGTGTCAGCTCTCTCTCTCTCTCTCTCTCTCTCCTCTCTCTCTCTCTCTCTCTCTCTCTCTCTCTCTCTCTTTCACACACACACACACACACACACACACACACACACACACACACACACACACACACACACGCACACTGGCAATCACTCACCCTCATTCCTCTCTCACTCACCGGAACCGGGACCTTGTGATTTCTCCCAGAATGGCTGGATTCGCCATGTGCTAATGACGCAGACTGCCTGCACCTCATCCCCACACGCCTGCGACAGATGCCCTGGAACAAGATGCCCGAATGCTTCTATGGGCACTGTCTGTGCCCCGTGCCTACCTTCTACTCTGTCAGCCAACGTCTGTGTCACCTAGGTGAGAAGGAGGCAACTCTCTCTCTCTCTCTCTCTCTCTCTCTCTCTCTCACACACACACACACACACACACACACACACACACACACACATTTTCAATTTAGTCTGGTATAAACCTTGCTCTATGCAAGCTTCATAAGTGCTTCAGATATGCTGGGAATATACGAAGAAAACTGTACTCCTTGGAAGACAGAGAAATAGGGTCTGGTTTGACCTTGTGTGTAAACAAAGCAGGAAATGATTGAGAATAGACTTACACAGGGGCATCAGGTTTCATAATGATGAGGACAGGGCGGCATGTTGTGAAAAAGAAATAGCCTACAAGGAGTTACTCAGACAAAAATGAAAATGACATAAAGATAATATCATAGTGTCTCTACAAGACAGCCTGCAGAATCCCAAGAAATTCTGGGATAACATTCCATTTATCAAACCTAAATTTACCCAGCCAATAATTTCCATTCAAGTCTGGTATAACCACTTTGAACGTGTATTTAACGTTATTGCAAATTAAAATGTTCTGGGCTATGTTGATAGCGATCGATGTGAATGCCTCACCGACACAGACATCGATATCAATTCTGACCCTCCAAACGAGAAAATATCTGATATTGAAATAAAAAGTGCGATCAAAGACTGAAGAGACCAAAAGCAACGGGACAAGATGATATGATAGGCGAATTTTACAGTGTTGATATTATTGTAACTTTTTTAAAGGATTTTTTTTTTTCACCATTTTTTTGACAATGGCTTGTATCCAGATGAATAGTCCTTGCCAATCTTATACCCTGTATTTAGAAAGGGATATGAATGTACTTGACAACTACAGAGGAATCTCACTGCTGAATATGTACAGCAAGTTTTATAGTTTTGTATTATTTCAAAGAATCACCAAATGAATTAATGATAACAAAATAATCTGAGAAGAACACACACTGGATTTAGAGCAAAGCATTAGTACCTCAGACAATGCTAATGACAATGAGTCAGAAACAGCTCGTAAGACACAGGGAATTGCATGTCGCTTTTATTGATTTTCGTAAAGCATTTGATACAATCCACAGAGAGAAACCATGGAAAACGCTAAGTGGCAATGCTATTAAAAGGTATTGCTAATGCAATTAAAAGCATGTGCGCTGTTGTTAAGACTCGTTTCGGGCAGGTGGTGATCTGTCTGAATATTTCTTCTGCGCTCATGGCCTTCAGTAAGTGATGCATGCTAGCCTGTCCTGTTTTCCACGTTCATCAACTGACTAGCTGAAGATATCATCAGTGATGCTATACATGAATTTCGCTGTATCCTAATTTCGTAGAACCGTTTGTTCTTTTCTTCGCTGATGACGTGGGCATTATTTCGGATAATGTTATAGGTCTGCAGACACAACTAAATATACTATACAACACGTCTAAACGCCCAGCTCTTATGGTTAGCTTGGAGACATCTAACATTGTTGGCTACAGAAAAGGTGGTTATCTTTCCATGAAAGAAGAATAGTATTTTTGAGAAGTAAGAAAAGTTTGGTTTTTTTTTAAATGTCAGCGTGTACAAGCATCTATACATATAAAAGGCAATTCTGTCTGTCTGTATGTATGTTTGTTCCTCCGCCGTGCCTAAACCGCTGGATGGATCTTCACCATATTTGGCATGCATCTTCACTTAACCAATAAAAAGTCTTGACGGGCCCTGATTTTCAAATTAAAAGGGGTTAGTTTAAAATAAATAAATAAATGACCATTTCTACCCTTGCGCCAACAGGGATTCACGCTGAATGAAGTTCTCTCAGACACAGTTCTACCCCTTGTGCCAACAGGGATTCACGCTGAATGAAGTTGTCACACACACACGCGGAGCACGAAGGGACAGTAGGGCGGGAAGGGGGTAGAGAATGGGAGCGGGATGATGACTGACTGGAGCGGGACAACGGGGCAGAAAGACAAAGGGCGGCTGCAGCTTACACGGTGAGACTGAAGAGGAAACACAGGAGCGCCTTGCAGCCATGGATTCACGCTGAATGACGTTGTCACACACAAATGACGTCTTGGAAAAAAAAAATCAATGACGTAGTTACTAACAATGACGTGTCAATAGAGCAGAAAGAGACAGGAGAGTGTCAAAAGACCACTTGCTAGGGCTGCTTTATGAGACAAGAGCGGGAGAATGGGGCGGAAGCGGGTACAAGCTACATCAACGCGGGTAAGCTAGTCGTTAAAAATATATCTAACAACAATGCTGTCTTGCCAGTCTACATTTACAGGATCTCGTAGATCGTGCTAGAAAAGTAAAGGCATTTGTGTTATTATGATCCATTGTGTTATTATGATCCACTGGAGACCATTCTCCAAATACATCTTGAAAATGTTTGTCAGATTCAGCCAGTTTTGACGTATGGCTAAGAGATTTGGGGACTGACACAGGATCAAGAGTGCATTGAAAGAGTTCATCTGTCTGCATTGAAAAGGTTTACTGGAGTTAAGCCAAGGTCTCAAAGACATTTAGTACATGGAGAAATTGGTAGATTTCCCATTTTTGTCAACACATATTCTAGGTGTGAGAAATTTGGCTGCATGTATATTTGATTGATGATAGGTATCAAAAAAAAAGTTTATAAAATGCTCTTGTGTCTGCAAAGTCAAAAATACAGCACCTGGGCCTGCAAAACTCGTAATGTTTGATATAAATTTGGTTTGGTGTCGTTTGGGAGGCACAGAGTGTTAGTACTATTAATGTGTTTATGAGAGAATTCAAACAGAGATTGATCGATTTTCAACCCCTTACATGTATCTTGTGAAGAAAACAAAAGTTCGAAGAAGTTTTGCAAGATTTCGGGGTGGAATGTCTTCTCTGAATTCACATGTCTTAGAGTATTTTATTACAGCGAACAGTGATCATGACAAATTGTGTCCATCCTGCAAAAACACACCAGAAACTGAATTACATTTTGTACTTGTATGCCCGATGTGCCCTGAAATAAGAAATGAAATTTATTCAGCCCAAGTACTTCCTTAAGCCGCGTATGTTTTAAGTTCTGCCTTCTCATGTCAAGTAAAAACGAAGATACTGTTTTACGGTTATCTCATTTTGTTTACAAAGCGTTAACCATTCGGGTCCAGTCTATTCAATCTAAAATATATCCCCGTTATGCTACTGTTCGTATGTTATGGGCAGAGGCCTGACATTAAATCATCTTTTACTTCTCTCTCTCTCTCTCTCTCTCTCTCTCTCTCTCTCTCTCTCTCTCTCCTCTCTCTCTCACACAGTCTCTCTCTCTCTCTCTCTCTCTCTCTCTCTCTCTCAATCTCTCTCTCTCTCTCTCTCTCTCTCTCTCTCTCTCCTCTCTCTCTCTCTCTCTCTCTCTCCGTCCCGTGTTTGTGCGTCTATGTGCATACGCGTGTGTAATTTTGTTCACATATATGAATGTGTGTGTGAGTATGTATGTGTATGAATTTGTGTGTGTTTGGGGGGTGTATGTGTGTGCATGTGTGTGTGTGTGTGTGTGCGTGTGTGTGTGTGTGTGTGTGTGTGTGTCAGAGTGCCCGGTCTCCGACCTCCAGTCCAGCTACAGCCGGTACCAGCAATTAGCGGTCAATGTGGCAGGCTTCCCCATGGACTGTCTGGGGGTGGCCCACTGCCAAACGGTCTGCGCCTCCAGAACAGACTGCTACTTCTTCTCAACCACCAGCACATACGACAGCAGCGCCCTCAGAGCCGTGTACCCCCAGGGCACCTCCCACGTCGGCACCGTGACACAGCAAGACAGAGACATGTACCACAGACACTGCGCCTGAGCAGTCCCTGCACTCACTGCCTACGCTCTCAGCTCCTCTGCTCATATTCCTGAGCATCTGTCCCCATCAGCTGTAAACCCTGCGCAGTGTCGTCTCAAATGTTTATAGATGTGATTCAATGGATATGGACTAATGCGCACGCAGTGACAACTCCTTAAAGAAACTGAAACTGGAACTTCCAGTCCAAAATTACTGTGGAGGTTTTCTTTCTGAAAAAAAAATCGGGATTATTAGAACGCCGACAATGACAAATGCAACGACGACGAAGCAGAAAAAGTATGATAATTAGCTGCTGTACTAGAGAAAATTACAGTCAACTAGACAAAGGAAGAAGCTAAAGGCATATGCAGTGTATATTCGCATGCTATGTACACACATTAGCCCTTAGCTTTTTATGTAAGATATTGTGTTTGTTTCTACCAGTGCACATGTGGTTTTAAAAGTATGCACACTCTAGAATATCTTTTGGCATTATTGTTTGATTCTGTGTTCTTTGGATTATAAATGTCTTACTTACACATTTGGTTTTAACACTTTTTTCTCAAGGTAATTTTCTTAACATTCCAATTTTTTAAACGATCCTGTTATTCCTTTATGTTCAAGCACTTGCCATTAATTAGGCAAAATCAAGGTTTGAAAAATTAATGTTTTGAAAACCGTTTCAGTTTCACGTGCTTCATACAAGGAAACAACTGCTGTAGGACCAGTACCACATGGACAGGCTGAGTTTGTCCTTCTCATCACTAACTTCCTAGGAACTAAGGAACAAACGAAAACCAGAGATATTGGTCACTGCCCACAAGACACACACTCTGATAGAAATAATAAGAAATAGGTAAGATCTCAGCCGGGATAGAAGGCATGGATTATCTTTTTTTTTTTAAATTGAATGCAGGAGCGGTGTTATTGAGCCAGTTGATATATGAAGGGAAGATATTCAGTGTTTACGCGATTTGTCTGGTATATGGTGGAAAAAAAAGTCCCACACCTCTGTAAAATCTCTGTTCCATTCTGCTACCATATTATCTTTACTGATTCTTTGAAGACTGTGATATTGTGACAATTTGTTGATTCGGTCATTCCATGGTTCACCTTAGTTTGACGTCAGGCAAAGAATTTAAACAGGTTTTCGAATTTTCATCGTCCACCTTTTACGAAGACACTAACTATGTCCGGAGAGTTCATATTAGCTTAGCCAACATAATAGAGTACAAGCTGCCGAACATTGCTATACCTGTGATCTATGCGATATTTTTAATGGAGAATACTCAACTACGAGTATTAGATAAACTAATTATATTAAAGTTTTCTTCTGATTTGGATAAGGATAAAGATAATTACACATGCAGTTATGAAATAAGTACAGAAAGGAATGGAAGATACTGAACAAGAATTAATTTAAAACTGAAGAAAACACAAGGGAAATTATCCACACACAAAATTAAGTACTAGTCTCATTGCGTCATGAAATAACGGAAGTTCTACTTTGCTCTAAAGCAAGATGCTTTGACAATTAGGAAGTTTTCACAAAATACTTCTGCAATCTTAAAAAAAGACTAATGATGTTAGTAAACAAATCACAAAAAATGGTTAAAAGTAATGGGAATGTAATAAAAGACCCCAGAGAAATAACAAACTAAGTTTATCATTTTCATGTGCACTTTTACTTCAAGATGAGAACAAAAGCATTTATCTTTTTGAAAGAAGGGCTCTGATGAGTGAAATACCACGACTGTTCACCGAGGACAGGCATTGCTCAGAATGGGAGATCACTTTAGAAGTAGGAACTGTTCTCTGACAATAATGGCTGTCCTTTGTGGCACCTTCCGAAATATGGGCTTCATAAACAATCAAAAGAAAAACGTTCATGAACATAAATGCGCATGAAATGGACAATGGAAACATACATATACAGGTTTGAACAGCAGTTTTTGTGCAGAAACGCGAAAAGCTAAGGACATACTGTGTCTCCTTTGCAACCCCCTCTTCGTACGTATGGGGAAAATGATCGAGTGGCCCCACCGAGTCCAACCACTACCATTGTGTCCAATAGTTATTTCCTGAATTACCGTTCACATTTTTTTTCCTCCGGTTCATGTAATTCTAGTAAACTGAATCAAAAGCTTTTTTTTAATCGGTAGAAGTAATAGTCCTATCGAAAGAAAAGACATGAACTGTGGACGACGAAATGCAAATATATATATATATATATATATATATATATATATATATTTCAGCAGGCAGATATACACATCAATCTTTCACTCTCAAGAGAGAGAGAGAGAGAGAGAGAGAGAGAGAGAGAGAGAGAGAGAGAGAGAGAGAGAGACAGACAGACAAACAGATAAGACATAGAGGGAGGGGGAGAGAGAGAGAGAGAGAGAGAGAGAGGAGAGAGAGAGATGGACAGACAAACAGGTAGACATAGAGGGCGGACAGAGACAGACAGACAGACAGACTATAGGCTCAGAGTTGGGGCTTTCAAACTCCGACTTGCTCACTGCTGACAGAAGACCACAGAGTCTACACGCAATTGTTGTTGTCGTTGTTGTTGATGTTGTGACGGTGGTGGTCTACGTCGAAGTGGCCGATGCCTAAGGACATGATGCAAAAGTTGACAGGGTGCTGTGTCTCTGACTGTGGCTGTGGCAGTGGCTGGCCAGTGTGATGTGACATGACAGACTGCCAGACACCCAGCACAAGGCATGTCAAGGCACTGCATGGAAGTCTTGACGATGGACGAACCTCACGTTTTTTTTTTATATATTTCATTTCATTTTACTTTAGTTTAGTTTGGTTTACTTTACTTTGCTTTATTTCAGTTTAGTTTATCTTAGTTTGTTTTATTTCACTTTGTTTTATTTCGTTTTGTTCTCTTTTTGTTTTATTCATTTCATTTTCATTGTATTTCAATTCATTTCATTTTGTTGCATTTTATTTTGTTTCATTTCATCTTATTTATATTGTCTTCCTTTTGTTTTGTTTTGTTTTGTTTTTTTTTTTTTATTCATTTCATTTTTATCTTAGTTCGTTTTATCTTATTTCATCTCACATTGTGTCATTTTGTTTCATTTGGTTATATGTTTTCTTTCATGTTACCTTATTTATTTCATTTTGTCTTCTTTTATTTCGTTTTATTCTATCGTTATTTCATTTCTTTTTCTTTTTTTTTTAGAATGGGGAGAAGGGGTGATGGTGGTACTGCTATTCTGCACTTCTGCCAATAGGATTTCTTCAGCGGGGCGGTCTACCCACTGTTTCTCAAGTGTCTGGGTCACCGGAGTAGAAACTCGCAGGATGAACCAAGGTACAGTCATGTTCTTTGCATTTTGCAGGCTGTCACATTCATGTTCTGCCGTATGGATTTTTCAGTCGTTATTTCAGAACCTTTCTGATATAACGGACGATACTGTTCTGTTTGAATAGGTACTATCATTCGTTTTAGTTGCAGCAATTCATATTAAAGGCAGTTGTCCAGAATATCTTCTTCTGGCCACATCAACTATTGTGCCTTTCATTTGCTGGGTGTATTGCCGTATATTCTCCTTTCTGTTGGAACAAATCGTGAGCACTGACTCGTAGTCTCGATTCGTCACGACCCACTTTGTTCCACTATTTTTTTTTAAGTTCTCGTTTCTTTTTTTTTTTTTTTTTTTTTTTTTTTTTTTTTTTTTGGTATTTTTTAATAAAACGTATTTAGGAATGATTAAAAACATAACAGCAAACAACTTTGTTGTTGAGTGTGTGTGTGTGTGTGTGTGTGTGTGTGTGTGTGTGTGTGTGTGTGTGTGTGTGTTTCATGTGTACATATTATTTTACTGAAAACCTATGTGCTTTTATACGGGTTTGCCTTTTCAATAGCAATTTTTTTTGGAGGGAGGGGTGGGGGGGTAAAAAGTAATGGCTAATCGCTCCATTGAAAGCGTATCGAAAGAGTTATTTTCTTGATATATTTACAGTTTCTACATGTGTGTGTGTGTGTGTGTGTGTGTGTGTGTGTGTGTGTGTGTGTTGTGTCCGTGCGCATTAAAAACAATGCTATCAATGGGAAGAGAAACTCAGTAACAGTGACAACAACAACAGCAGCGGCGGCAGCAACACACACACACACACACACACACACACACACACACACACACACACACACACACACACACACACACACACACACACACACACACACACACACACACACACACACACACACACACACACACACACACACACACACACACACACACACACACACACACACACACACACACACACACACACACACACACACACACACACACACACACAAGAAGAAGCAAAGGTACCACAGAAGCCGGTAGATGCTATCCCCTGAGGAATGTGGACAAAACCAGTAATATAACCCCCAGTGAAAGCAGTAGCCTGCCTCTATGGCAGAGAGCACAGACCTGGCAAAAACATCAATGGCACTTAGAATTAACAAACAAAAGATCCAGAAATGGCGTGCAAATTTCAGAGCCGCAATGATTGAGTTCATCGATCAAGGTTTCGCTCGTTCACCGGTGAGAAAAAACACTGAATTAATGCCCTGAAATGTGCACCGCTGACGGCACTGTTAGTTCCGGTCCCAAGTGGTCTTGTGTTTGGGATTTCGTGCTTTCACCGTTAGTATTGTTTTGGTTGCTGCTTATATACGAGCTGCTATCGATTCGCTGTCGAGCTGTTTTGTATATACGAGCTGCTGTTGTTCCGCTGCGGAGCTGCTTTGTATATACGAGCTGCTGCTGATTTGCTGTCGAGCTGCTGCTGATTTGCTGTCGAGTTGCTTTGTATATGTGAGCTGCTGTTCATTCGCGCTGTCGAGCTTTTTTGTGTATAAGAGCTGCCTTCGCTTCGTTGTCGAGTTGCTTTGTATATACGAGCTGCTGTCGATTCGCTGTTGAGCTGCTTGGTATATACGAGCTGCTGTTGATTGATTGTCCAGCTGCTTTGTATATACGAGCTGCTGTCGATTCGAAAGCAGGCCACGCGCCATAAGATAGCATTTTGCACTGAAACACTATCTCCTCCATGCAAGCGTTTCGGGGCCTACCATAAATCTGAGTCAGCATCTAATGTTAAATTCATACCTGATCAAAACAACAACCCCCACCCCACCCACCAATTACCCCCCCCCCCCCCCCCCCCCTTTTTTTTTTTTTTTTTTTTTGGGGGGGGGATCTTCACCGATGAAATCACACTTTTCAAATACAAGACCTTCCCGCTAGTTCACCCACATTTCGGGCCTTTGCACTCACGCGTGACTCTATCTTTGCGCCGGCCTCAAGAGCACAGAATAATCCCGTTCCTTTGATTTTACTCTGTCTGCTTGGAACCATCTGGCTAGCACCGTGATGGCCATACGAAAGACAATGAGGAGAATCAACTTTCAGACAGAATATCCATTTTCAACACAGTCCAAATGCTAGTCTATAAATACTCGAGTCCTTAAGTAAAGGCCTTGGCGCATACTGTTTGGTGTGCCGCCTGTGAACATGCCAACCTCCCCCAAACCGGAAGCAAACATCCCCGCCGCTTCTCAACCTGCAGCTGTCCAGAACACGCCAACACTCAGTTTCAGTTTCATCAAGGAGGTGTCACTGCGTGCGGACCAGTCCATAATTTATACGCTACGCCATGTTCGCCAAGTTTTGAGACCACTCCCGCCTGATTTACAGCTGGTGGATAAATGAATTATAATGCCAACGCTCTCGGAGGAGGTGGTGTGCCCATGTCTAGGAGAGCGTAGGGGTTCACAACACACCTGATCTCTGACAGTGTAGGGTTCACCACAACACGTGATCTCTGACACTATGCTGGCTCAGCGAGGCCTGTGGGGTGGTCGTTGACGATGTTATCAGCAGACGACACGCCTGACCGGTTCTCTCTCTGTTCTCGTCATGCAAACCAGACAGCGTTCCGGCTTTGTGCCTGAGCAGGGGGATGGGTGTGTGTGTGTGGGGGGGGGGGGGGGGGGGGGGGGGGAATGGAGGAGAGTTAAGCGCTGACAGGGAGGGAGGATCTCTCTCTGAGCTCTTCCTCCTGCGCTCTCTCTCTCTCTCTCTCTCTCTCTCTCCACACAACGAACTGGGGTGAATTGGAAAATTTAGATTTAAAACGGGTTGGTTTAAACAACAGAATAAATCCATTGCTTGAGACTGTCGACAAAGCAAGCTAGCAAGCTGTAGCGTCATTATGTTATCAACAGTTTTCATTTTCTCCCTCCCCCCCCCCCCCCCCCCCCCCCCCCCCATCCTATGATACCTCCTACCTTTCCCTACTCCTTGTATTAGTTCATACTATAGACTACATACCTCTAGTCGTCTCCTGTTGTTCTCATATTCAGAATAGTAGTTCCTAGAACTCCTCTCTCTCTCTCTCTCTCTCTCTCTCTCTCTCTCTCTCTCTCTCTCTCAGCCAATAAGATTGTCAACGCCACTTTCCGCGCATTTAACCTTTACTGTAAAAAAAAAAAAAAAAAAAAAAAAAACGATACAGAAGAACAGATACACAAAGGCCAAGATGTCTCAGGTGAAATATCAATCCATACAGTAAAACAATTTCGCTTCTCACCGAGTTTCAGTGGCCGGGCGGACAAGCCATAGCCAGATGAATGCTGTATAAATGAGTATATACACTACAGGTCATCGCAGGGTACAGAAACATTAGTCATCACACACACACACACACACACACACGCACACACACACACATACATGCGCGCGCGCGCACACACGCACGTACGCACGCACGCGCGTACGTACGCACGAGCACACACACACACACACACACACACACACACACACACACACACACACACACTTGTGCTTGGCACACCGAGGCTTGTGTACCACACCTGTTTACCTACATAGCACGTGGGTTACCTATAGACTTCGATCTTTAACCTCACCCCAAACACCAGTCCTCACCCTAAGCCGAAATGTTGCCACTGTCGCTTTGAACTTTCAAGCATTGGTGATTGTTGGCAATATCACAGTAAGGCATGCCTGTTTATACACAAATTTTCTCAATGAAGTCTTAACGGCACCGGGCTGCCGTCGGTTAAGTTACGATTTTTTTTTTTTTTTTATCTCATAAGCAATATCAGGGGAAGACAACTGTTGCAAGTGAAACTAGAGTCATTTTGGCATTGATTCCTTTCCTTTTGACGTGTTTCATGATCAGTAAGACTTGGTTTCAGCGCGTTTTACCCAGTCCAGATAGGAATACAGACAGTCAGAGAGAGAAAGTAAAGTGAAGGAAGGGGGGGGGGGGGGGGGGGGGGGGGGGGGGGGACTAACAATTACACAGAAAAAAAAAACGGACGGGCACACAACCAGCCAGAGAGACACACACACACACAGAGGAAGACAGAAAGAGCGTCAGAGACAGAGAGAGACAAAGAGACTGAGAGAGAGAGAGAGAGAGAGAGAGAGAGAGAGAGAGAGAGAGAGAGAGAGAGGAGTCAAAGAAGGACAGATAAACAAACGGGCAGGCAGACACATACAGTCGACTGACAATATCAGAAAGGGGATAGGCAGTTAGAGAGAGAGAGGTGGGGGGGGGGAGAGAGAGAGAGAGGGGGGGGGGGGTGAAGGAGAAATGGAGGGAGGGAGAAGATATATACAGCCAGCCACAGACAGACAGACAGGCGGACGGACAAAAAACAGATAGGAATATAGGCTTTGGGACACACACACACACACACACACACACACACACACACACACACACACACACACACACACGAGAGACAGAGACAGAGACAGAGAGAGAGACAGAGACAGACAGAGACAGACAGACAGACAGACAGAGGGCAGACAGACAGACAGACAGAGGGCAGACAGAGGCGCACACACACACACACACACACACACACACCACACACACACACACACACACACACACACACACACACAGAGACAGACACAGACAGACAGACAGACAGAGGGCAGACAGACAGACAGAGGCACACACAGACAGAACATGATGGCGTGCGGTACACTCGCGGACACAACAACGAATGCACTCCCCGCTTGCCAGCACTTAATCCAGCGTGAACAGATCAACGGATTAAGCCGGGGACTGTGTTTGGAAAAAAGGGTCGGGAATGCAGGGCAGAAATCACACTGCTCTTTGGCCACGGCTGCCACCGACCGCTTACACAACCACGTCCTCCCCGCCAGTGCAAAGCTCTGGACTGGCTTAGTACTCTCGTGAGGTCTGTGGCGAGCAGATCCTTTATTATGAGTGTCACCACGTACATTATGGGTCAAGATACAGAGATGCTGGTGTATGGGCAACTAGCTTTGCACAGCGAGTGTAGAGATGGACACGACTCGTGAAGACCCGTAACACTCAGCCATGTCCAAAAGACACGAAGAGAGGAATCTTTCGTTGTGTGGACTGTGTGTAAATACATGTGAGTTGTAAAGACACACTCTCAAAGTGCCGTGGGGATTATGCTGACGACATGTCAAACGTGAAATAAACATGAGTGGCGAAGATGTAGGTGGTCAGTCACGCTGGCTGTTATGTCCAGATAGCCGAGTTGTGCTGATCTGTGCTTCAGTTATGTGGATACTGTGTGAATAGTCACGAGTGATGAAAAACAGACACACACACACAATCATCATGAACCATGGAAAGATGTGTGAGTTGTAAAAAAAAAAAAAAATGCGCACCCAGTCACGTGGACTATGTGTGTAAATCTGCATGAGTTGTTAAGAAATCTTCATTCCGTCAAGAGGATCGTGTGTAAATAGATATGAGTTGTCAAGAAATTTTCACTCATTCATGTGACTTGTGTGTAAAGATACATGAGTTGTGAAGACACATGTAGCTTCAGTCATGTGGGCGATTATAAAGATATCTGAGGTGTGAAGACACATGTAGCTTCAGTCATGTGGGCGATTATAAAGATATCTGAGGTGTGAAGACACATGTAGCTTCAGTCATGTGGGCGATTATAAAGATATATCTGAGGTGTGAATACATGCACACTCAGTCATGTGGACTATATGTAAAGATATTTGAGTTGTAAAGACCTGTTTACAGTCCGTTGTGTGGGGACTAGAATAGCTCATTGGTAAAGCGCCGGACTCGTGATCCGGGGGTTGTGTGGGTTCGAATTTCGGTACAGGGGGATTTTTCCCTCGGAGTTAACATTGGTTCTGACTCCTCCATTCCCCATACAGTCCTTCGAATGAGACTATAAACCGAGGTTCCGTGTGTGAACGCACGCACAACATCTTGCACACACGTAAATCCCATCACCAACTTTCGGAAGAGAAGGCCAGTTTGGCCGTTGGTATGGATGACACGTTACACATAGCATGCACCTTCCCCGAAGGTGGAGTATGGCTGCCTTAATGGCGGGATAAAAAAAACGGTCATACACTCAAAACTCCACTGCCTGTCTACACAGGCAGTGTCCGCAGGAGTATCAGCCTGCGTACGCAGAAAGAACGAAAGAAAGAAGTCTGTTATGTGTACATTGTAAAGATATCAATCATGATTTTGAAGATAATGAGTTGTGAAGCCATGTACACTCAGTTGCGTAGACAAGTTTAAAGATATCTGGGTTGTGAAGACATGTACTCTCGGCCATGTGGACAATTCAAAGGTATCTGACTTGTTAAGACATATACACTCAGTCATATGGACTTTTTGTAAAGATATCTATTTGTGAAGACATGTACAGCTAGTCACTTGGACTGTTTGTAAAGTTACATGTGTTGTAACGACATAGTGTCAATCATAACTGAGTGAGGACATTGCACTGAATTATGTACTCTGTTCGTAAAAACACATGAGCTGGAAAGACGTGTACTCTGAATCATGTGGACTCTGTGTAAACATCAGTCAGATATGTAAACATGTCAAGATAAATAAGATATGAAAACACATGCAGTCAGTCGTAGGTACTATGTGCAAAGAGACTTGAAACACACATCCTCAGTCCTACTTGAGTGAAGACGCAAGCATTGAGACTGTTGAAACTGTGTGTAAACATTCATGAATAATGAAGATACACATTGTCAGTTGTATATACCACGTGTAAAGATCCACAAGTTGTGAGGATATATATATATATATATATATATATATATATATATATATATATATATATATATATAGAGAGAGATAGAGAGAGAGAGAGAGAGAGAGAGAGAGAGAGAGAGAGAGAGAGAGAGAGAGAGAGAGAGAGTCATTTTTACACTGCTGCAACGAGATGGATCACGTTTATGGATACAAGATGTGACTGATAAAGTTGTTCTTGATGGTGCATGCCACGATAGTTCAGCCCAATGGATTATGTGTAGATAATTCACTGGTCAAAAGATCACCTCGTGCAATCGTACGAACTGTCGCAGCTGTGTATGTACACAGATATATATATATATATATATATATATTTTTTTTTTTTTTTTTTTTTTTTTTTTTTTTTTTTTTTTTTTGTAAATCGTTCTTTTGACATTTGCTGCAGCAATATGGATTGAACACAAACACGTCCAATTTATGAAAACTCTACTCACGGTACCGATTAACGGCGCTACTGTCAAGTGATTTATGTGCGGAGATACATTCGTGGTACCTACAACTCACCGCAGCGAAGAACTGTTCAAGACACAGGTTAGTAAACGAGTCAAGATTGGTATGACCAGCCTAGTATGTTGTTTTCATGTCGGCCCATGCTCAAATCGGAAGACTACAATTATGTTCCTGGGGCGGTGTTTTCAGTATGCGCTCTCCTGATCATTTCAGAATGAAGACAGTTATAGCACGAGTTTAGTAATAAATACCTCCCATTTCGACTTTATACGGGAAAGACATCACTTAAATGTGTAACTAGAGCTTTCTTTCACAGACGCACGCGCACAACACACGCCTCGCGCGCGCGCCTTACACACACACACACACACACACACACACACACACACACACACACACACACACACACACACACACACACACACACACACACACACACGCGCGCGCGCGCGCGCGCGCGCGCGCGCGCATGCATGCATGCATGCACGCGTACGCATGCACACACACACGCACGCACACACACACCACACACACACACACACACACACACACACACACACACACACACACACACACACACACACACACACACACACGCAAGCACGCACGCACGCAGACGCGCTACATACACAATAGAATACTCTTTTTTCTCTCTGTCTGTCTGTCTGTCTATCTGTCTGTCTGTATGTTTGTCTCTCTCTCTCTCTCTCTCTCTCTCTCTCTCTCTCTCTCTCTCTCTCCATCTATCTCTCTATCTCTCTATCTCTCTATCTATCTATCTCTCTATGTATCTACCTATCTCCATTTGCAGTTAAAAAGCGTGGCAAACATTCGATCAAAGAGCATTGGCAATGTATGGAACGGAACCGGTGACGTTGATCGTTCTGGCGATGCGAACGAAAACAAAACAAAAAAAAACGAAACGAAACAAAACAAAAGGAAGACCAAAAAAAAAAAAAAAAAAAAAAAAGAAAAGGGAACAGGAGGAAAGGGCTTGACAACTTTTTACCTAAAGGTTCTTCTACACGATCCTGGGCTTTCGTCGGCTGTGTGCGTGTGTTTCTCCCCGGTAATAGTGGACGAGTAATAGAGACTGGGCGAATGAAAGAGTAAGGGGGTGGGGAGTGTTAAATTAAAGAGAAGGAGGGGGGTCTGGGGGTGGGGCGGGAAGAAAAAGTGTGTGTGTGTGTGTGTGTGTGTGTGTGTGTGTGTGTGTGTGTGTGTGTGTGTGTGTGTGTGTGTGTGTGTGTGTGTGTGTGTGTGTGTGTGTGTGTGTGTGTCTAAAAGGAATCTCCAAATTGTGTAAATCAAATACACTCACAAATTACTGTATTTACCCTCCGTGCATGAAAGGTTATAACACGGTTGAAATATTAAACTCTCTCTCTCTCTCTCTCTCTCTCTCTCTCTCTCTCTCTCTCTCTCTCTCTCTCTCTCTCTCTCTGTATGATGGGGTAGTGTCGCAAAAGAAACCTAGCGTGCCAAGCTAAGAGTGCAGTACTGTGTTACTTTTGTTTCCTGTCTAACCTACTTTGGTGAGAATGTTTCAAGATATTTCACAGAAGAAATCATTTCACGACGAGCTCTATACTGCCAAAATGCAGTCCTTGCATTTTTCTTTTTTTATTCTGTCCCATCTTCTGTGCCATCTCAGTGATAGTGCACCCACGCCGCTCATTCCGACACCCCGTCCACAGCCACAACCCGGTCAGTCTTGCTGCATTCCGTGCAACGGCAATCCACAGGGAGCAGTCAATGTCAAGTCGTCAAGAGGCAACCCACCCAGAGGAGACACTGCACTGCTGCCGAGTCACTTCGGAGGTGTCCAGTTGCGCCCGTTCTGAATCCAACTTACGCAGGACACCACCTACTAACCCCCTACTGACGACAGAGTGCCCCCACGACCGCCCAACGACAGCCCCCACGGACTCGCCGACCCCACCGTTGACCCCGACGGAATCAAATCAAGGCCACAGACATGGAGAGGACATCGAAACTGAGGTCACCATGAGAGCAGGGCATGAAGGGCCACAGAATTTGAGACATTCTTTTTATGCTGATCAATGAAAATGAGGATGATGAAGATGGTGCTATGAATTTCCATTCCGGTCTGAGACTGCATGACAGGGCTGTACTGTGCGCTTTCTTCCACGATATATCCCGGCGTCAACCAAGCCCCAGATACACATACACCTACAGAGTTGGGAAATTTGACCAACACTCTCAGAGACGCGTCCACTAAGTGGATGAAACTCGACTATGTGGTCCCACGTCTTCCCAACTGAGCGCGTAGCAAACTCAACTCTGAATAAGAGCCGTCGGGAAGAAAATTCCTACATGACTCTGATGGGAATCGAACCCACGACCTCCTAGCCGGGAGTCTGCGATGCTAACCACTTCGCCACGGCGGCTGGTCAATCCTTACACTGCGCATCATGAGGCAATGAAGAGGGCTGTGGCAGACATGTGATGATGGACCCCTTGATGATCAGATATTGTGCCAGAACTGAAACGATCCGCTACAGGTTGTTTAACGTGATAAAAATCGCGTTTCGGATAAGTTTAATCGATTGCCACTTAATCTGTGGAGCATAACAGCGTTGATGAGTGAAAGAAACAGGCAGGACAGAATAGCAGGTGGATCTTACTGATAGCTGATACTGAACACTTGCTGCGGTCGATGATGTCTTGCAAAGGCTCGACCGTGTGACGGTGACATATCGACACGGTGACATACAGACATGATGACATATAGACACTGTGACATACATACACACTGTGACATACAGACATGGTGACATACAGACACTGTGACATCTGGACACGGTGACATCTAGACACGGTGACATATAGACACAGTGACATCTAGACACTGTGACATCTACAGACAAGGTGACATCTTGACATGGTGACATCTAGACACGGTGACATCTAGACATGGTGACATATAGACACGGTGACATCTAGACATGGTGACATATATAGACACGGTGACATCTAGACATGGTGACATACTAGACACGGTGACATCTGGACACGGTGACATCTAGACACGGTGACATCTAGACATGGTGACATATAGACACGGTGACATCTTGACATGACATATAGACACGGTGACATCTAGACATGGTGACATCTAGACACGGTGACATCTAGACATAGTGGCATATAGACACGGTGACATCTTGACATGGTGACATCCACATACAGTGACATAAAGACATACCTCCCAAGGTACAGAGCAGCAAGGCTCGCGCTTGGTACTAAAAGACCACAACTACACAGGAGGACATATGTACTCAAATCAAGACATGATGCCAGACACAATACAAAGTAATACACAACATCAAGATATGACATAGGCGTATGTGAATCGGCAATGACACTGGCTAGCATATTGTCTGATTTCTTTGATTTTGTTTCTTTGTTTGACATGATTTGTAAAAGACTCAAAGAGTTGCCCCAGGCCTTAGTTTACACCACAGTTGTTTGTTTTAGTTTGCGTGTTTGTTTGTTTGTTTGTTCGTGTGTTTATTTGTTTGTTTGTTTGTTCATTTGTTCTTCCGTTCGTTTGTTCGTTTCTTTTTTTTTGTTTGTTTGCTTGTTTTGTTTGTTTGTTGTTGTTTTGTTTGTTTGTTTGCGGGTGTTCCTTCTGAATTTTCATTATTCATTCCTTGTCTCAACTTCTTTGTATTTCCATTATAACTGTGAAATAATATTCAACTAGACTCCAATATTTGTAAATCAGAAATTCCTGAAGTACACTCTGTAAGTTTCATTTTATTTTGCTATGCTCACACATTTTAGTTTCATTGTTACGAGGGGATATAATTGTGAATAGGTTTTGTTAAAGAGAAAGGCTGGACACTGGTCAACTGACCTGTGTCACATTAGACAACCATTCTATAACACAGCGGCCAGCTGGACACTGGTCAACTGACCTGTGTCACTTTAGACAACCATTCTATAACACAGCGGCCATTCCCTTTTCCG
>JADBJO010002023.1:289656-314656 GCA_016801955.1 Conus betulinus | reverse complement strand
CAGAGATCGAGAAACGAGTGCGTGAAGCACTAGCCACTCCGCCCGCCGAACGCTCACTGCGCGCCGCCCACACTTAGGCCTGACACGTCAGTGGGAGAGGTTGGTGGGACTGTGTCTATCGTCCTCTGTTGTCAGAGGTTTGTAGATCTCTATGTCTGTCGTCCTTTGTTGTCATAGGACTGTAGGACTATGTCCATCGTCCTCTGTTGTCAGAGTTTGTAGGACTATGTCTATCGTCATCTGTTGTCACAGGTTTGTAGGACTATGTCTATCGTCCTCTGTTGTCAGAGGTTTGTAGGACTATGTCTATATCGTCCTCTGTTGTCACAGGACTGTAGGACTATGTCTATCGTCCTCTGTTGTCAGAGGTTTGTAGGATTATGTCTATCGTCATCTGTTGTCAGAGGTTTGTAGGACTATGTCTATCGTCCTCTGTTGTCACAGGACTGTAGGACTATGTCTATCGTCATCTGTTGTCACAGGACTGTAGGACTATGTCTATCGTCATCTGTTGTCACAGGACTGTAGGACTATGTCTATTGTCCTCTGTTGTCAGAGGTTGGTAGGACTATGTCTATCGTCCTCTGTTGTCACAGGACCGTAGGACTATGTCTATTGTCCTCTGTTGTCAGAGGTTGGTAGGACTATGTCTATCGTCCTTTGTTATCACAAGACTGTAGGACTATGACTGTGACGAGACGGATTTGAGTGGTAGGTGGGGTCCTCTAGGGGAAGGACTTGGAATAATTTCTCTATGAGAATTATCTTACATTTCACCTACACCCTCTCTCTTACTAGTGGTGGAGGAGCAACTTTCCGGTACTAGTCATCGAAGAAATTTTTATTTGTTCCGGGTATTTGTAAAATACGGAAGACTGGCTCTGAGATAATTTTCCTTAGGCCTGTACTATGAATTACAAGTACTTATAGCTCCGAGATACAGAATTGAAGAGAGAAGTTCAACCATTCAACATTCGATTGAACAACAGGGAACTGACACAAGTTAAGTGCACTTTCACACATCAACTTTTATTACTTATACATAGATAAGAAATGGCGTGACAATTCCATAGGCTGTGTTTCAGTTCTCATTGGACTACCACAATGAGGGGTCCTTCCTCACTCCTACTACTTTACTCGCTGGCACTCTGTGCAGCAAGCTTAAGTTGGCATACAGGGGTTCTGTCTATGTTACACTGAATGTATATGGTTATTATACATCCACACTGCTTGCTAATACCATAGACAGGTTCTCACTGTTTCATCATAAAGTGAGGGTAAGGGTCTGATGGGTTTGAGTCCAGGTGGTAAGCAAACTTAGCTTTGCTTCGGAGAAGACAGTTGTTCTCTCCTGTGGCTGGTGACTGCCCCACTGGTGTAGATTTGTTGTCTGGTGTCGCCCTGGTTTCTGGCGAAGTCCCAGCTCCTGGTTCAGTTGCAATGTGTAGCGTGACCAGGATCCCAGTTTCTGCGATAAAGAGAACTGGATCTGTAGATGAGAATCTGGTGGCTGGCCTGTCGAGTGCCCACATTTACCCTTTTCCTCTTTCTTTCAGAGAGGGTGTGAGACTCAGCCAGCAAAGTTTTCTCTCTATGGTAGAGTTTCTGCTATAATAACTATTGACCTCCACTTTTGTTTAAGGCTAAGTGAAGCTAACAAAAGGGTAGGAGACAGTAATACAATGTTACAGTTTTAGTTATACACTCTTCCTTGTTTCATATGAATCAAATCACACTGACTTGGGCTATGCTTAGTCCAAGTACACATGTGGTGTAGACTTAGAGTCATACACTACAAATCATTCCAATAATCACCAGTATTTATAGATCAGAGTAGCAGTTTTTACCTAGCATAGGCATACTGTTTTCCTGCTCAAAATTGATCATTGAATTATTATCTTAACAGACAGAGTTGCATACTGACAAAAGTCAGGGTGCACACAAAGAGCAGTGGTCAGATTGTTAACAAAGAATCAAAACCACTGGGAGAGAGCTTTTGCCATATGATGGCAAGCAAACTACTACACAAAATAATCATTCATCAGTTTGATAAATGTTGCTGAGCATTTGTACAAAGTACAATGCTAACACACACAGCATACATAAAATCAATACATAGATTCAAAAATGTAAAACAGAGTTCCAACTCACTTTCCTGGGATGAACAGGGAATGACGTGAGATCAAGGAGTTACCAAGAGTTTCCTAGCCTCTGTCCCTTTGTCTTCCTCTGCTCTTGTCTACAGGCAGTCCTGAGGGGTCAGTGAAGCTGAGCTGGTGGGTGCCTAGTTTTATGAATCTATCTTGCCGACTCAAATTTCAACAAACTGTCATTCACCCATCAGGGGTGAGGGGGGGAGGGATTTAGTCTAGTCACCAATCCTCTCGGAAATTGTTTGATCCTAATCGGCACGGGATAATTTATGCATCCGTATAGCTGACCGTTGAGCCCCAGCTAATTTATGCGTCCGCATAGGTGTTCGCGAGCACGTGCAGGTGCCTGCGAGGACGGGGCGGTAGGGATGAAAGGGAGGGGGGGGGGGGGGGGTGGAGAGCGCGGCACATGTCTTTGGGTCGGCACATGTCTTTGTGTCGGCACATGCCTTTGTGTCGTGGGGTAGAGAGAGAGGGGGGGGGGTGAGACGGGCTGTTGTTAGAACGCCTCCCACGCTGCGTTGTATCGTACAGCATGGGGAGGGAGGGTTGAGAGAGGGGAAGGGAGGTAGGCTGATAAGAACGAAAGGCGGCACGCATTTACCGTGACGCAATTTTTTTTCCCTGCGTCACTGATCGTGTCAGTTGGGCCTTTCGCACTGTCCCAAGCAAGAAAGGGGGGGGGGGGGGGGAGAGGGGAGAGTGGGCATAGATTTGAAATCTATTTTTTGAACAGTAAATAAGTGGGGCAGTCTTTGCTCCACAAGGAAACCCAACACAGAGTAACTTTTATTCAAGACTGGCACAGCCTTTTAAACTTGAATAAAGTCAGACAAATACAAAGACGAACAATCTAATAGTGGGAGAAAAAAACAAATATTAATGACTTGGCAAAACTTGAACTTGGCAAAACTTGAACTTACGGGGGGGGGGGGGGGGGGGGGGGGGGGGGGCAGCAGGAGGTTGAAGATGTAAAAACTGGGAAAATGAAATTAAGGGGGAAAACTCTTCACTGGCTGCATAAAGGAACCATCGCAATCCCTTTTAAAGGCAGATATATTTGTATTGCCTGCTCCGAGGCCTTTCGTCCGCTGGGGGAGAAACTCATCAGGGAGACACGGCTGGCTGTATCTGCGCTCCTGGCGTCAAATAGAGACACACCACAGTCCACAATACCGTGGTGTTCTCACCACCAAGGGGGCAAAAAAAGAATCCAATAGAAACCCCCTATTTTTGGTTTGGTGTTTTAGTGGGAACGATCGAATGGTGTGGTCAAGCGTCACGTCACAATGACTATCGTCCTTTGTTGCCATATGACTGTAAGACTATGTCTATCGTCCTTTGTTGCCACAAGACTGTAGGACTATGTCTATAGTCCTTTGTTGTCATATGACTGTACGACTATGTCTATCGTCCTTTGTGGTCATATGACTGTACGACTATGTCTATCGTCCTTTGTTGTCTTAGGATTGTAGGACTATGTCTATCGTCCTCTGCTGTCAGAGGTTTGTAAGTCTATGTCTATCGTCCTCTGCTGTCAGAGGTTTGTAGGTCTATGTCTATCGTCCTCTGCTGTCAGAGGTTTGTAGGTCTATGTCTATCGTCCTCTGCTGTCAGAGGTTTGTAGGTCTATGTCTATCGTCCTCTGCTGTCAGAGGTTTGAAGGTCTGTCTATCGTCCTCTGATGTCAGGGGTTTGTAGGTCTATGTCTATCGTCCTCTGCTGTCAGAGGTTTGTAGGTCTGTCTATCGTCCTCTGCTGTCAGAGGTTTGTAGGTCTATGTCTATCGTCGTCCTCTGCTGTCAGAGGTTTGAAGGTCTGTCTATCGTCCTCTGATGTCAGGGGTTTTTGTAGGTCTTTGTCTATCGTCCTCTGCTGTCAGAGGTTTGTAGGTCTATGTCTATCGTCCTCTGCTGTCAGAGGTTTGAAGGTCTGTCTATCGTCATCTGATGTCAGGGGTTTGTAGGTCTTTGTCTATCGTCCTCTGCTGTCAGAGGTTTGTAGGTCTATGTCTATCGTCCTCTGTTTTCTTAGGTTTGTGGACTCTGTCTATCGTCTTTGTTGTCATGGGATTGTAGGACTATGTCTATCGTCCTTTGTTGTCATGGGGTTATAGGACTATGACTACTGTCCTTTGTTGTCATGGGATTGTAGGACTATGTCTATCGTCCTTGTTTGTCATGGGATTGTAGGACTATGTCTATCGTCCTTTGTTGTCATGGGGTTATAGGACTATGTCTATCGTCCTTTGCTGTCATGAGATTGTAGGACTATGTCTGTCGTTCTCTGTTGTCAGAGGGTTGTAGTTCTGTGTCTGTCATCCACTCTTCTCAGACCTTTGCAGGTCTGTGTCTATCGTTCAGTTATACAGGCGGGGGGAAGTGGAAGTCGAGGGGAAGGGTCTATGCGTGCATTCGTGTGTGTGTGTGTGTGTGTGTGTGTGTGTGTGTGCATAAATGCGTATCCACATGCATGGACGTGTGTTGCCATATTTGCTTAGGTACTATACTTGTTCATTCCTTTTTTTATACAGATAAACTTCCACTCGATATAGGTATCACTCTGATATTCAAAGCCAACTTCATTCGCCATCAATACTACGATATTCATATTCCGTATTTTATTTTTCTTTCATTAGTTTCTCTGTGTATGTTCCCAGATCTGATACTTGTAGTACTACACTTTCTCATGTGCACTTGTACAACTGACAAAGATGGAACTGAGAACTGCTTGTGACCCTTGTAATTTGTGTCTTGGACGGTGTACTGAGTCCTTCAGATAGAATTACGGCATGCGGTGTATGTTTAAGTAAGCTTGCATTCTTTTGAATCAAGTCTTTCGACGTTTTCGACGTTTTTTTCGTTTGTCAGAATCGAGAAGGGGGTGAATAGATCAGGTAAAAATGAAGAGAGCGGGAATGAGGATGGGGCTGAGGAGACTTCAATGGTTTGTTTGGTTGGCTGGTTTGTTGGCTGGTTTTAGATTGACGTGTTGTCTTTGAAATTGTAAAATACGTGTTTGTTTGGGGTGTGGGGACTTATAGGGAAAAAACATCAAACAGTATAGAAAAGACAAAGCTTCTGTGGAGTAAATATCGGAAATAACGCTGAAGCATTAACTCATGAAATACGAGCGGGGCATGCATATATTGAGCCAAATGATGTCATTATTATATTCAAAGTTCAATCAAAACATCAGATGGAACGAGTAAGACACTGAAAGCGTCCCTTTCTTCCGTTAAAGCGATGACGAAATTTATAACATATATCCCAGTTGACATTTTTTCCAGTCATCATTCGAATCCTCAGGTTGACCTCAACTCCCGCCTGCTGGGCCAGTCCGCCAGAGACCGTTTAAAAAACTCGCCGCTGGAGGGCGCTGAAACTGCAGCAGGACGCCAGAATGCCCTGCCTGCCCTCCAGGGACACCCCCGCCCCGCTCCTCTTCACGGACCGGCTGGCCAAGTCCAACCAGGACGAGTTCCCTGGAGTCTTCGGCTTGGAGAACTTGTCCGAAGGCATCAAGAGCATCCCGGGAGGACTTCACCAGCGTGGTGAACCGCATGGGCACCAAGCCCAAAGCCCGCCACTTCTACACGAAGGAGGGGTTCCTGAAGGCTATGAAGGCGGGGAGTTTGCCACCCGGGGTTCGGGCACTGCCGGAGTCCGGACAGTACGTGGACAAGTACGGCATAGTGCGTGACGTGGACAGGACGGCCCTTTCTGGCCCATAGATTGCCTGCCCATTCCCCACGCCCAGGTTTCAACTGGGGAGCAGGACAGAGGGGGAACCTTTGAATGGCCATCTGGCAGGTGAGTAATCGAGGTCTTCTTTGCCACGACACGCGACGATGTCAGGTTTTTTTTTTTTAACGTAAATGTAAGAGTGGCCATGGTTTGGGCGTGACGGGTGAAGGGGAATATTGATGTCGTACACACACACACACACACACACACACACACACACACACACACGCGCGCGCGCGCGCACTTACCGCACGCACACACACACACACACACACACACACACACACACACACACACACACACACACTCACACACACATACACACAGATAGATAGATAGATAGATAGATAGATAGATAGATAGATAGATAGATAGAGATAGATAGATAGATAGATAGATAGATAGATAGATAGATAGATAGACAGATATTTTTCATTGAATACGTTTTTCCGCAACTTTCAAAAAAGATTGAACCAGATTGCAAACCCATAAAAAGAAGTCTTGGACTGAATCTCTATCTTCTTCACAGAATAAACAATTCGTCAACCATGTATGCCAGACCCATGGCATCTGAAACAATGATCGTGTCTATTTAACTTCATGGACATGAATGAATACCTTACGCAAAGGACAATTGTGTAAACCTCGTGATGACTGGCACCAAAGATATGGAGGGAACGCGGAGACTATACCGCATCGCTGTTCTACCACTTGCCATTGTTGGAGTTCAGTTTCACTTACGGTGTTCAGTTGGCCGGGCCGCCCGCTTAAGTTACCCTGTTTGTCAGCTTCTTTCCGTCCCCGCTGCTCAACAAGGGCGGCCCTCTGTCTGTACATAACCTTTGCCCGCGTACGAACCACCGTGTGTGTGTTTTAAAAACTGACATTGTAACTATAATTATGGGATGTGATGTGCGATGAGCAGCCAGCCAGCTCGTGAGCAGGAGGCAGGCACAGAGCCAATATGATCGACACGGAGTGTTGTTGAATATCCGCGCAAAGGGACTCCAGTTAGGGAAAGATGACAACACTGATCCTGTCCTGTCTTCATCTCTGTTGGTGCGATGGGGGGTCTGTTGACCTGGTTGCTATGACATCCTACGGTTCTTTCTGTCTTTTCCTGTAGAGAGCGACAGGACGGCCGACAATCAGATCACGTGCTACTACGGCAACTGGCGGGGCACCCTCATTGTGTTCGATTCTGAGCGGAGCCCACGGGACTTCCTCCCACAGGAGGTCCATGAGGGGTTGTGCCCGACTTTGAGGTTCGAATCCCGCTTCGAAAGTGGCAATCTGCGTCAGGCCAGGAGGATGTGAGTGTCACGACACAACTGCATACTTTGATGTCTTGTTGTTGTGTTAGTTTGTTGTTGTTGTTGTTGTTGCTGCTGCTGCTGCTGCTGCTGCTGTTGTCGTTGTTGTTGTTGTTGTCCTGTTGTTGTTTGCTGTTGTTGTTCTTGTCGTGTTTTGTTGCTGTTGTTGTCGTTGCTGCTGCTGTTGTTGCTGTTGCTGTTGCTGTTGCCATTGTTGTTGTTGTTGTTGTTGTTCTTCTTCTTTTCTTCTTCTTCTTCTTCTTCTTCTTCTCTGTCTTCTTCTCCTTGTTGTTGCTGTTGTTGTTGATGTTGTTGCTGTTGCTGTTGTTGTCGTTGTTCTCGTTGTTGTTGCTATTGTTTGTGAAAATCAGTCTTAATCGACAAATCGATGATGGATGTCGACTTAACCACTTGTCTTGAACATCAGTTGCACCCAGATTATGTACTGACGTTGTCTTTAGTTGGTAGTGGCGGTTTAAAAGTGGGGTATATCACTTTGTGTACTGATAATTATGTTGTTTACTTTAGTAAGTCGTTGTTTGTTGTTGTTTGAGTGAAATATACCACTCCTTACATTGACGAATATGATGTTCACGTCAACTACTTTTTTGATAACAAGCCGGTTGAACCGGTCCCTACACAGACGATTCTTGTCGTTGCCTTTAGCCAGTTGCCTTTTGTTTTGTTGTAAGTTGACCAGTTAGACAACTCCAGACATGGACAGTTTGTTGCCTGTAGCTAATCGCCTTCCTCTGCAGCACGGTTTAATTGGTTTTAATTACTTTAACTTTTAAAAATGAAGTCAGTTTCATCCACCATCACCACTGAAAGCAACAACACTGCAACACCATCTGTGGGCTAACTTATATGCAAGGAACAATCCGAACTTGTTTTTTTTTTATTATTCTATTTTGTATAGAAGAAAATATATACAAATCCTATACTCCATTACTTAAGTTTTTGAGTTTCTCTCTACTGCAGACCATCTACATAATTTCTTATTCGTTTATTGTGGATGTGAGAGTGTGAAGCAGACGCTGGATTGATTTGCGTATGCTAGTGATTGATCGATTGGAGTATGTCTAGGCATATAGTAGGTTAGTTTCGGCCTCTGACCTCTTCCCCACCCCCACCCCCACCACCACCCCCTTTTCCTCCCTTTCTTCTCCTTACTCCACCCTCTCCATTTTTGCTTCTGTACCCGCCATTTCAAAGCCCTGTGTGATTCTTTCAGGTGGATTTTATGCGTGATTCTTTCAGATGGATTTTATGCGTGATTCTTTCAGAGAGATTTGATGCATGATTCTTTCAGATGGATTTTATGCGTGATTCTTTCAGATGGATTTTATTCTTTCAGAGGGATTTGATGCATGATTCTTTCAGGTGGATTTTATGCATGATTCTTTCGCAAGGATTTTTTCCATGCTCCTTCCATAGGGATTTTATGCATGCTTCTTTCGTAGGGATTTTATGTATGATTCCTTCAGAGGGATTTTATGTATGCTTCCTTCGTAGGGATTTTATGTATGATTCCTTCAGAGGGATTTTATGCATGCTTCTTTTGTAGGGATTTATATGCATGCTTCTTCCATAGGGATTTTATGCATGATTCCTTCAGAGGGATTTTATGCATACTTCTTTCGTAAGGATTTTATGCATGATTCTTTCATATGGATTTTATGCATGATTCCTTCAGAGGGATTTTATGCATGCTTCTTTCGTAGGGATATTATGCATGATTCTTTGAGGGGGGGGGGGGGGGGTTGCATGCTTCTTTCAGAAGGATTTTATGCGTGATTCTTTCAGAGGGATTTTATGCACGAATCTTTCAGATGGATTTTATGCATGATTCTTTGAGAGAGATTTTTTGCATGATTCTTTCGAAGTGAGTTTTTTGCATGGTTCTTTCAGAAGGATTTTTTGCATGCTTCTTTCAGAGGGATTTTATGCATGCTTCTTTCCGAGGGATTTTTTGCATGATTCTTCCCGAGGGATTTGACGCATGATTGTTTTATAGGGATTTTATGCATGCTTCTTTCAGACGGGTTTTTGCATGATTCTTCCAGAGGGATTTTTTCGCATGATTCTTTCAGAAGGATTTTACCCATGATTTTTTCAGAAGGATTTTGCACGTGATTCCTTCAGAGGGATTTTATGCATGATTCTTTCGTAGGGATTTTATTCACGAATCTTTCAGAGGGATTTTTACGCATGATTCTTTCAGAAGGATTTTACGCATGATTCTTTCAGGGGGGGGGGGGGGGGGGGGGGGGGGGGGGGGTATTCACGTTTCTTTCAGAGGGATTTTTTTGCATGATTCTTCCAGAGGGATGTACGAATACGAGCTGGTGTTGAGGACCGACCTGTACACCCGGAGGCACACCCAGTGGTACTTCTTCCGCCTGCAGAACGCCCAGCCTGGCGTCACCTACAAGTTCAAGGTCGTCAACCTCCTGAAGCCAGACAGCCTCTACAACTACGGTCAGTTCCAGATGATTTGGCTAGGGTTGGACGTCTGGCTGATTGGCTAGGGTTGGAGGGCTGGAAGAGGGCGGGAAGAGGTGGGGGTCAGGTGTGAGTGGGTTGAATCTGAAACATTCTACATCTACAACTATGGATGATTTGGCTGGGTTGGGCGTCTGGCTGGGGGCGAGGGGGGGGGGGGGGGGGGGGGGGGGGGGGGGGAGTGTGGAGAGGGCGAGAAGAGGTGGGGTGAGGGTGGGTGGTGGAGGGGCAGACCCTGAGACATTCTACAACTATGTTCAGTTCCTGACGATCTGGCTGCGTTGGACGTCTGGCTGACCACTGGCTGGGGAGTGGGAGGGTTGGGAGAGGGCGGGAATGAGGGAGGTAAAGGTAAAGGGGGAGACGGGGGGGGGGGGGATAGAACCTGAGACGTTCTACATCTATGACCGGTTCCTGTGAGTTGGAAGGTCGGGTTGTCATTGTCGTCGGTCAAATGTTCGATTTAAAGAAACACAAGGGCGTCTGCAAATAGAAAAGAAACGCAACATTACATTACATTAATTAATATCAGAGATCTGCAACCATCTGCTGCCAAGGTTACCGACACAACAAGTATACACGCAGGACAAAAAAAGAAGAAGAAAAGAGTTACTGATTATCTACCCTTTCTGTCGACTGGGCAATAAATCGTTACCTGATTCAGAGTAGGGAAGGTTAAGCGGCGCGCAGAAGAGGGATGGGCCCCGATTCCACTCGTACCATGCTCCAAATACGGTTTCTACGGCGATAGGTTATAGAACTTTAACCTTTAACCCTTTAAGGCTTATCTGCATTTCAGGTTAAACTGAACTTGTTTTAGGCTGAGGTGGACTGGCTGGGTACTTGTTTTTCGGGATGGTGGTGTGGATGGTATTGCTGTTCATTTGATCGGTATCCCTTAGATTATGTTGTGTCATCGTTCATTCAAACGCTCGAGTATCTATCGTGGTCATATTATCTGATGGCACTTTGGATGACGTTTTACTCCTTTATGTCCTTGTCTTCTTTTTCTCTGGCAAGACTAGATGCCGGGGTAAAGCTCTTTTTTTTTTTTTTGTGTGTGTGTGTGTGTGTTGTGTGTGTGTGTGTGTGTGTGTGTGTCATTTGTGTGTGTGTGTGTGCGTGTGTGTGTTGTGTGTGTGTGTGTGTGTGTTGTGTGTGTGTCTCTGTGTGTGTGTGTGTTTGTGTGTGTGTGTGGTGTGTGTGTGTGTGTCTGTGTTGTGTGTCTCCTCCCTTTGTGTGTTTTTTGTGTGTTCAGGCGCGCGTGCGTGCTCGTGCCTGCGTGCCCTTCGTGCCTGCGGTGTGTATGTGTGTGTGTGTGTGTGTGTTTTGTGTGTGTGTGTGTGTGTGTGTGTGTGTGTGCGTGTGGCGCGTGTGTGTGTGCGTGCCTGCGTGCCTGTGTGTGTGTGTGCGTGCGCCCGCACATGTGGTGTGTGTGTGCGCGTGCGTGCGTGCGCGTGCATTGTGCGCCCGCAACATGTGTGTGTGTGTGCGTGTGCATGTGGTGTGTGTGTGTGTGTGTGTGTGTTTTGTGTGTGTGTGGTGTGTGTGTGTGTGTGTGTGTGTGTGTGTGTGTGTGTGTGTGTGTGTGTGTGTGCGTGCGTGCGTGCCTGCCTGCGTGCCTGCGCGCGCGCGCGCGCGTGTGCGTGTGTGTGTGTGTGTGTGTGTGCACGCGTGTGTGTGTGCGCGTATGTGTACATGCGCGTGCGCGCGCACATGTGTGTGTGCGCGCGTGCGTGCGCGCGTGCATGTGGTGGTGTGTGTGTGTGTGTGTGTGTGTGTGTGTGTAGACTTTTCCTTTCTTTCAGTGTGTTTCTTTCCCCATTCCCATTGCCCGTTGTGGAGGAAGGGAGTACTGAGAAAGGCGTTGTGCTGACAGGCATGCGGCCCTTGCTGTACTCGGAGAAGCTGGCGGCAGAGGGACGGGCAGGCTGGCACCGCTGTGGGCACCACATCTCCTACACCAAGAACTTTGCCCACCTCGCCTGCCCCCCCTCCCCCGCTCCCTCCACCACTTCCTGCTGGAGTGAATCCACAGGGAACAGTCAATGTCAAGTCGTCAAGAGGCAACCCACCGGAGGAGACACTGCACTGCTGCCGAGTCACTTCGGTGGTGTTCAGTGGCGCCTGTTCTGATCTAACATACGCAGGACACACCACCTACTAAGCCCCCTACTGACGACAATAATTGCTTAGTTGTCGCGGAGCCGCGTGAGTGAGCTCTCCCTCCGGAGGGCGCCACCACGTCCGTCCAGCGACAGCCCCCATGGACTCGCCGATACCGGTGACCCCGACGGAACCAAACCAAGGCCACAGATGTGGAGAGGACATCGAAACTGAGGTCACCATGAGAGCAGGGCATGAAGGGCCACAGAATTGGAGACATTTTTTTTTTTATGCTGATCGATGAAAATGAGGATGATTAGAGATGATGCTACGGATTTCCATTTTGGTCTGAGACTACATGACAGGGCTGTACTCTACGCTTCCTTTCATAATATATCCCGGCGTCAACCAGGCCCGAGAGATACAGGCACCTGCAGTGTTGGTCAGAAAATTTGAGCAACACTCTCAGAAACGCATCCATTAAGTGGATGAAACTTGACTGTGTGGTCCCAGTTTCCCAACTGAGTCCAGCAGCAACTCAACTCTGGGTAGGAGCCGGTCGGGCAGAAAAAAAACCCACATGACTTCTGATGGGATTCGAACCCCCCCCCCCCCCCCCCCCCCCTCCTTGCCCTCCTTGCTCTCTTCCTCCACGTGCAGGGACCGAGTGGCGGATGGTAGTTCTGCATCCTACCTCTCAGCATACGTACTCCCTGGCATCTTCATCTCTTGCCTCCTTCCTACACACACACACACACACACACACACACACACACACACCACACACACACACACACACACACACACACACACACATACATACACACACACACACACACACACACACACATACACACACACACACATACATACATACACACACACACACACACACACATACACACACACCACACACACACACACACACGCACACACACACTCGCACGCGCGCTCGCACTCACGCACGCACACACGCACGCACGCACGCACACACGCACAAACACTCACACGCACACACACACACACACACACACACACACACACACACACCACACACACACACACACACACATGCGCGAACGCACGCTCGAATGCACGCACGCACGCGCACACACACACACACACACACACACACACACACACACACACACACACACACACACACCACGGCATACACACACACACACACACGCGCGCGCGCGCGCGCACACACGCTTGACGATGACACTAGAAGTTCAGGTCCTGTTTATTAGTTACTTCCGGCTATACACGCAAAATGTTCATTCAATTCTTTGCATTGTCTCCTTTTGTATTAATAAAAATAGCTAAAATTTCTAAACATTATGTTACGCTACTACGCTAGTTTGGCAGTCAACATTGTGGAATGAAACAGGTCTGAAGGAATAAACAGTTTACACATTTGTCATCTTACACACCCACTAAGTCAGTCCTGCCAACCAAGTGTAAACACTCCCAAAGAAAGTTGAAAATATAGTGACGCAACGAACAGTAAACATTAAACAATAATCGTTTTTCATACTTATAATATATTTCTTAATTTCGCGTTCCCATTTTCTTCATTTTCAACAACACCTCCCCACACACCACCCACCCACCCACCCCCACCCCCACCCCATATTAAGTTCAAACTGTGATGACGGAAGGGTTGTTGGCCTGCGCTTGTTTTTCCCCCCCACTATTAGATTGTTCGTCTTTGTACTTGTCTGACTTTATTCAAGTTTAAAAGACTGTGCTAGTCTTGAATAAAAGTTACTCTGTGTTAGGTTTTCTTATGGAGCAAGACTCACCCTAACTGTCAAAGAAAGCTTACATTCTGGTCAAGGGATGTTAGAGTTACATAAGGAAAAGTGAAGAAACTTCGTTAGGAAGATCGTATACAGGCGAAAGATCCAAAGGCAGAGACAGGAACACTGTTATGGTATGTAGATCCAAAAATAACCGGATCTTGACACGGGCGGTCTTACGCCCACTCCTCCTGCGTGTCTGTAGGAGTTCCCTCACGAGCAAGACACGTGCTACCTGGCGCACTGTTACCCCTACACCTTCACCGACCTGAAGGAGGACCTGGGGCGTCTGACCACGGGGGCCGACAGCAAGGCCCACATCCGGCGGGAGGTGCTGTGTGAGAGCCGGGCAGGCAACAGTTGCTTCCTCCTCACCATCACCAACTTTGGTGAGTGACCCCCCCCCCCCACTCCATCCCCAACTTTCCGATCCGCCCCTGCTCCCATTCCCTTGTCTCTCGCTGCTTGCGTTCCTTCCTGTTTTTTGTACTCCCCAGTTCTTAATAGAACAGGGAGCGCTTTACAACGAAGAAATGCTGTCTGTGTGTCTATGTGTCTGTCTGTCCGTGGTCAAAATGTGTTCCACTCGCTCCAGACAAAACTTCTGGGCCGATCTTTCTGAAAATTTGTATGTATGTTCGTTATCGGTCACGGGTGATGCCCGATGTTTTATTTTACCAGAATAGCCGTTACTAAGGGCTATAACGGCCCAAAAACGGTTTTTTCTTCTTCATGGAATATCTCAGTGACGAAATACCTTATGAGACGCATGTTGATTGTGACGTCAAATACATTATGACGAATGTTTGATTGTGACTTTTTTTTCTGGAAGATAAACTGGGAGTACGTTTATATGCTTTGCGTCTTGATTTTTTTGTTTGTTTTTTTTTCTCTTGTGCTGGGTGGGCGAGGGGGTGGATGCGTAGGTAGAGTTGATTCTGTGGGAGGTTTAGAGAGTTAGGTGGTTGAATGTGTTGGTTGGTTATGTTGGTTGGATGACTGATTGACAGGTCGGTTGGCTTTGTTTGAAGGATTGGCCAGTTGAATTGATTTGTTCGTTGTGTTGGTTGTTTATGGTGATTGATTGGTTATGTTGACTGCTTGGTTCTACTGGTCGTTTAGTTATGTTGACAGCAGGTTGGTTGACTAGTTAGTTATGTTGTTGTTCGATTATGTCAGTTCATTGGATATGTTATTTTGGTTGTGTTGATTTGTTGGTGAAATTGGTCGGCTGGTTATACTGACGGCACGGTTTCTTAGGCATACTGGATGACTGTGTTGTGGAATGACTGGTTTGTTGTTTTGTCGGCTGTATTGGGTGGATTTATTGACTAACTGTTCATGATGTTTTGGTCGACCGGTTGCCTTCAGTATTTGGTTATATTGGATGGTTGGCTACCTTGTTTGGTGTGTGTTGACTGGGTGGTTGTGTTGGGTATTGGTTCCATACGTTGCCTTGTTTCGAACGGTTGCTCGGTTATATTGACTGGTACAATGATTGTAGTGTTAGTGGACTGGGTGTTCTCTGTTATGCCTGTATCTTTCTTCCTGCGTGTGTGTATGCGTCTGCGTCTGTGTGTCTGTCTGTCTGTCTGTCTGTCTCTCTCTCCTCTCTCTCTCTCTCTCTCTCTCTCTCTCTCTCTCTCTCTCTCTCTCTCCTCTCTCCCCCTCTCCATGGAGTTCACTTTCATCTATCCAATGGATAGGAAACAGACAAGAGGAAGGATGTGAGGGAGAGGGGGGTAGTGAATTATAAATAAGATAAGATTCTTGTATCCTTAAATTCTTGTAACAAATCAGAAAAAAAACCGCGACAAGTTAACGCTATGTTGTTGTTGCCTCTTTTTTCGGTCGTTTTAACTGAATTGGTAGTTGTTAGTGTTACGGTGGTTTGTCGTCGTCATCATCATCGCCATCGTTTATGGGCAGCAATAAGTCTCAGGACAACAATGGTGATGGTTATGTTAACGACAGTGATGTCGAATGTGAATGATGACGATGACGAAATGTCTACGACCGAATGTGATAACCACGACCACGACCCCGACCACGACGACGCGTCGATGACGACGGACGACGATAAACTGATGACAACATACGATGATGATGACGACGACGATGATGGTGACGACGACGATGATGACGATAACGACGATGATGATGACGATGATTGACGCTAATGACACCCGAACGATAATGACGACCGATGACGACAATGACGGATGACGGACGACGACGACGACGATTGATGATGTGATGATGATGTGATGATGCTGATAAATGTGATGATGTTGATGACAGAGACGGAAGGGTTCCGAAGGAAGTCGGTGGTGGGCCGGGGCGGTCCACCCGTGGGAGAGCCAGGCGAGCTGGTATGAGTGAAATCAGATCCTTCTTAAAAGATGGACTCCGCACATGGCCACACCCTAGCCTCAGGTCAGGGCCACGTCGGCCGGCAGCATACGCAGGGGTCTAATGCGGTTGGCATTAGGTTCTTGGGGCTATGGTTGAACGTTATGGAAATTCAGCTCTTCGCTTGGCCGCGTCTTATGTCTATCCTTGGAGACTGTACATACAAGCTGCGAGGTCATCCACATCGAGAGTCCGAGAGATCTCGAGCTCTCTCTCTCTCTTCTCGTAGCTCTGCTCTCTGCGTCCTCTCTCTCTCTCTCTACCTCTCAGTCTCTGGTCTCTCTCTGTTGTCTCTTTCTAGCCTGTTTCTGTCTTTCTGTTGGGTCTTATATAGTCCTGTGCCGCGCCTCGCGCCTCTCGCTGGCGTTGTCTCTGTCTCGTTCTTCATCTCGATCTCTCCTCTCGCTCTCTCTCTCATCTTTCTCATTCATCTCTCTCCTCAGTCTCTCTCTGGCTTTGAACTATATAGTCTCTGAGCACTAAGGGGGTACTCTACTGACTCTCTCGCTCTCCCCTCTCAGCTCATGCTCTCTGCGCGTCCCGGCCAAATCTCGCCTGCTGTCTTCTCAGGGGGATGCTCTCGCATGACCTGCTCGGTCTCGCTCGATCTCTCTCTTCTGCTCACATTCTATCAGTTCTCTCTCGAGGTAAACTCACGTAAAAAAAAAAAGAAAAGGAGAGAAAAGGAGGGCAATTAAACAGAGGAGAAAATAGGGGAGTGGAAAAAACTTTTCCATTCTCTCTCGGGTCTCAGTCGCTCACTCTCGCTCTGCTCTCTCATCACTCGGGCGACAAAAGGCAGGGGGGTCCGAAAAGGGGGGGTGCGGGTGCAAAGACGGGCATCCAAAAACAATCGAGAGTGGTCAACGGTGGTATGGGCGGGGGGGGGGCGGGGCAATGATGAAAAAAAAAAAATGAAATCTCCTCTATCTCAGGGGGATCTCTCTGGCTCGGTCTGGGTGGTCGATCTCTCGTACTCAAAATCATCGAGAAGAGAGAAAAAAAGCACGAAAAAAAAGGGGCATCCATAAAGACCTCAAAAAAATTCCCCTCTGTCTGGGAGGGGTTACCAAAAAAAGAATTGCTGGCTACATCTCCTCTCTCTCTCTCTCTCTCTCCTCTCTGGGCTAACTCTCCTCTTAGTACTTTCCAAGTCTACATCTACTCTCTCCTCTCTCTCATCTCGGCTACCCAAATCTGACACTGGGGGCCTCTCTCTCTCTCTCTCGTCCGTCTGGCTTTCCACCTCCTCTCTCTCTCTCATCTCTCTCCGTCCTCCGTCTTTCCCATTCTCTCTCTCTCGTCTCTCTCTCTCTCTCTCCGTCTGTCATGTTAACAACCATTAAAACTCTCGCTCCTTCTCTCTCTCTGGGCTCGCTACCTCTCTCACTCACTCAGATCTCTCTCCTCTCTCTCTCGTCGTCCTTCTCTCTAATCCTCTCGCTCCCCCTACAGATGGTTCTTTTCCGGGAGAGAAACAGAAAGATCTACACATGGCGGCGACATACACTCACCACATACAATGCTAAAAATGGCACAAACCAGTGTAAGGGAGACAACTCAAGGTCTGACCAGTGCGTTGGGCTACTGCGTGGGTCAAAACATCTGCTAAGTGTAGCAAAGAGACCCTCTTCTTAAATCTCTCCTCTTAGTCATGAATTCATTGATCCATCTTTAGCATTGAATAGCTTCACACACACACACACCACACACACACACACACACACACACACACAACACAGGCAGACAGAGACAGACAGACAGACTGACACATATAAAAGGACAAAGAGAGACAGAGGACAGACAGACAGACAGAGACAGAGATAAAGAGAGAGAGAGAGAGAGAGACAGAGGGGGAAAGAGAGAGACAGACACAAAGAGAGGCAGAGAGTGACATAAAGTGACAGAGAGAGACAGACAGACAGACGGACAGACAGATACAGAGACAGAGAATGAGAGAGAGAGAGAGAGGCAACTGAGAGACACAGAGAGAGACACACAGAGAGAGACAGACAGAGACAGAGCAGATACAGACAGACAGACAGACAGACAGGGAGTCTAACAGACCCAATACAGAAGAAACAATAGACACAGGATTCGAACCACGAAACGATCCGAACCCCCATCCTTCCAGGAGCTACGGGACAAGTTCATCTTCAAGGTGGTCCCCATGCTGAACCCTGATGGGGTCATCGTCGGGAACTATCGCTGCTCGTTGGCCGCGCGGGATTTGTGAACCGCAACTACCGACACCCACGCCGGGAAAACTTCCCCACCATCCATGCCGTCAAAGCCATGATTGAAGAGCTCGCTTTCAGTTGTGAGGTCTGTGCGTCTGTCTGTCTGTCTGTCTGCCCGTCTGTCTGTCTGTATCTATATATGCATGTCTGTCTGTCATTTTGAGGCCCGTCCGTCTGCCTTTGTGTTTGTCTCTTTGTTTGTCTGCGTGCTTATGTAATCTTTCGATTTTTTTTTGTCTGTCTCTCACGTGTCTGCTCTGTTCATCATTGTACTCGCCTATATGGTTCTGTTGTTTGTCCATCTGCCTGTGAGTCCGTCCATCCTTCCGTCCTTGTGCCTTCCAGTATGCCTGCCTTTGTGACGTACTGTCTTTCTTTCCTTCGTTCCTTATTTCTTTCATTTCTTTCTTCTTAGTTTTTCTTTCTTGCTTTCTTTCTTTCTTCTTTCTTTCTTTCTTTCTTTTCTTTCTTTCTTTCATTTTTTCTTTTTACTTTCTTTCGCTCTTTCTCCCTTTCTTTCCTTCTTTCTTTCTTCCCTTTTTGTTCTTTCTTTCTTTCTCCCTGTCTTTCTTTCTTTTTGATCCTTCCTATTAATCTGTTTGTCTTCATATCTGCCGGTCTGTTTGCCGTCCTGACCGTTTAAACTTCTGGCGGACTGTTTGTTTGTCTGTACGTCTTCCTGTTTGTTGCCCTTTCTGTGAGTCTGTCTGTCTGTTTTCCTGTCCATGCTTGCTCGCTTTCCTCTTAGTCTCTCCAGCTTCTTGTCTGCCTGTCTGTCTGTTTTCCTGTCCGTCTATGTATCTCTTTCTCTCTCTGTCTGTCTGTCTGTCTGACTTCCTGACTGTCTGCTTTCCTGTCAGTCTACCTGCCACTCTTGTTTCTCTGTTTAACTTCCTGTATGTCTGTTTTCTTGGCCGTCTATGTACTATTTCGTCTATGTAACTTTCTGTCTGTCTGCTTTCTGTCTGTCTGTGTGCCTTCCTGTGTATCTGATTTTCTGTCTATGTGTCTTTCTGTCCACCTCTTTTCCTGTCTATATAAACTTCCTGTCTGTCTGTGTACCTTCCTGTCTGTTTTCGTATCGGTCTGTGTACCTTCCTGTCTGTCTGTGTACCTTCCTGTCTGTTTTCGTATCGGTCTGTGTACCTTCCTGTCGGTCTGTACGTCCTCCTTTCTGTCTCTGTACCTTGTTGTCTGTTTGTTTTCCTGTCTGTGCATATTTCTTCTGTTCTACCTGCTCCTTAGATCCTTTCCATCTGTTTCCTTCCTGTCTGTTCATCTAACGTCCTGGATGGTCATACGTCCCTGTGGACTGAATGTTGCTATACTGGTGTAGGGTTGATGTGATTATGTTGCTGCTTAGTCGAATTTTGTGAAATGCTTCAGGGCTGGACGTGTTTGAAATTAATGCATGATTGCATATCATTAGGATCCTGTGAGATTAGATATCTTATGTCGACGCAAGAATGGGATGTTCTTGCGGTACTGCACGATATGTGTCATGTTGCAGTAGTGTTGGATGTTATTATGCAGTTTCAGATTGAATGTTGATAATTATGTTGCTGCGCTACTGGATTTTTTTTTCTGTAGCAATGGATGTTGCAGCAGGATTGCATACGTTCAAGTTGTTGCAGGAATAGACATTGTCATGTTCCTGCAGAGTTGGACATTGTTATATTGCTACAGGAATGACGTTGTTGTGTTGCTGTTCGATTGGACATTGTTCTATGGCTGCAAAAAAAAAATGGACATTGTTACATTGATACAGGAATTGACGCTGTAACATTGCTGCAGTATTGAACATTGTTCTATTGCTGCAAATATGAATATTGCCAGGATGCTGCAGGATTGCACATCGTGTTATTGCTGCAAGAATGAACATCGTGTTATTGCTGCAGGATTGCACATCGTGTTATTGCTGCTGGATTGCACATCGTGTTATTGCTGCAGGGTTGGACATCGTGTTATTGCTGCAGGATTGCACATCGTGTTATTGCTGCAGGATTGGACATCGTGTTATTGCTGCAGGGTTGGACATCGTGTTATTGCTGCAAGAATGAACATCGTGTTATTGCTGCAGGATTGCACATCGTGTTATTGCTGCAGGGTTGGACATCGTGTTATTGCTGCAGGATTGCACATCGTGTTATTGCTGCAGGATTGCACATCGTGTTATTGCTGCTGGATTGCACATCGTGTTATTGCTGCAGGATTGCACATCGTGTTATTGCTGCTGGATTGCACATCGTGTTATTGCTGCAAGAATGAACATCGTGTTATTGCTGCAGGATTGCACATCGTGTTATTGCTGCAAGAATGAACATCGTGTTATTGCTGCAGGATTGCACATCGTGTTATTGCTGCAAGAATGAACATCGTGTTATTGCTGCAGGATTGCACATCGTGTTATTGCTGCAGGGTTGGACATCGTGTTATTGCTGCAGGATTGCACATCGTGTTATTGCTGCAGGATTGCACATCGTGTTATTGCTGCTGGATTGCACATCGTGTTATTGCTGCAGGATTGCACATCGTGTTATTGCTGCTGGATTGCACATCGTGTTATTGCTGCAAAGAATGAACATCGTGTTATTGCTGCAGGATTGCACATCGTGTTATTGCTGCAGGATTGCACATCATATTATTGCTGCAGGATTGTACATCGTGTTACTGCTGCAGGATTGCACATCGAGTTATTGCCGCAGGATTGTACATCGTGTTATTGCCGCAGGATTGCACATCGTGTTATTGCCGCAGGATTGTACATCGTTCTGTGGCCTCAGGGCGGTGTTGTAGAAGTGGCTGTTGATGTTGCTGCTGCAGATCTTGGCGTACTGTGATCTTCACGGCCACTCACGCAAGCACAACGTCTTCATGTACGGCAACAGCACCGGCCCTAACCCCCAGGGCGCCTCCGGGACAGGAAAGGGCAACAACTCTGGGGAAGGAAAGGGCAACAACTCTGGGGAAGAAAAGGGGAACAACTCCGCGGAAGGGGGAAAACGGGGACAGAGAGGGGGCCGTCAGGTCTTTCCTGTCTGAGCGTCTCTTTCCTTGGCTCATGGCTTCCACAGTGAGACTACAGGCTTGTGTGTGTGTGTGTGTGCGCGCGCGTGTGTGTGTGTGTGTGTGTGTGTGTGTGTGTGTGTGTGTGTGTGTGTGGTGTGCGTGCGTGCGTGCGTGCGTGCGTGTGTGTGTGAGAGAGAGAGAGAAAGAGAGAGCGAGAGAGAGAGAGTTTTGTGTCTGTGTCTATCTGTCCGTTTTTGAGTCTGTGTTTGTGTGTGCGTATTTAAATGTCTGTCTGTATCTGTATGTCTATGGATGTGCGCGCGTGCGCGCATGTGTGTGTGTGTGTGTGTGTGTGTGTGTGTGTGTGTGTGTGTGTGTGTGTGTTCTCTTTGTTGTGTGCGTGTGTGTGTGTGTGTGTGTGTGTGTGTGTGTGTGTGTGTGTGGTGTGTGTGTGTGTGTGTTTTCTCTGTGTGTGTGTGTGTGTGTGTGTGTGTGTGTGTGTGTGTGTTTCTCTGTGTGTGTGTGTGTGTGTGTGTGTGTGTGTGTGTGTGTGTGTGTGTGTGTGAAGAAGAGAGAGACAGAGACAGAGAGAGAATGTGTGTATGTTTGTGTTTCTGTCTGTGTCTGTCTGTGTTTATGTCTGGGTTTGTGTGTGGGTGTGTATTTATGTGTCTGTCTTTGTCTCTATGTCTATGAATGTGCGCGCACGTGTGTGTGTGTGTGGTGTGTGTGTGTGTGTGTGTGTGTGTGTGTGTGTGTGTGTGTGTGTGTGTGTGTGGTGTACGAGGGCTGTGTGGATCGTGTGTATGTCGCTGTGTCTGTGTCTATTATATCATGCATGCTGCTTTATGTGGTGTACGTACCAGTGCCAGGACAAGTTCAGCTTTGCGGCCTGCAAGTTCCACATCCAGAGGTGCAAGGAGGCCACGGGGCGCGTGGTGATGTGGCGCCAGCTCAACATCTTCAACAGCTTCACACCCTGGAGGCCTCTTTTAGCGGAGCCATCCTCCACCCGTAAGTGCCATGCTTTACTCCCAATACAGCGCGGAGGGCAGGGCAGGGCAGGGAGGGTGTGTGTGTGTTGTGTGTGTGTGTGTGTGTGTGTGTGTGTGTGTGTGTGTGTGCGTGCGTTCGTGCGCGCGTGCGTGTATATGTTAGTGTGTGCGTGTGTGTGTGTGTGTGTGTGTGTGTGTGTGTGTGTGTGTGTGTGTGTGTGTGTGTGTGTGTGTCTGTCTGTCTGTCTGATTCTGTCTGTCTGTGTGTATGTGTGTGTGTGTTGTCTGTCTGTTTGTGTTAGTGCGCGCGCGCGTTCGTTCGTGTGTGTGTGTGTTGTGTGTGTGTGTGTGTGTGTGTGTGTGTGTGTGTGTGTGTGTGAGAGAGAGAGAGAGAGAGAGAGAGGCCCGCTTGTGCGCATGTGTATGTGGTAGGGTTGGGGGGCTGGACAAAGAGATGGATTTATCCATTCATCTACTTTTTTGTCTGTCTATCTATCTATGTATTTTTATATGCTTCCTATCCATCTACATATGTATGTGTGTCTACATATCTCTCTGTTTGTCTGTCTGAGTATCTTACTGTTTATGCCTTTATTTGTCTGTCTATAGATCTGTCCGAGCTTATCTGTCTACTTATCTTCCTGCCTATTTGTCTATCGTTTTGCCTTATCTACATGTTCATTTTTTTTTTTCACTCGTTCCCTTTATTCCTTCCATTTTTCTTTCCTTGTTTTTCTCTTTCTTTCATTCTTTCATTCATTAATTCGTTCATTCATTCATTAACCCATTCAGTCATTCATTATTCTTTCACTCATTCGTCCGTTCATTCATTCATTGATTCGTTCATTTATTCATTCGTTCGTTCGTTCAGTCATGCATGTATTGATTTATTCCATCATTAATCCATTCACTCGTCTCATTCGTTCATTCTTTCAGTCATGGATTTATTCATTTTTTTTCATTCACTCATCCATCATCATTCATATGCATTCATTCATTTATTCATCATTCATTCATTCATTGACATTAACCCTTTGTTTCAGAAGTCATCATCGTCGCTTCACTGTTCGCGACCATCCATTCATTCACTGGCATTAACCCTTTTGTTTCAAAAGTCATCGTCGCGATTTCACTGTACACGACTGTCCATTCATTCATTGACATTAACCTTTTATTTCCAGAAGTCATCGTCGTCATTTCACTGTTCACGACCTAATGGACGTAGGACGTGCCCTGGCCCTGACGGTGTTGGAGTATCAGCATCTTCAGGACGACCCCTTGTGAGTAATCCTACCCCCCCCCCCCCCCCACCCCCCCCCCCCCATCCCGCCCCCCCCCCCACCTCCTCCCCTTCCCCTTTCTCAACATGCCTCACCAGTCCTTTTCTCTCCCCCCCCCCCCCTTAGGCATACTCACTTCATTCAACAACACCCCCATGACAAACTTTTGTGAGTAACCCCAACCTCCCCCTCCCCCCCCCCCTTTTTTTCCCTCTCCCCACAGGCCTGTCACATTCATTGTACCCCTTTACGCCCCCCCCCCCACACACACACACACACACTCCCCAAACGCCTGCACAACAATTTCTTTGTGACTAACCTCCCTCCTCACCCCCCCTCCCCTTCCTCCTTCCAAGATACCTATCGCCTCGTCATTCTTGGATATTTTCGTTTTTCGTTCCAAGGAGGGCTTTAGGGGAACGTTTGGACGCACGGGAGAGATCGGAGGAGGCGACAGGAAATCTTTGTTTCATTTAGTCTATTCAACCTGGTCACAATTAGGCCGGAAGATTATCGTGTTTCACATTTGTTTACAGCTGTACATTTATCTTGATATTTCGTTTGTTTGTACACAGCAACGAATTATTTTCTGTTTTTGCCTTCTCGCCTTCTTCATCTTCTTCCTTTCTTCCTTCCTTTCTTTCCTTCTTTTTCTCTGTTGGTCCTTTTTGTGTTTTGTTTTATTTTGTTTTGTCTTTGTTGTTGTTGTTGTTGTGTTGTGTGTGTGTGTTGTGTGTGTGTGTGTGTGTTGTGTGTGTTTTTTTTTTTTTTTTTTTTGTATAAGCAGACATCATCAGAGTGAGTGTGCCAGTACACCACACATTAGAACATTAACAAACCCAGACACATTGTATCAAATGCCCAAACACTAAAATCACCAAAAGTTTGTCCATTTTGAGAGAGAACATACAGACTATGCATGGTGTGTAAGAGACTGGTTGCAAAAAAAAGAAAAAAAAAAAAAAAAAAAAAAAAAAAAAAAAAACTAGTCGTGGAAATTGAAATTTTTTTTTTTTTTTTTTTTTTGGGGTTTTTTTTTTGCAGATGAAGAGGACAGTGTGATGCACCAAAAAAATGAACAGGTGGATTTTGGCCTTAGGAGGAAAAAAAAAAAAAAAAAAAAAAAAAAAAAAGAAAAAAATGGCCGCCTTAGGTGCTCCATTGATCCGACAAACTGATGCCTCAAAAAAAAAAACAACACCAACAGGACGATCCCCTTGAGAAACCCTGTGTCCCGTCCCCCACCCCCACCCTCCCCTCTCCCAACATGCTTGTCACCTCCCTTCTCTCCCCCCCCCCTCCCCTCCCTCCCGTACACCCAACCCCACGTCCCTTATACAAAGCTCATATAACAGCGCCTGTACCAAAGTCTACGACAGGGTGATGCCTTGTGGGGAACCACCTGCCCTTTGTCATTCCCGACATGCTTCTAACAC
>JADBJO010002023.1:264656-272156 GCA_016801955.1 Conus betulinus | reverse complement strand
CTTCTTCTTCTTCTTCCGCTTCTTCTCCTTCTTCCCTCCTCCTCTTCCTCTTCCTTTTTTCTTCTTCTTCTTTTCTCTTCTTCTTCTTCTTCTTCTTCTTCTCTCTTTCTTCTTTTTTTTTTTTTCTTTTCTTCTTCTTTTTTTTAAACTGGTGTGACACGACAAGCCTCTTATTCCCTGCATTCGTGAGCTTCAAGTTGTCTTTCCTCTGTCACCGCCTTGTCTTAGCACAATCCTCCACATCGTTTGTGCCTAAAGTCTTGGTCGTTTTCAAAATGGTTGAGGGAATAATACAGGGTTTCGTTCTTTGAAAGACAGTGGGTTCATTCATTTACTTTGAAGCAACGTGATCAGAACATGGTGGCGACGACAAAAGCATCATCGTCAACCGTACTCAATTGATCAGTGCAGCGATTCTTTCGTTTGGCGTTTGTTGCTTATGGAATGGAACCATCATGACAACGAGTATCGCCACTTCCGGGAATCTGACGACAAAACCGCTGGGTACTTCCAGCCGTCACCATAGACACGGCAGACCACCAGACCTCCACGTCAGATGTATGCAAGTCAACCGGATCAGTGACGTCAATTTACTGATACAGATATTGACGTCATCAAATTCGTGATGACTATTCTTTTTCGTCATCAACTGTGTGTCATAGCCTCATTTACGTCACTGCTGTCGTGACAATCGCTATGGTTGTGAGTGATGATCGCTGGTTATTGGTTTCAACTCATCCTGGTTCTTTCGTAGTTTTACCCTGCTTTCAAGCTCATCCTCAGCGTATGAGTGCTGGCCGTCTTCATCCATTGTGTTTGTGAATCGTCATCATTCTTTGCACTCGTCATCCTTCCAGCCTGCCCCATGGTTTGACTTGTAATGGAGGTGGGGTGACCATCTTGTTATGATTAATGAAAAATATCAATGAGTGAAAAAAAACTTACACAAAAAAAAAAAGAAAGAAAAAACAAAAAAAAAAGAACGAACGAGCAAGAAAAAGAAGAAAAAATCCCCACCACCCTCTGCAACCGTATTACGTCACCAGTCAACGTCATAGACTCTCCTCTGTGACGTCACACGTCGTCTACATTACGTCATCATTGGTATCCACGTGATCTCTTTTAACGTGAAAGAACGAGACCTTCCTCCGCACAACAAGTGGGTGACAAAGTATGATTTATCCCCCTTGATTTATTCCCATCATATGTTTGAAGTGATGCTTTGAGGGTGAGAGGAGGCGTGGTCATGTATCTGGCTTTGTACAATATTCTTTTATATGTGGCGTGCAGGTGTCGGCTATATCTTACCACGTCTGGTCCACATCAGCTTTTGGCTTTGTTGTATGCTGTAATGTTGTCGTGCTCCGCAGTTCTGTAACAGGGAGGTAGTGTCAGTTGACAAGATGTTTTTGTGAAATTCTCTCTCTCTCTCACCAAAGAACATTTCTGTTAAATGACATTGTAATCAACGAAGGCCCCAAAACAATTAAACAATCTCTCTCTCTCTCTCACACATATATGAATATATTTCTGTTAAACAAAGCTTGCTCTTATCTCTCAACAAAGGTAGAAATAGGGGGGAGGGGGGGGGGGTGATAAGCCAATCTGCATGGTATATGATCTGCCTAACTGACAGTATGTGCTTGAGTGGGTGAACAAAGACTAATAAATGCTTCTCATTCTCCTTCAGCAAGCTTATAATGTAGAAATAGGGAGGGTGCAAAAGAAATCATCAGAAAGAGCAAACTGCAGCTACATGATTTCTGAAAGTAAAGTAGAAAATATAAAAAGATAACCTCTTAAGACACAAGTGCTGAGGGCCAGTCTTGGAATGAATCCGCAAGGATTAAAAAGTTTATCTTTTCATATTTTCTACTTTTCACAAGCAAAATGAAGCTTGGTTACCTTGTGAGGGCGGTCCCTCAACTGAGGGGGGGGATCATCTCCGGGGGGGGGGGGGGGGGGGGGGGGGGGGGGGGGGGGGGGGGGGGGGGGGGGGTGGGTGGGGGGGTCTCCTGGGGGGGTGTGGTCCATGTAAGAGAGAGAGCGAGTGTGTGTTTTTGTGAGAGAGAGAGAGAAGAGAGAGAGAGAGAGTTTTCAGCTGGATGTTTCAAAGCTTTTGCGCACCGCAAATGCATCATTTCACAGCGTTTCTTGTCTGACGAAAAAAGCAACAGTGGCATTGGATGCATGTAGAGCTGAGGGAACATACAGCTGAGGGAACATAGAGCTGAGGGAACATATACAGCTGAGGGAAATATAGAGCTGAGGGAACATACAGCTGAGGGAACATAACCTCTGAGGGAACATATAGAGCTGAGGGAACATAGAGCTGAGGGAACATAGAGCTGAGGGAACATAAGCTAGGAGCTGAGGGAAAATAGCATGAGGGAACATATAGAGCTGAGGGAACATACAGCTGAGGGAACATACAGCTGAGGGAACATATAGAGCTGAGGGAACATATGCTGAGGGAACATACAGCTGAGGGAACATATAGAGCTGAGGGAAACATACATCTGAGGGAACATATAGAGCTGAGGGAACATACAGCTGAGGGAACACACAGCTGAGGGAACATATACAGCTGAGGGAACATATACAGCTGACGGAACATATAGAGCTGAGGGAACATAGAGCTGAGGGAACATATAGAGCTGAGGGAACATAGAGCTGAGGGAACATATAGAGCTGAGGGAACATATAGAGCTGAGGGAACATAGAGCTGAGGGAAAATAGAGCTGAGGGAACATAGGGAAACATAGAGCTGAGGGAACAAGAGAGCTGAGGGAACATAGAGCTGAGGGAACCTAGAGCTGAGGGAACATAGGGAACATAGAGCTGAGGGAACATAGAGCTGAGGGAACATACAGCTGAGGGAACATATAGAGCTGAGGGGAACATATAGAGCTGAGGGAACATACAGCTGAGGGAACATACAGCTGAGGGAACATACAGCTGAGGGAACATATAGAGCTGAGGCAACATATAGAGCTGAGGCAACATAGAGCTGAGGGAACATACAGCTGAGGGAAACATACAGCTGAGGGAACATATAGAGCTGAGGGAACATATAGAGCTGAGGGAACATAGAGCTGAGGGAACATAGGGAACATAGAGCTGAGGGAACATAGAGCTGAGGGAACATACAGCTGAGGGAACATATAGAGCTGAGGGAACATATAGAGCTGAGGGAACATAGAGCTGAGGGAACATACAGCTGAGGGAACATACAGCTGAGGGAACATATAGAGCTGAGGGAACATACAGCTGAGGGAACATATAGAGCTGAGGGAACATACAGCTGAGGGAACATACAGCTGAGGGAACATATAGAGCTGAGGGAACATACAGCTGAGGGAACATACAGCTGAGGGAACATAGAGCTGAGGGAACATACAGCTGAGGGAACATACATCTGAGGGAACATACAGCTGAGGGAACATATAGTGAGCTGAAGAGCTGAGGGAACATACAGCTGAGGGAACATATAGAGCTGAGGGAACATACAGCTGAGAGGGAACATATAGAGCTGAGGGAACATACAGCTGAGGGAACATACAGCTGAGGGAACATATAGAGCTGAGGGAAACATATAGAGCTGAGGGAACATACAGCTGAGGGAACACATAGAGCTGAGGGAACATATAGAGCTGAGGGAACATATAGAGCTGAGGGAACATACAGCTGAGGGAACATATAGAGCTGAGGGAACAGATACAGCTGAGGGAACATATAGAGCTGAGGGAACATATAGAGCTGAGGGAACATACAGCTGAGGGAACATACAGCTGAGGGAACATAGCTGAGGGAACATATAGAGCTGAGGGAACATATAGAGCTGAGGGAACATATAGAGTTGAGGGAACATACAGCTGAGGGAACATATAGAGCTGAGGGAACATATAGAGCTGAGGACAACATACAGCTGAGGGAACATACAGCTGAGGGGGAACATACAGCTGAGGGAACATATAGAGCTGACCCCGTGGCATTCCGCATCATGAGCTAACGAACAGCAAAGCGGGGAAACACGTGACTAGGCTTCGCTAGACTGCCCGACAGCAAACAAGAAGTGGACAGGCCTGCTTCACATTCTGAACATGATACAATCTTTGTTTCAGTCAGGTTGTTGTTTTTTTTTCCCTCACCGTCAATTAACCTGTAAGACGCAGCGTTGAAAATGGACACACAAACGGCTGTCTATGGTGTGACACAAACAGCTGTCTATGGTGTGACACACAAACAGCTGTCTATGGTGGGACACAAACAGCTGTCTATGGGTGTGACACACAAACAGCTGTCTATGGGTGTGACACACAAACAGCTGTCTGGGTCTATGGTGTGACACACAAACAGCTGTCTCTACGTGTGACACACACAAACAGCTGTCTGTGGTGTGACAGACACAAACAGCTGTCTATGGTGTGACACACAAACAGCTGTCTATATGGGTGTGACACACAAACAGCTGTCTAGGATTTGACACAAGCATATGTCTATGGGTGTGTGTGACACAACAGTGTTGTCCCACAAACAGATGTGACACACACAGCTGTCTTGATGGTGTGACACACAAACAGCTGTCTATGGTGTGACACACACAAACAGCTGTCGATGGTGTGACACACACAACAGCTTGTCTATGGTGTGACCCACACAAACAGCTGTCTATGGTGTGTGACACAACGGCCAGAACGCATGATATTGTGCATGTCTCCAGGAACCAGTCTCTCGCGTGACGTGGACCTGGCTCTGAATCATGAGACTACAGACTAGTGTGGTGGTCATATATATTAACCATTGTCGTAACACCCTGTAATTAACTGCTGCTTCGGGTCTTGCTTGTCATGAAGAGTGTCGGCCAGTGTCGGAGTGGCTGTGATGGTTTGTGTGCACGATCATACGACCTGTAAACCGAATGTATCGCTGCTCCTCCTGTCAGCGTCAGTAATGTTGTAGTTTATATCTGTGTGTCTTTTTATATGAGCTCTGTCTCTGTCTGTCTGTCTGCCTGTTCTGTCTGTCTGTCTCTGTCTGTCTGTCCCTGTCCTCTGTCTGTCTGTCCTGTCTCCTCTCTCTGTCCTCTCTCTCTCTCTCTCTCTCTCTCTCTCTCTCTCTCTCTCTCTCTCTCTCTCTCTCTCTCGCTCTCTCTCTCTCTCTCTCTCTCTGTGTGTGTGTGTGTGTGTGTGTGTGTGTGTGTTTCCTTTCTGCATTTTGAGAATACAATCTAGTGTGTGGTGTTCATATATAAACTATCCTTGTAACCCCTCATAATAACTGCTGCTTCAGCCTTGCTTACTATGAAGATTGTGGGCCAGTTTCGCAGTGGCTCTGATGTTTGTGTGCACGATCTTATGATCTGTAATGTGTGTATCGCAGTCCCCCCCCCCCCCCCCCCCCCCCCTCCCCCTTATTTATTAGTTTGTAACCATTAGCATGGTATGTTCTCTGTGTGTGTGTGTGGGGGGGGGGGGGGGGGGGGGAGAGGAGGGGGATCCTTGGCTGCATGCGCGCGCAGTTCATGTGTGTGTGTTTGTGTGTGTGAATTCTTACTTAAAGATAATAAAGAGCAGTTTTGTCTTCCTTTACATTCTATTTAAGAATGAAGTTTGCGCAATATACTTTGTCCTCCTTGTGCAATGGACTGATTCCTTCTTTGCGGACGAGGATAGTAACAGATTGATTTTGTCCGTCAGTTTTTTTTTTTTTTTCCCTCTCTATTTCAACACCAAATTTGCTAGATAAAATGGATTTGTTCAGTATAATGTTTTGAAAGGAGACACGTGTGTAACTGACTGATTTTGTAGTCATTTAACTTCTTTTGAAGGACGAGGATCACGTGATAGACCGGGTTTTTTTTTTTCTGTTTTTTTTGTTTTTTTTTTTTCCTGTTTCGTATTCTAAGTAAGAAAGAAGATTGTGTCATAGACTGATTTCGTCGTTTATATTGAACTGAAAGAAAATTGCGTCGTTTGTCCTGTATACTGAATTGAAGCAAGATTATGTGACAGACTGACTTTGTTCTTGTTTTGAATTGTTTAAGGAAGCAGACGGCGTGACAGACTGACTTTGGTCTTGTTTGAATTGTTTTAAGGAAGGAGTTGGCGTGACAGACTGTCTTTGTTCTTGTTTGAATTTGTTAAGGAAGGAGGCGGCGTGACGTGACAGACGGCGTGACACTTTGTTCTTGTTTGAATTGTTTAAGGAAGGAGACGGCGTGACAGACTGACTTTGTTCTTGTTTGAATTGTTTAAGGAAGGGGGGCGGCGTCACACAGACTGACTTTGTCCCTGCTGATCATTTATTGTACTAGCTGTTGGACCCGTATTTCCCCTCCCCACCCAAACTCTCCATCCTTCCCCCCCCCCCCACCACCCCTTTCACCCTACTCCCTCTCCGCTCCCCTTTCCCTTACCTCCCTTGTTTCGGATATTGCCGTGCATCGTCAGAGATAAAATGACTATACAGGGAGGTCTGGGCGGGGGAGGGGGGGGGGTAGTTGGGGGGGGGGGGGGGGTTGTTGTGTCCCATTGTTTAAATCTGATAGAGAAGATGAAGTTCGTTTTGTATCTTATTCCCTGTGCAGGCAGATCTGCGACAAGAATTTGTTCCGTCAAAAGTATTATCGACGTCCAGCATTTTTCAAGTTAGTGTGCCATCCGTCATCAAGACATGAAAATGTTACACGGAAATCTTGCTTTGTGTCGCTACAAATCATTCAAGAGGAGGAGTGGTTTTGACTTAAGAAAATGCATGTGTTTCGAAATTTATATTTCAGCGATAAAACGCGTTGGCTAAATATGCTGATTATTTCTCACCCCTCTTCAAATAGGTCTGTGGCTTTTCCTTGAATAAATTATCATTATCGTTATCGTTACCATTATCATTATCTCCCTTACCTCCCCCTAGCAATTATCTCGGTCGTCTTCCATTCCCCTCCTCTCTTTTAACATTATAATAGGTCTGATTACAGGTATTTCCCTTTAATCCTCTTCAAATTATGGCATTGCTTTGATCTGCAATATAGTTGCATGAGCAAACAAACTGTCTGGCACAAACTGTATTCCCTTGCTGGTCTATGCAGTCTGCTGTGGAGTCCCCATGCGAAAAATGGAGACGATCGGGTGAAGATTGTGGATTTGTGTATGGAGTAAGAAGACAGACACACAGAAAGACAAACAGAACTCGCCTCGAAAATTGACTTCCCTGAAGGTTGTGCAACAGAGTTGTCCTTCTTTTATGTGTGGTATTTAAGGACTGGTCTTACGTGGAATCCATCAATGTAGTACGTTACTGGTTTCTCCGCAAGTCACCTCATGTCCGTGTTAAGTTTGATTAATCAGTTCTTCACTTCATCCTAGTTCAGCTTCCTGCAGGAGATGTCTCACATGACGAACTGAAGAATCTTGTTCATAATTTTCGTTCAAATGTTACGCTTTGCAGGCAGCCATTGAATATTTTGAAGCTGTGTGTGTGTGTGTGTGTGTGTGTGTGTGT
>JADBJO010002023.1:252156-257156 GCA_016801955.1 Conus betulinus | reverse complement strand
TGGTGATGGTTGTTGTTGGTGTCGTCGTTGTCGTTGTCATTGTTGTTGTGGTTGTTGCGGTGGTGGAGGTGGTCGTGGTGGTCGTCGTCGTCATCGTCGTCGTTGTTGTTGTTGATTTAGGGCCTATTCCATTGTTCTATATCGTGGGGTTTTTGTTGTTGTTGTTGTTGTTGCTGCTGTTGTTGTTGCTGCTGCTGCTGTAGTTGTTCTTGTTGTTTTTTGAGGGAGTGAGAGGGGAGGAAGTCACTCTTCCATGTATTCTGTCAGATTCCATAGCTCAGGCTCGTCCGGGAGCAAGACTGCAGACCAACAATCCACTCTTGGGACGCCTCCACCTCCCCGGCGATCCTCTCCACCCCCACCCCCCGGGAGTTTCCGAGGGTCCCCAGCCTGACCCCGCCACTGCCAGCACTGCCCTGCCAGCCGACGTCTCATTACCTCCCTTGCAAGACAGAGGGATCCACAGGTGGGTGCAGAAACATGTTACAGCGCGCAAGTTCTTGGTTACCTCCCCTGCAAGAAAGAGTTCTCCCCCCAGGTGGGTGCAGGGTCAACTGTGTCTCAGTGGCATGAGAGTTCGGATCATAGTCTGGACCGTGGGTCAATGGGCAGGGTGCTACTACAGCGCGCAGGGTTCTTGATGTCGACGTGTATGCTGTTGTAATGCTGTAGATTGTGTTTATACGTTTTCGTTTACATCTGAGAAGAGTGATACACGAATGACATGTGCTGTAGTAATGAGGACGTTTAAGACGTATATATGAATATACGAATGTACGTACATACATACATACATACATACATACATACATACATACATACATACATACATACATACATACATACATACATACATACATACATACGCCCGTACGTATGTACGTACGTGCGTACGTACACACAGACAGACAGACAGACAGGCAGACAGACAGACAGACAGAGAGACATCCTTGTCCTAACTCAACATATCATGTCACTGATTCTCCCCTTGTTCTAAATTTTGCATGTCACTGATTCTTCCTCATCCTAACGTCAGCATGTCACTGATTCTCCCTCATCTTCACCTCAGCATGTCACTGACTCTCCCTCATCTTCACCTCAGCATGTCTCTGATTCTCCCTCATCCTAACGTCAGCATGTCACTGATTCTCCTTTATCCTAACGTCAGCATGTCTCTGATTCTCCTTCATCCTAACGTCAGCATGTCTCTGATTCTCCTTCATCCTAACGTCAGCATGTCACTGATTCTCCCTCATCCTAACGTCAGCATGTCACTGATTCTCCCTCATCCTCATGTCAGCATGTCACTGATTCTCCCTCATCATAACGTCAGCATGTCACTGATTCTCCCTCATCCTCACGTCAGCATGTCACTGATTCTCCCTCATCATAACGTCAGCATGTCTCTGATTCTCCTTCATCATAACGTCAGCATGTCTCTGATTTTCTTTATCCTAACGTCAGCATGTCACTGATTCTCCCTCATCCTAACATCAGCATGTCTCTGATTCTCCCTAATCCTCACGTCAGCATGTCACTGTTTCTCCCTCATCCTAACGTCAGCATGTCACTGATTCTCCCTCACCCTAACGTCAGCATGTCACTGATTCTCCCTCATCCTAACGTCAGCATGTCACTGATTCTCCTTCATCCTAACATCAGCATGTCACTGATTCTCCCTCATCCTAACGTCAGCATGTCACTGATTCTTGCTCATCCTAACGTCAGCATGTCACTGATTCTCCCTCACCCTAACGTCAGCATGTCACTGATTCTCCCTCATCCTAAAGTCAGCATGCTACTTATTCTCCTTCATCCTAACGTCAAGATGTCACTGATTCTCCCTCATCTAACGTCAGCATGTCACTGGTTCTCCCTCATCCTAACTTCAGCATGTCACTGATTCTCCCTCATCCTAACATCAGCATGCTACTTATTCTCCTTCATCCTAACGTCAGCATGCTACTTATTCTCCCTCATCCTACGTCAGCATGTCACTGGTTCTCCCTCATCCTAACTTCAGCATGTCACTGATTCTCCCTCACCTAACATCAGCATGTCACTGATTCTCCTTCATCCTAACGTCAACATGTCACTGATTCTCCCTCATCCTAACGCTAGCATGTCACTGATTCTCTTTCCATCCTCACGTCAGCATGTCATTTCTCCCTCATCCTAACGTCAGTATGTCACTCATTCTCCCTCATCCTAATGGTAATGTGACATTGATTCTCCCCCTCGTCCTGGTGGCAGCATGTCACATATCCCCACCCCCACCCCACCCCCACGCCTTCTTCCTTCCCACCTGTGCCGACGTTAACACGCCACTCATACTCCCCTTGAACGTCTGTTTGACACGGATTCCCACCCTCGTGTCGTATTGTCAGCATCCCTCCCACTCATTCACTCTCCATCCTTGTCCTGACGTCAGCAGACAGACGACCCAAACGTCGGCCAGACGAATAGTCCGTCGTCACAGTTCCCCCACAACCTCCCAGTCCGCTTCCACCTCCTCCTCCTCCTTCCCTCGTCACCATGACAACCGCCAGCCGCTCAGCAGCCGAGATCCTCCCCGTTACCACGACAACCTCCAGCTGCTCGGCAGCCGAGAGCCTCCCCGTCACCATGACAACCTCCAGGCGCTTAGCAACCGAGAGCGTCCCCGTCACCATGACAACCGCCAGCCGCTGAGCAGCCGAGAGCCCCCGCCCGTCACCACGACCACCAGCCGTCTCCCAGGGTAACGGCGGCGCCCAAGGCAGCGTTTGTGGCGGCAGCAGAACGGCGACATTGTCATCACTTTGGTCCTGGTAGGGCGCCCCTGGTGAGTGAGGTTATCCCCCTTCCTTCAGTCTCACACTTGATATGATCTTTGAATGTCTGAAAGAGATGAACATTTTTCATCATCTGATCCAAGAGTTTACAGAAGAACGGATGTAAAAGAAAAAAATCCTGGTGTGTTTTTAGCAGGTGTATTCAAAGGGTTGTGTGAAATGTGTGTGTGTGTGTGTGTGTGTGTGTGTGTGTGTGTGTGTGTGTGTGTGTGTGTGTGTGTGTGGTTTTGTTTTGTTTTTTTAAGACTTCTTTTTTCAAGGCGGTGACTTCCCCGATACGGCCCTTAAGGCGGTGGGCTGTAAGCAAGATACCTTACATGACCTCCATCAGTCTCTTCTTCACTATCGTCCTCTGGCCTCACTTTGTCAGGGTGTGGGGATACTGTTCAGTTCAGTGCATTTAACGTCTGTTCACCATTGATGATATTATACGAAAAATAATTTAAAACGTCATCTCCAACTAACAAAGCTTAACCTCAAAGATGAAAAATTCACAATAATTTTTTTGAATGTTGGTAAACATAAACACGCATCAAAGCAGCTCAATTTGTCAATAATAGTAGCAATGTTTATGATAGAAGGGATACAATATTTGACTGAATCTTGGATGTTGACAGGAATTTTCTTTATAAACAGGAGTTACAGAACATTCAACAAATAGCCTGAAATAGGATTACCACAAGTTACTAGGGGCTTAACCTCAGTGGTTAAAACAGGTTGGCCAATAGCCTATGACGGTTAGGGGTGTGAATTGCCCAATCGGTTACAGGTTAAAAGATGAAAGTCAATTGGCTAATGACAGTGGGAGGCTGTGAATTTTTCAACCTTAAGGTTACAGGTTAGAGGTGAAGATGGTTAAAAACCAATAGTCTAATGACCACAGCGGTTGTGAATTGCCCAGCTTAAGGTTACAGCAAAAAAAAAAAAAGGTTACAGTCCAATAGCCTAATGACTGCACGAGCTGTGAATTGCGCAGCTTAAGGTTACAGGTAAAAAAAAAAAGTTGAAGTCCAAAAGCCTAATGACAGCAGGGGTGTGAACTGGCCAACCTTAGGGTTACAGGTTAAAAAAAAGGATATAGGTCAATTGTCTTATGACTGTAGGAGTTGTACATTGCCCAACTTAAGGTTACAAGTTAAAAAGGATTACTGTTCAATATCATAATGACTGTAGGAGTTGTAAATTGCCCAACTTACGGATACAGGTTAAGAAAAAAAAAAGTTACAGTCCAATTGCTTCATGACTATAGGCGCTGTGAATTGCTCAACTTCAGGTTACAAGTTAAAAAAAAAAAAGTTAAGTTCCAAAAGCCTCATGATTGTAAGGGGCTGTGAATTGATTCACTGTGTCTAGTGCACGGCATGATGAAAAAACATAGCCCATCTCTCTCCCTCAGCAGCCTTAACCTTCTCTGACTTGAATCAAGTACCCATTTAGTGCTGGGCACACAGAGGATTTTCAAATCGAGAAATCGACCCCACGAGTAATCCGATTCGTACTCTTGACCCGTCGGCTGCGGAGGCAATGTGCTAACCGTTGGTAGACTACTACGGACATCCGATGCTAAGGAAACCATTCTTTTGTTGGCATAACCAGATGGTAGACTAATTTCTTTCTTAATTAGTCTGGTGATCTATCCTTAATTACCTAGCAGAAATGCCAACACAGCACATAGAACAAAAAGGAACCCCCATCCCCACCCACCACCACCCCCACCCCCCCCCCTGGTACCCCACGATGAGATGATTACACGCCCATACTTCAAAACGAACGCTACTAAGGACGTCAAATCGCACAGCAATGATGCCGACACAGAACACAGAGAACAGACGAGGAGACATTAAAAAGCGAGGTTCCAGGCTTGCCCAAATACCCTGTGTACCTGACACATGTGCACAGTGACAACAACTGGAGAAATGAACGAGCAGAGGTGAACCTTTGTTCAAGATTTGAACAGCGTGCTTGGTCTTGTACGTAGTCAAACAGAGCACACAGAAACAACACTGGTAACCTCGGTTTGATTGGTGTGAAAAGAGATCTTGGATGAGCCAGGGAACAGTAAACAATAAATAATGAACGTGTAGGGTAACTTTTGTTCCCTTAGTGAGATAAATACATGTCCATAACTCCAAAAGAATGCTGCTTAGAACACCGAATCGCCTACCA
>JADBJO010002023.1:217156-247156 GCA_016801955.1 Conus betulinus | reverse complement strand
GAAAAAAAAAAAAAAACGTAATGAATAGGTACACGTTTCATTCTGAATTGCCGTCAAGTCCTGCCTTCGGATCATCGTCTTTAACACTACTGGAATAGATCCCACAATGTCACGAATTCACAATTGCACACACACACACACACACACACACACACACACACACACACACACACACACACACACACATGAAGGTCTGGGAAGAGGGTTTCACGGACGACATTCAACAGATGCCTGATATACACACAATCCAGCCCGCTGATTTACGTCTTGGACACCTGCTAGCTGACGTATTGTCGGCGCCACTACTACAGGTGTGCGCGCGCGTGGGACAATATTCTTCCCATCCTTTGGTTTGTTTGAACTCCAATAATTGAAAAATAATGTCCGCGCCACTACTACAGGTGTGCGCGCGTGGACAATATTCTCCCATCTTTTGGTTTGTTTGAACTCCAATAATTGAAAAATAGTACGTATGTTTTCTGCTGCTGCTTGTCCCATCCATGATTTTCTTCGTCCTAGAAGAGTGTCTTAAACTTCTTTGACTGTCTCATGTAGTGGGTTTAGGTCATTTTATGTTTGCTTCTCCCTGCTCTTGCTCGTTGTCTCTGACCTGCATTGAAGGAAGGTCAAGCAGGTAACTCCTAGTTTCAATCAGAGAATTCTGGGTATTTTCCCGAGACGGTCTCATTACTTCATTGACGTATCCTCTCTCACTGTAGAAGATTGTTCTGTGGACGTGGCGTGAACGCTAGCCCACCATCATCTGCAATAAGTGCAACTGCTTGGTACAACTCGGTAAATGCCTTCAGCTGCCATTGTTTTCATGACAGACAGTCCATTTTTGCGTTCTAGAAGTCAGCATTCCGTCTTAACCTATACACTAGTGTAGTAGGTGTGTTTTTTTTTCCATTTAAAAAACAAAAAAACAAACTTGTGTGGATAATTTGCTTGCTATTTTGTTGTTTGAGAACGCAGGCCAATGTTTGGGCTTCGTAAGGCTGATGGAAGATTCAGTTTCTTGACACCACGGAGCAATGTTGTTCAGCTGCTGCTGGGCTGCTGGCGGTTCTTTCTTTCTAAAGTCCTTTTGGAAACTCTCTCGTGGATTACCACAAGGTTCTGCACTTTCCCCCACGTTGTACAATGTTCATACCGAAGGGGTTGCGGATGTCACCTACCTTAATTTTTTTTCTTATGCTATTGTTCGAGTGTAGACGCAGCTGATGGACTGGAGTTTTGGAAAAATTACGATTAGAGTTAGGGTTAGGAAGCTCAATACAAAACAGTACAGTACAGCATAGAGCAGTGCTGGCAAAGCAGTGGTCTGCAACATAGAAGAACACGGCACAGTCTGCAACATAGAAGAACACGGCACAGTCTGCAACATAGAAGAAACACGGCACAGTCTGCAACATAGATGAACACGGCACAGTCAACCGTAAGAAGGGCGTTTTCTGCGTAGAGAAGAAAACAATTACAAGTTAAAAGAACAGGGCCGGTATGCAGATGCCTCCGATACTTTAACGGTCCGATATGATCTATCCCACCGAGATCTGTCGGTGGGACAGTTCATCCGATAGCTCGGCATGCATGGACATCCGACAGAGCCTCCAATAACTATCGGGTCAATGTTCGTTCAGCCATCCCGTCAGGGCCGATAACCGCAATGTAAAGTGGAGATCGACAGACATTGGCGAAGAAAGGCGCTTCTTACCTCACAGTGTGTGTCAGAGGCACGTGAGACAAGGCGCTGGCCGGTGGGGAGATAAGTGGGCCATCACTCTTCTGAGCTTGTCGGACTTCTTCTCAAAGAGAGCAGAGATTTAAAATTAAAAAAAAAAAAATGGAGTATACCAAAGGAAACTGTGGAGTAATTCTTACGTTTGGTTGTTTGCTAGTTAACAGTTGGTTATTGATTTAGTCAGTGATTGCTTTACTGGGCACTTCTTCTTCTTCTTCTTCTTCTCTTCTTCTCTCTCTCTCTCTCTCTCTCTCTCTCTCTCTCTCTCTCTCTCTCTCTCTTCTTCTTCGTTTCTTCTTCGTCTTCTTCTTCTTCTTCTTCTTCTTCTTCTCTCTCTCTCTCTCTCTCTCTCTCTCTCTTCTTCTTCTTCTTCTTCTTCTTCATCGTCGTCGTCGTCGTCGTCGTCTTGTTTTCTTTTCTTTTCGTCGTCGTCTTCTTCTCTTCCTTTTTTGTTTCCTTTCCTCCTTCTTCTTCTTCTTGCTTCCTTGACAAGAACTCTGTGGTTAACCGTTAAAGAGATTTTAGCACATACGGAAGGCAGCTACATTCCATCTTCGGAATGTGTACTTCTTTCAGAAAGATCGGGGGAGGCGCAGACATTAACATAATACTTGTGCATGCTGAGGATTAGCTGTTGATGAAGAGCTTTTCTTTCTGTACAGTGTTTCAGTTTATTTGTCTATCACATCCACCATCTCAACTCTCTGCGATGAACACTTTCGTAGTTTGACTTAGGACTTTGATTGACTATGCGACAACAATAACATCAATAGACAGCAGGTTTTTGTGTTCGGGGATTTTTTGTTTGTTTATTTGTTCTTACCATAGCAGTTGCTGTACATCTGTCTGTTTGTCTGCCCTTGGGTTCAGGCTGGGATTCAGTTTACTTTATTTGTTGTTATCACAGTAGTTGCTTTGCGTCCGTATTCATCTGTCTGTCTCTGGCTTCTTCCTCTGTTCCATCCTCTCTCTCTCTCTCTCTCTCTCTCTCTCTCTCTCTCTCTCTCTCAGACATCAATCAATCAATCAATCAATCTATCTATCCCTCCATCTATCTATCTCTCCGTCTGTCTGTCTGTCTGTCTGTCTACACACACACACACACACACACACACACACACACACACAACAAAACACACACACGCACGCACACACGCACGCACGCACGCGCGCGCGCGCACACACACACACACACACACACACACACACACTCACACTCGCTCACTCACTCACTCTTACACAGAGAGAGGAGCGACAGACAGAGAGACAGAGAGAGAGTGGTTTACTTTGTTCCCAAAGGATATCAACTATGCAGGTAGATGCTTCTTTCCCCATTTGGTCCTTGTCATGAGAAAAAGAATTTTTTAAAACAAAAAGGGAGGGGGGGGGGGGGGGGGGGGGGGGGGGGGGGTGGGGGGAGGGGGGCTGATGCTATGAACACTCGAGGTCTGTACAGTAACCGGGTTTTTTTCTTCTTTTTTGTTTTTAATTTGGGCCCTCCAACCTCCAATTTTTGTTCCACATTGCTGTCCTCTCTCTCTCTCTCTCTCTCTCTCTCTCTCTCTCTCTCTCTCTCGTTTTCGGTTGTTTTCTTTTTTTCGTTTATTTTTTTAGTGGGTCCTCCATCCTTCACTTTCTTACTTTTTTTTTTTCTTCAAAGCCTCTCACACCATGCATAGTCTGTATGTGTCATTACCTACAGTTTCGGGTCTTAATGACCACCACACAATTCCCTTTCACGTAAAATCAGAAACAAAAACTCCATGGCACATATAGAATGGTCACCCCAGACGATGTACCAACAACCTTAACATAAGAAATACTCATAACAACAATTAAAGAGGCAAGCCCGTTCTGCTTGTTATTTGACAGCATCAGCATTTATTCGGGAAGGGGTACGCCTACTGGGGTTAAACGGTGAGAGAGAGAGAGAGAGAGACCATTTTAGCTGTATGTAAAAAAATGTTATATCAGTAATATACACACTCAAATGCGCACATCAGCTTATGTACATTGTATGGTGGTCATTAAGGCCCGATACTGTAGGTAATGACACTGTCACAGATGGCCCTGTGGGCTCGGAGAGACAGATGAGACCAAAAAAAAAAAGTGTTGGATATGTGTAACGAAGTAACTGCGTGTTCGTTATCTGATAATGTATTTATATATTACATATAGATACATATAGATCTGTCTTCAAGAGGGATTGCGATAGTTTCCTCATGCAGCTAGTGAAGGGTTTTCATATTTATGATATACATTTTCCCATTTACCTCATCTTCAATTTTTTTTTCTCTCAAATTCAAATCTTTGCCAAGTCATTACTATAATGACGGAACAATTGTTAACCTGCACTTGTTTCCCCCACTACTTAATTGTTCAGCATCATATTGTTTGGTCAATCAGTGGGTGATTGCATCTCTTAGGAGATCCAAGGAAAGGTTGTTCTGCACAATTCTTAGCCGCTGACAATGCTTGGGTTACTGAACAGCAGAGCTGACCACTCAGACTGTTCCATATCTTTTGATCTCCCTTGCATCCTTAAATGGATCCTCAAGCATAGGCTCAAAGACTGTCCCTTACATGTTATACTCTTTGCGTAATGTTTTTAGTTTTCAACAACTTTTTTACCTCTCCACACCTCTCGTTTTCTTTAATTCTACTACCTTTCGCTGGCTGCTTTGGGGATGCTGCTGGATTCTTTTTCGAACCTTGGCGGTCGGAACACCACAGAATTATGGACTGTGGTGTGTCTGTATCTGACGCCAAGAGCACAGATACGATCATCCGTGTTTCCCTGATGAGCCCGATCCAGCGGACGAAAGATCTAGGAGCTGGCGATACGTATAAATCTGTCTTCAAGAGGAATGTCTTGAAGAGGAATTGAAATCTGTCTTCAAGAGGAATGTCTTCAAGAGAATTGCGATAGTACAGTTTTCTCATGCAACTATTAAAAAGGTTTTCATATTTTTGATATACATTTACCCTATCTTCATTTATTTTCTGTCAAATTCCAATCTTTGTCGAGTTATTATATTATAATGACGGAAAAATTGTTAACTTGCACTTGTTTCCCCCACTACTTAATTCTTCAGCATCATAATATATTTATATTTCATATCGTTCCCGTCAACACATAACTCGTCACCTGGACGCCGCAATACAAATCTGTCAACATATAAAACAGAAAAAACAAGATTTTTTAACAAGGTCGATTACTAATTGACGGTAAGACTAAGAGACAACAAAGTCTTTAGTTTCTTCTTTTTCTTATGTATATACGTTAATTTTTTTTTCCGCGTTCAATTAATTCTCAATACACATAATCGCACGTCAAAATCACAATAATTCGAAGACACGTGTCCATAATCGCAAGTCAAAATCACAATAATTTCGAAGACACGTGTCCACAATTACGCTATAAGATTCATAGTCTTTTTACTGTTAATAGATGACTGCAGTCCATATGAATAATTCCTTGAATTATCTCCTTTGGTTTATGTATCGCAACACATCAATATAATTGTCCTGAGTCTTTTTTTGTAGATGTAGTGGTACTTGTACGGATAAAAATCATTCTTTACATATTTTTCACTCGGGAACAGTTCATACATAAATCAACTCTTTTTCCATGTCGACGTCAAAGTATACATCTCGAAGAGCTGTGTGCACAATGACTTCATCTTTCATTAGTTTTTTTTTTTTGTGTGTTTTGTTTGCTTCTGTTTTTTATTCTCTCAAAATTTATCACAGTTTTTTCACAATGTAGCATTTCTCTTCTCGACTGAAGTATATATATATATACACTGAGTAGTCTAACCTAGCTCTGGCGTAAGTGTTCTCTCTTCTTCCTTTACACGACCAACACCATTTTGTTGGTGGTTTTGTCGTATTCGGGGAGATTGCCGAAGATTGCGCTGTTGTGAGGATTTGGGGGAAAAAAATGAAATAAATAAATAAAGAAGGCGTAAAGGCCACATGGCAGACTGGCGTAGAAGCCGGAAGTGATTACGTCGGCGTGGGAACCGTGTACTTCTCCGTGGAATCGTCCCGGGGGATGAAGCTGAAGAAATGGACGTGGAAATCAGACACTAGATTCGCCGTGCAAGGATCAAGCCAACAATCCAATACCAGAGCTCTGAGGCCTACTCCCCTTTGCACATGACCCATGCCATTTGTCGTCTGTGCAGCTCCTCGACTTGCTTGTTGACTGAAGAAGTCAGGAGCTGATCCAGCATGTCCAGAAAAAAAAAAAAAAAAAAAGCAAACACGCCAGCACAAGCAGATGTCGCTCTGTTAATGACGTCAAGATCTGTGTGACGATGAGAAAACAAAAAAAAAAACAACAACAACAACAACAACACAAAAAAAGACGTCATAAACAAGAAGTATGATTTGGAACTGCAGTCGAAGTTTCAGTAGATCGTAAAACCCGCTTGCACAACGTACAGCGGTCAGCGGAGGATGCGAAGCGCCGCCGTCATACGGCCGGAAGAAGGGGATGAGGGCAATTCTTCTTCACAATTACCTGCTTCACAGTGTTTTCAGATATTTCACCAACCTGCGTCAGCAGCAAAAACCCTAACACATCAGGTTAAAATATTCCCCATCAGTCTAGATTGCAAAAGGATGTTGACTGGCAACCTGGTAAGAACTGACTAAAATTATAGTGAGCACCCATTACGAAAACATTAGAGGACCGGTCCTCCAACCAGAAAGCACCCTGCACGCACGCACATCCACCGGAAAACCACACAACAAGAATGTGACGAAAAAATATAATTGCATTTCGTCACAGACACATACAGACTATGCATTCACACGATTAGATGAAAAATATTCATGAAAAGTGAAGTAAGTACGATCAAAACATTTATCGTAGACGACAGATAAGTTCCGTGATCTGTAGGGGAAATTGGATTGTTTTAAAATAAAAATATACATTGTATATGTGGTTATAGCGTATCAACTGGTCACATTCTTTTGTGTAATATAGCGTATCAACTGGTCACATTCTTTTGTGTAACTTAATGAACAAAAAAATCATTCCAAATACGTCTGTACAGCCTATTCAAAATGTTTCTTGTTAGCATGTGAAACATGTCTCTTGTTTTTGCACTTTGCTAAAAGTCCAAATGGCAAATACTATAATAGATAGCAGTCAGTGGTGAGATGAGACAGAAGAGTTAGGCCCCTATATGTTGTTTTTTTTTTAATCTTTGATTAAGTGGATTTTCTAATTTTGCGTTATAGTTGTAGATAAGGTCATTCTTTTGATTCGTTGTGTTAACCTTTTTCCTGGCCCGGGTTTTTTTTTTTTTTTTTTTTTTTTTTTCGTCTGATATCACGTAATGTGGAAAGACGTAAAACAGAACAACAACAGCAACAACAACAACGTTGTATACCTCTACCATATTCATACGCGCATGCACTGACGGAGGACTATAAATCACCATGAGGACCAGCACATTAGTCATGTAGTCATGTACACAGGATTCCCCCTGAATGGCAGCTACAGTCACTCTGACAACGCAAGCAATGACGCACATGGACTATGACGTCATATCACTCAAAATGCGTAAAGCTGAAGTACGTTTTCATAAAGAACAAAAAAAAATATATGTTGCAACATATCTGGAAACAAATCTTTAATGTTTGATAATAAATCCGCCAAACATGAACAAACGAAACCAAAAGACAAAACACTACGCGTTTCGACCTGTTCTTCAGGCAAGATAAACAACACTCGGGACCACAAAAATAAAGCACGAGCAGTCACTTATTTTGTCAAATTGTGCGCAAGATGGGCGTTGAATCAAGTTTGGCGGTTCTGTTGTAATACAAACTTTTTCAGATTTGTTTAGATTTCCGCTTGCAGTCCTCCCTCTCCGTACTTTAATATCATCTTCTTCTTCTTCTTCTTTCTTTGAGTGTCCACCTTCATCGAGTTGAAGATCCTGAAACTTGAGTGTGTATGACCGTTTTTTTTTTTGTTTGTTGTTTTTTTTGTTTTGTTTTGTTTTTTCTTTTATCCTGTCATTAAGGCAGCCATACTCCAACTTCGGGGAAGGTGCATGCTATATGCAATGTGTCATCCATACCAACGGCCAGACTGGCCTTCTCTTCCGAAAGTTGGTGATGGGATTTTACGTATGTGCAAGATAATGTGCGTGCGTTCACACACGGAACCTCGCTTTATAGTCTCATTCGAAGGGCTGTTTTGGGAATGGAGTCAGAATCAATGTTAACTCCGAGGGACAGGATATCCGGATCTGTACCAAATGCACATGGAAGACTTGTAGTGCTGATGAAACACACACATACAGTGTGTGTGTGTGTGTGTGTGTGTGTGTGTGTGTGTGTGTGTGTGTGTGTGTGTGTGTGTGTTTGATTTGTCAGTACAACCATGAGTTAATCTGACAATAAACTGGTTTCAGTCAGTCAGTGTGTTTAATAAGGATTCCTTCATTGTCAGTATGTCTGGTATTTCATGGAAGAAGCCATACTTTTGCATAACCTAATCATCAATACTTAGATTGTAAGGGAAGTGACTCTCGTGCACATTTATGTATGACACCACACCACATATCCCTGAATTTGTCCTAATGAAACAATAGCTGACGGAAGAAAATTTCTTTTTTTTTTAATGAAGCGTGCAGAAATAACTTCTTGCCATGAAAGTTCAAGACGTATTTGATACTGCATAACTGACATAAGCTTACTTCTGTGGACACAGGTTTGCACTGGGTGTTGACGTGTGAATACTGTAGGCCAGACACATTTGTGAAATATAGCCTAACACTGTGCACAACTCAGTCACGCTGTTCTTGGATATTTCAAGTGGCATGTGACTTCGGTCACACTACTCGTTCACCTTTTTTGGAATAGTGAAAACCCAACGATTGTGTTGGAATACTTAGATGAGCTATAGTCTCAACTCAAATCAGCTAACCAAATGGCCGGAATTTTCAATATGAAGAGGGAGATCATGCATAAATTTACAAATAAATAGGAACGGACCTGGGATCTTGAAATACCGCTTATCTTGTCAAAACATGTATCACATGGACGCGTGCGTGCGCGTCACACACACACACACACACACACACACACACACACACACACCACACACACACACACACACACACACACACACGACTGAACCAATTTATTGTCAGATTAACTCAAGGTTGTACTGTCTCTCTCTCTCTCTCTCTCTCTCTCTCTCTCTCTCTCTCTCTCTCACACACACAACACACACACACACACACACACACACACACACACACACACACACACACACACACACACACACACACACAGGCAGACAGACAGACAGACAGACAGGTGGTGTGTGTGTGTGTGTGTGTATGTGTGTGTGTGCGTGTGCGCATGCGCGCGAGGCGTGTGTGTGTGTGTGTGTGTGTGTGTGTGTGTGTGTGTGTGTGTGTGTGTGTGTGTGTGTACGCGTGCATGTGTGCGTGCGTTCACACATGTGTGCATGTGTGTGTGGGGAAGGGTGGGTGGGTTGATGGGTGTGTGTGTGTGTGTGTGCGCGCGCGCTCGCGCCTCTGTTGGTGTGTGTGTTTTGTGCGCTCGCATGCGCGCACGTTATTATTATATTGGGTATTTATATAGCGCCTATCCTCGGTCACAGACCAAGCTCTAAGCGCTTTACAATAAACACACTGCCTCACTCACTCAACGGGCTGTCTACCCAGGTAGAGCCGGCCGAAGAGCAGCCTACTGGCGCTCATTCAGTCATTTCCCGTACCATTCAAATATCAGTCACTCAGTTTCATTGATCTCATTTCTTCCTCCAGTTCCTCACATAGGATGCATGCGATGTTTATACGTGTCCTCCATTTTCACCGGTACACGATGGCACACGATAATAGTGTGTGCGTGTGTGTGCGTGCGTGCGTGCGTGCGTGTGTGTGTGTGTGTGTGTGTTTAGCACACTTACATCATCCGTTTGATGGAACACATCCTTCCGAAATACTTTTTGTCTATAGCTTGCTCCAAACTTGTGTCGATGTCCGACTGGTGGATTTCTGGGCCCCTGCTGTTGCACACCGACGGATCGGGGAGCGAGCACCGAAGCGTATGCTGAATGGGCGTGGATGCGTATGTGCGTGCGCGCGTATGTGTGTGCGTGCATGTGTGTGTTTATGAGAGTGAATGCATGTGTGTACGAGTGCTCGAGTATGAGTGTGTGTGTGTGTGTGTGTGTGTGTGTGTGTGTGTGTGTGTGTGTGTGTGTGTGTGTGTGTGTGTGTGTGTGTGCATGTGTAAGTCTGTGAGTGAGTGTGCAAGTTTGAGTGTATGTGAGGATATGGGTGTGCTCGTATTGAGATGCGTGTATTTGTGTATTTATGTAAGTGCGTACTTTTGTGTGGTGCGCGCGGGCACGCGCGTCCGTATGTGTATGTGCGTGAGTACGCACGCGCGCATGTGTGTGCGCTTGTGTGTGTGTATGTGTATGTGTGCGCGCGTATTTTGGTGTGTTGATTATGCTTCTTTGCTTTGAATGAAAAACGTTGGTATTCTGTTCATAATGTTTTCTTAAATGTCAGTACAACTTTGAGTTAATCTGACAATAAATTGGTTTCAGTCAGTGTGTGTGTGTGTGTGTGTGTGTGTGTGTGTGTGTGTGTGTGTGTGTGTGTGTGTGCGTGCGTGCGTGCGTGCGTGCGTGTGTGAAGCTCAGACCCTGAAACCACAGAACCAGCCCTTCCACGGGCACCCCTGACCAGCCACGAACAAGGGTCATCACAACTGACCTCTTCAACCGAACTGGAGTCGAAAACTGTCGTCATCGTTGATTAATCTGTGGAGGTGGGTCCAGGCCTGCTGGTTGCCTACAGAAACCAACTCCACGCATGGCATCCAGCCGATGACCCCGTTTTTTTTTTCAGACAAAGGGCCCTAACTCTTAAAGTTCAGAGTATCACGAGTTTGCGGGAGATAACAAGTTCGCCCACACCATCAGTCTGTCCGGAGACATCGGCTCGTATCTCACCACTGCCACCGTATGTATTGGTGGAATGGCTAGACAGACAGACAGACAGACAGACAGCGTGTGACATGGAAACCGGGAGAAACAGCCCCTGTGAGGAGCAGGCAGCACAATAAAAACATTACTGTGCCGAGGTCTTGAATAATGAATGGAGTATATATAGAAAGGCATGATTGTTTTTAAACTTTGTATTGTCTGTGAAAGTCGGTTTCCTTTGAATGGAGTACCTAGAGATAGGCATGGTTGTTTTCAAACTTTGTGTTGTCTGTGAAAGTGCGATTCACTTTGAAAGGAGTATAATGTGAGATAGGCATGATTGTTTTCAAACTTTGTGTCGTCTGTGAAAGCTGTGATTCACTTTGAAAGGACTATAATATAGAGATAGGCATGGTTGTTTTCAAACTTTGTATTGTGTCTGTTTTCAAACTTTGCATTGTGTCTGAAAGTTGAATCCCTTTCTTTTCTACCCAAGTCTGTATGCATGTTAAGTAACTCTATACAGACAGATTGAAATGAAAGGAATGAGACTATTTGGAGAATCTCCGGTGTTGCAAGGAACTGCCAGGAATGAATTGTAAAGGCTGCAAAATTAACTTTAAGTCTGGGTAGTTCGGTCTTCTTTTCCTTGATCATGAGTGGTGTCATCGATAGGGGGGAGAAGGGATGTGGGTGTGTGTGTGTGGGGGGGGGGGGGGGGGGGGGGGGAGGGGTCCATAAAAAACGAGCCAAAAGGATAAGTGGTGGTGTGTGTGTGGTGGTGGAAGTGTTGGTGGAAGGTTGTTTACTGTGATTGCTTAATTCAGTTAATTTTGCAATGCCTCAAAATTTTGCGATGCCTCAGCATGTTACCACAGATTATATAACATTTTGGTTCATAATTCTGTGGCCACAGTCATCTCCCTTTGTTCCCCTTCATCTTCCTGGCCCTTGCTCCGAGGATCATCTTGCTTGGACTTACCTGCGTCAGGCGTGTGTTTCAACAACGCACAACTGAAAAAAAAAAACAAAACCCATTAATGTAAAAATATGTAAATTGACACGAATAGACATTGACGGTCGCAGCAAAACGCCGAAAATTACTGAGTCCCGGAACTGGGTGACGATGGTAAATGACAACATACCACTTGACATAGTTCACTTGGATCTCCAGAAGGCCTTTGATAAAAAAAAAAAAAAATCCTGCACAAGAGACTAACTCACAAACTTAACTTGGGCCGTGGCACAGAGTGCAACTTGCGTAGTTGCATTGAAGACTTTTTACACATAACAGACGGCAGCAGGTTAACAATGTGTGTGAAAAGTCAGGCACATCAAAAGGTGATCAGTGGTGTTCTCAGGGTAGTATGTCTTGGGACTACTACTATTTTTCTGTTTGATCAATGATACGTCTACATCAAAAGGTGATCAGTGGTGTTAAGAGGGTAGTGTGTTGGGACTACTACTATTTTTCTGAGTGATCAATGATACGTCTGATATGATGCAATCTTTTCTTATGTTGGCCGTTGATACACACGCATACTGTGGAATAATTAACTGAGAAAGACATACCCTGCCCCAAGCAGTAGGTGAACTGGTTAAAATGCATATGGTCAGAGAAGTGGTAGATCAAATTTAGTCATACTACAGCAAAATACTTCATGCTGGTAAAAAGAACAGTAATAATGGTAAAATCCCTAACTATGTGTATCACATGAATTCTCCTGACCTGGAAGTTACCGCACTGGACAAGCATTTGTGAGTTTTAGTGGACAAGAGTCTAACCTTTAAGCATTATATTCATGCCAGAGTTAAAAAAAGGCTGATAGCATAGCTAGTATGATCTCTCATTTTTATCCGGTTTAAAAGTTTAAAGACGTAGTGGTTCAACTATTGAATCTATAGCTAGACCAATCCTAGAAAACGGAAAGACGTGGGATGATCTCCGATGATATTTTGAGAAAACTGAACTGAACTGAAAGTGTGCAGAGAAGATTCGTCAAGCATATCACTGGAATGAGTAATCTGGTCTAGGCAGCTGGCAGCTTCCATGCTGGGAGTGTGGGAAACAGAGAGGTGAAATGATTGAGACCTATAAAAGTCTGCACCGCCGCAATGATGGAAACACCATACAAAATCTTTTCACACACACACACACACACACACACACACACACACACACACACACACACACACACACACACACACATATATCTATATATATATATATATATATATAGATATATAGAGAGAGAGAGAGAGAGAGAGAGAGAGAGAGACAGACAGACAGACAGACAGAGATTGATTCGTTACACTATTCAAGACGTTAGCTTCCAGATAGATTAATCGACAGGAATCAAGCCATTGCAGTAACAACCGAGCACCAAAGGAAAACTTTTTTTTTGGAAAATTTAACGATGTACTATCAACTCTGAATATTCAGACAAGAGGCTGATGAGATCTATTATACCAGTCTCTGGTTGAGTATCTCATACAGGGAGACATAAAAACGCTGCACGTTGACATGAAAATCAAAACCATGGCAGAAAAGGTAGATTACTGGTGAAAACAATTAAATGAACAGATCGATCGGCAGTGGCTGTTGTTGTTCGCGTCAGAGGGTGCCATACATTGAATGGAAGGTGAAAATTACGTCCAATTGGCTAAAGTTCTGTATGAAAAGATGTCGCTATACCGACTCCTTGTTTGTGGTATACTATTTAGACGGTGATTTTTGCATGCTTTTCGTCTGCGGATGTGCGTACGAATATCTTCTTTGAAATATAGTACTTAAGATTGTTTTCTAACAAATGCTTGCAACTGTCGGAAAAATGGATAGTAGTCATTGTGATAACGTGGAAAATATTAGCAGCTAGGGTGCTCAATGGATATATTATATTTTACTTTCAATGCAAGCTTTATCATTTTTTGTGAGGATTAGCGCACTGTTATCTCTCGGTGTGTTAAATGGTCGGCAGTTTTGACTGTTCATGGTGGAGAGTTGGTCGAGAGAACAGTAAACTTTTTCGTTCACCAAGAGCGAAGGGTGTTTCATTTTGTGCTTAGTGCTTTTACCGTCAGATCCAGGAGTTGTTAGTTCGACAACAACTACAGTGATGCGTTGGTGGAATGTTACGTCTTAGCAGTTCTGTTTGTGTTGTCAGACGCACAACGAAGTACCAGAAGACGTTTCGATTCGATGGACGCATGGGCACGCAGAGAGGTAAGTCTAGTAAACACTCGTCGACACTTGGTAAAATGCTGTCGCCCTTCAACTTGGTTACTGGTAGCTTGTTTTAATTTTACCAGAGTCATTTGCGTGTATTGATATACCGCGGTTTGATTTGTTACTTGTTCATAGATTCCTTTGTACGCAAAACCAAGAAGAGTAGAGAAGTACTATTACAGAGGAGGGGGAGGAAGGAAGGGGTAGGGAGGAGGAGGGGCCCAAACCTCTAAGTCAGGACTAAGTTGCAGTCTCAACTAGTGTAAGCAGTGTCGGGATCCCTTTGGAAATCTTGGGCCTTGGTCTGACACGACAGTGAACTGAACTGTGTCATCAGGTGCCACATACTACCTACCCCAACAACTGGTGAAGTCGACAGAGTCTGTGGCCTATTTCCCTTGAGCCTTTAGCCCGTTAAGGTTGCCACAGCATAAAGAATCATTTTAGCAGAAAATCTATAAAATGAGCAGAAAATATTCTTGAGCAAGCATTTTATAAGAATGTTGACAAACACTGCAACAGAATGCATTCCACCTGTGGTCTCAACTATGCACGTTTACAGATAATTATATAAATACTCTGGTTTTGATGGTTGTGAATGGGTCAACTCTCTAACAGCTTGATTTAGTGTGCTCGTTATAGTGCATAACCAGTACACTATCTTTCTCGTATGAACGTGATCAGATGAACATCAACATGTGAGAATCACATACAGTTACAATACCAGATAATGGCAACAGGAGTGAAATAATCAGACTGGCCATTATTTATCATAATTTTGTGATTTATTTGAACAGCTGTCCACTCTACTGGATTGTTTAGAAAGTGATACTGTTGAAACCTTGCCAAAACTTTGCTTCTGTAGTTTAGTATCATGTCAAACTGACATAATCTGTACTCTTAAAATATGGTTTCAAACAACCAAGCGAAACAAATTCAGGAAGAATTCGCCCCCAAACATAAGAATATGCCTCTTGAATAATGGCTTTAAATGTGACAAGCTGAGCATTTTCAGTTTCAGCATTCATCAGTCATCACTTTCAGAGATCAGTGTTGTAGCTAAGCCAGAAAAGATCTTGCAGAGTTCTCATCACCTATCACCTCCTGATAATTGGCTGTTGGGGTATGCAGTTTGAACACAATCTCATCTACTCCATCAGATTCATGAAACTTTAGGTAGTTTACTGTCAGAGGCCAGAAGAGAGTCAGTTACTGAGTTACTGACACTCACTCACTCTATGAAAACTGTTCGAGAGACCATGCAAATACGCTCCCTTTGAGGGCTTCCAGATCATTTGCTAATGAAAGTGACCATAATAGTGACACAAGGAAAACTTTAACCACATCCTTGTTACTGAATGGTGAGGTGAGAGGACGATAATGTCAGATAGAGCAGTCCCCTCCATTCTTTCCCCTAACCTCTTCTCTCTCTCCTTTCACAGACCATTTCATGATGCTGGGATCTGGCAGACTCTTACCCCCCCCCCCCCCACTTACCCCCCCCCCCCCCCCCCCCCCTTTCCTTGCTTTTATTATTTTCAGTTCAGTCCACACCCCTTAAAATTCTTACAGCAGATGTACATTTCACCCCCTATTTTTCCAGAAAAGAGTAACACACAGGTCTTGCTGCAAGACATATATATATCTAGAACTCTAACTGAGAAATGGACAGTGCTCATAAACGAGATAGAATATCTTTGACTCTTGAAAAACCAATAGAAGTTGAATTCGTGATGAAGTGAAGCTATTCTTGAAAAATTGGTGCACATACAGCACCGCACAATAGACAGGAAACCATGTCTAGGCACACAAAAACTGTTACGAGGAACATGGTGAACTGTTCCTCATGTGGCACCCAGTGATTTATCTTGGAGTTATAAGGAGAAGAAAATTCTTGACTTTAAGTGCTTTCAACCAGCAACTCAGAAGCAGTTCCACATGTATGCACGCTTTTCAGTTTTCTGTTTTAGAGAGTTCCCAAATCAGGTTCCAAAAGTTCCAGGTTTTAATTTTAGCTCTAGTGTAACATCTAGGTACGGAAGGTGATTTTTTTATGGAGTTAAATGCTCAAATAGCATTTTGGTAAGGCATGAATGACACATACTCTGTGTGTTATTAGGGGCGATGCTTTTTAAGAGTAAATCATGAGAGTTACCACTAAAACAAGAAACAGCATATTTCACTATTAACTTTATCCTCTGCATAATGCTCTGAACAGTAATTTGAGTGAGTTAGGTATGGTACTGAAGAGTGCTTCTTTTATTTGATCTGTTGAAAAAAAAAGGGAGGGGGCGGGGGGTGGGGTGTGTGTGTGTGTGTGTGTGTGTGTGTTTTTTGAATAAAATATCAGTTTCTAAATGACAACATCTCTGATGACTTTTTGGGCATTATTTGCTCATCAGCTAAAATCAGTAAATATTACTCTTTCACTTTAAGGTTGTCCTTATCATTATGCACTTGATTTAAAATTTAGGTTGCAAAATAAAAAAACAAGGAATTTGTTGAAAAATAAATGAACAGTCAAATCAGCGATTTGCAATGTTCCAAGTATGGAAGACAAAGACACCTTGAATTTTCATCACCACTGTTCCTTTAAACCTTCATTTTTATTGAGTATGCTGCTATGCCAAATCATTTTGTTTGCTAAGATGAGAGAGGTGTGTCCAAACAAAATGTTCAGGCATGAAAATGATAAATCTTGACACTCCAATAGATTTGAATTGGACAGAAATGAAAGAAAATGAATAGAGTCCAGTTATTCACCAGATACAGAAAATTTTGTCACACAAACAAACACATTGTTTTGTTTATTAAAACCAAAAAAAGCACAAGTTTACAGATTTCAAGTCTGACATTTAAAGTTTTTGTTTTCCACACCAAGTGTTCAGTTTAACTTGTAATCTTTCTTTGGCATGGTTTCTCATGGTTTTCAGGATTGTGCATTTTGCTGCCGGTTTCTGAACCACAGGGACAAATCCGACATTGTATGTACATAACATTATGTAAGGTCGTATCCTTTCCGAGCTCATCCGCGAAAGGGACAGCAGTTTTTTTTTTGTGGTTGCTATTGCATTGTCCACCCTTCCCTTATTTCATCAACCATGCACTCTTGATGGCATAGCTCTCGCACTGCTCATTCCAACTTTCCCAAGTACAGCCATGTTTACTAATTGTAAATTGAAGCAAAAACAGCAGTTCTGTCAGTGTCGTGAGAGCAGCTGGTCTGCATTTTATTACGATTGTGAAGAGTTGTGTTGTTAGTATTGTGTTGCTGGTAGCATCATACAAAAGACTAACAAAAAATCTAGCAAACTGGTTAGTGTGTTCAGGAGTTTGACATGATATTATTTTAATGACATGATGGCAGGAGCCAGACCAGTAGCATTTTGTTCTGCTAAATTCATTGACTGACAGTGACACCCATTCATACTTTTCTCACACTCACAAGCACGTGAATTTTATGTTTATCCCTAAGCAACATTAAAGTTGAAATGCATTTCATGGGCTTAAATTTATCAAAAACTGAAAAGAAATTAAGGATTTGGCTTTAAATGTAAGGGTTCATGATTCACCATTTATACTGCAGATCTGCAAAAATGTTTGCAGAAAGAACAGGAATAACAAGATGAAAAGAATACAACCAGACTACTACTACCAGCACAAGTAATTGCACAAGAATAAGTATTTTTTTTTGTCCTGCTCATATTACACATGCACATGTCCAGTACTTGCATGTGCATGCACTCTCTCTCTCTCTCTCTCTCTCTCTCTCTCTCTCTCTCTCTCTCTCTCACACTCTCTCTCTCTTCAATTTAATTCAATTCAATTCAAGACACATTATTTTCTTTCATGAGAACTTTTTGTTGTGATGGGAACACATAAACACATGACATATGAGTACACAACATTGAATAATGTAAAATGTGCAAATGCACTCACACAGGTCTGCACATGCCCACAAGTTTAAAAAACAATATCTCTGACCGTAGACTGAGTTTGGTTAGACCATGGATGTCTTGATTGCAATCAGGAAACGTACCAGGATTAAAAGAATAGATTACAGTCCCAACCATTTTCTGCCTAGTATTTTATTTCATTAGAACTATACATTTTAAGCCTGCAAAAGATATAGGGAAATGATTAATTAATTTGGTATGCTTTCTGTATTCAGTCAAGCAGGAGTATGATTTCATAAATTCATACTAACCATAGCAAGTGACTGGCACATGGAATTTTAATGAGAGGATTGAAAGGAAATGACCTCTTCCCCATAAATGAATTAGTCAAGGAAAGCTGATGGTTGTTGTCAGTGATTTACTTTGATTTCTGTTTAGCAGGAAAACTTTGATTGTGTACAAATTGTTTTAAAGTTGTTTACTGTGATTTATTTGTAGTTTCAGTTGTTATTGATTAACCCTAGTTAATGATAAATAATCATTGCATGGTGCATGTGTCGTCGTTGTTTGCAACCTTGCATGCAGCCCCGTATGTGTTACAAACATTTGTGTTATTTTGTTTGTCATTGTACCATTACTATTGACTATAATTGAGACTAGAGTCTTCGTCGAAGTTGTTGCGCAGTTAAGACACAAAACAAAAACAAACTCTTGTCTTGCAGAACTGAAAGAACAAACTTATTTACAAACAAGCCAACAGAAGACAAGAAAACAGTACAATTCAAGTCATCATCAGTGCAGCACTTCTGTGGTACACTACCATACAGGTTTACCCACTCTTCTGCATGGCCATGGTTGATTTTTGATCCATGCATTATTGTTTGTTGTAAGTTTGGTTTCTGTGTACTTTAATTTAAATTGAAAAAGAGTTGATATCAGTGTGTCATCACATGTCATGAGTTAAGTTTGATTATCTGAATTGTTTCCGCCACTCTTGCATGCTCGATATTGTAATTTATGTATCGTTGTATGGATCACAGCTTTGTTGTAATTCAGCTCAGACCATGTGTTGTGCAGTCCACGTTGATATGAAGTATATTCAAAAAAGGGGAAAAGTCTCAAATTCAGTTTCAAAATGCACTCTTTGTATTTTCCTACAAATGCTGAGACAGCACACTGTTTTCACCTTCTTGAAAAATAGAAGTGTGGAAAGTGTGTGTACATTCAGAACTTTTTGCTGTGAGTGTGACACCTGTGAATTGAGAGCTTCACATACATGTATACATTTGGCATGGAAATCACACTGTCTTGCTTCTCCAGACTATATGTACACAAAACTGGCCTGTAACTTTTATGTCACCCAGCAGTGTGATTAATGCTGAGTAGTTTGATGCTGATGGTGATTGACTGAACTCTTATTGGTCGCTAAGAAATTTTTACTTTTTTTTTTTTTTAAAAACCAAAGACAGTTTTTTTTTTTCTTTTTTTTTTTTCTTTTTTGAAACCTGATTATTGCTTTTTTTCAACAAAATCAATATTTTCAGGCAGTGTTTTTCACACAAAGACCAAAGACGGTGGAGAGAGAGACTGGGGAACCAGGGGGAGGGGGAGGGGGAGGAGGATGGAGAGAGAGGGGGGATTGTTTGTCTCCAATCTGGCATTATTGGTTTTCCTTTGCAACGTTCACATAGCATATTTAGGCTGCCCTTTTCATGGTCACTTAGAGAAGGACAGGTGTATAGATATGAGTAGATTAAGTGGAAGACAGTTTTGCAACATAGTTTAGTCAGTTGCTCCATACATACTTTGGGGGTTGGTGGAGGGGGGGGGGGGGGTGGGGGATGGGAGGAGCATGCTAAATGAGTTCATCTTTTAATAGCCTACAGTGATGATGCAGATAAGGGACCATACTAATACACGGTAGGTGATATCAGGAAAGTTGATGGATATAACATGAGTCATGGTAATTAAATTTAATGCACTGAACCTGTTTTATGTCTGCACTGCCAAGCTTCACATTCACAGAACAGCCTCATTGCATGAATAGTTAACACGAGCATTAAAACACAAACTTTTGGTTTTGTTCATAAAGACAGGAACGTTTCCTAGTTCTTTTGTGAGTAAAGTATGAACGTAAGTAGATCTCCAATACAAGATCAGTATGAGTAAAGTATGAACAGAAGTAGACCTCCAGTTGATACAAGTTCTAGATGAGTAAAGCATGAGCAGAAATATAATATCTCCAATTCAAAGCTGTGGAAACTGGTGAAAGCCACTCCACCAGCTGGTCACCTTTTATGTGAAGCTCTCCCTCTTGAGATCCTCCGTTACAGCCAAGATGGACCCCTGGATGGTTCCAACAGACCATGCAAATCAACGCAAACCACTTGTTGAGCTTATACTTACAAAAAACAATTGTGCTTTTTGTTCAGTAATGTCAGCAGTAAATTAACAATGTTAACACAAACCTGCAGTTTAGCTGACACTTCCAGTTGTGCTTTTCTTTAAAAAATGTCAGCAGTAAATTACAGTGGAAGATCAATGCAAACCTCCAGTTTAGCGTACACTTTCAGTCGGGCTTTTCTCTTTGAGAGTAATGTCACCGGAAAAGGACAATGAAAACTCAATGCAAACCTCCAGATTAGGTTAAATTTCTAGTTGTGCTTTTCTCAATAATGTCAGTGGTGCATTAACACAAATCTCCGATTTAGCTTACGCTTTCACGTGTGCTTTTAGCTCACTGCTCAGTAATGTCAGCAGTGAATGACAATGTAAAATCAATGCAAACCTCGTATTGAGCTTATGCATTTGTGCTTTTCGCTCAGTAATGTCAGCTGTAAATTAACAGTGGAAAATTAACGCAAACCTCCACTTTAGCTTGCACTTACAGATCTATGTGCTTTTCATTCAGTATTTAATGTCAGCAATAAATTAACAGTGGAAAATTAACACAAACCTCCAGTTTACCTGACACTTCCAGTTGTGCTTTTCTCTCAGTAATGTCAAAGGTAAAGTACAATGAAAAATCATTGCAAACCACCGGTTTAGCGTACACGTCCAGTTGTGCTTTTCTTTCAGTAATGTCAGCAATGAATTACAAGGGAAAATCAACGCTAACCACCTGTCAAATTTGGCTTGTGCTAGTCTTTGACTGATTGGCACTGGTGAATTACAGTCACACAGTTAGGAGAAGGATTATAGGTGTTGTTCACAATCTAGGTATGTTGGTGTTGCTTGGTGATATGCCAGAGATGTGTCGTTTGATTTGTAAATGGCTGTGCCTGTAGTCACTAATTCAGTCAAAGTGCTTGGGTTCAGAGGTGCACAGTTTGAACAGTTGCAGAAATTTACTCACAACTAATCATAATGAGCAAAAATAGGTTTTGGTTATTGAAGAATGTTTGTGGAACTGTTGATATTGTCGTACATGTGTGCGCAGGTGCTATTCTTCTTGTAGCACCTCTCATACTCTTATCACTCTATCAAGTCAGGAGTTGAACTTTCATTTTTCCTGCCTTTTGAGGTTCGAACGGTCAATCATGGGAAGAACAAAAAAGAAGACTGGAAACAGTGAAAAGGAGTCAGAAATTACCCTCCAACCCCCCACCCAACCTGCCCTACCTCGTCCCCCCCCCCCCCCCTCCTTGTACTAATTTAAGCCATGTTTGCATGTCTGAAACAATGAATAGCACACAGTAAACACACAAATTCAGGTTTATTTCTTATACCTTTTTCAAGCATAAACCCAGAAACCTCCTAAAGGGGCAATGACGTGCCTCTTGTATTATATTATATCACAGGTCCAGGTATTCCACATTCTAAAGATGAATGGAGGTCTGCTTCCTGTCTGGAAATAAAAAGGGTGTAGTCCTACCTTCCTGAGGGGGTGGGGAGTGGGGGTGGTGTTGTGGAGCAAAGGGTACAGAAGAAGAAGCATGGTACCAGGGGTACCCATACACTGATGTAGAGCATTTGCGGGTCATAGACATAATGAAGCTGCCAGACATGTTTCAGAATTTCCGACTAAGGGTAAAAATATGCCACAAAGTGTTTGCCAGTAAGAATGTTGATCCATCACATCAACATCAAGTGTGTCTGTTTTGACTGGCTGAAGTGGACGCTTCAAACTCGAGTCAAATTTGGCAATGTTCTCTTTAAAACGAGCCCTTCCCCAGTATAAATTACAACAGAATGCAATTGGACAAAAGTTTTCCTTTGTGTGCATCATTGGCATTAAAAGGAGGTTATTTCAAGGGAACTCACTTTATTGCGCATGCATGCACACACGCACGTGCAACACGCACGCACACATGCACACACACACACACATGTGCACATATATATACTCTCTCTGTCTCTGTCTCTGTCTCTCTCTCTCTCTCTCTCTCTCTCTCTCTCTCTCACACACACACACACACACACACACACACACACACACACACACACACACACACACACACACACACACACACACACACACATGATGGCAAAGCAAGTATTTTCATTCCCTTAAATCTCAAGTTTCATCATCAGACATTGATGCCATCACCAAATCACCATGTATTGCAAAAAAAGAAAAAAGGTACACTGAGAGACACGTAGAAATTATCGCTTCCAAGGCTGAAGGAATTTGCTTGCCAAGAAACAAGATGGCACAAGTGGAACTGTGTAACTAGTGCCCTTTGTGTGACGTTGAGCAGATCAAAAACACACACACACACACACACACACACAATTCTGATTCGCAGTTGTTTTTTTTTTTTTATATATAGTGGATTCGGTGAGGAGACACTAGAGAAAATTTTTGTTTCCATACTTCCCACACATACATTGTATGCCTGGAGAATGGAAAATGGTACATGAGTTGGCTAAAGTACATACTTTTCAGCAGAAAGAGGTACTAATACAGTAGTAGTACTATACCCTTGATTGTTCATGCTGTGAATACTGCCAGTTCATCAACATTTATCTGGTCAGTTTGCACTAAAATCTGGTGTTGTGCTGTGTTCAAAAGAACACTGACACTTCAGTTCATGCTCAGAGACAGTTCCTATTGTCTCTCGGCAAGTTGAGCCTCTAGAACATGTGCATTATGTAGGAGTAAGCCCCAGCGTTTGTTCTGCTGAGAAGTTATATGACCACCAAAAAAAAAAAAAAAAAAAATCGAGTGTCAGTTTGCTGGCACTCATGTACTTAGTATGATAGTGTACAAACTAAAACAGATCAGTAAGTTATAACAATCTTAACAAGAGAAATAATCACAAAATTAGAATATATATTTTTCCGGCGAGAATTCTGGTTAGATATCATACAGACCTAAACGGAACTAAAGTACACATAAATGTAGAATTTATGATTAATTAAGATTATGAATACCAAGCACACACACACACACACAGATATAACAACAACAACAACAGTACTGATGATAGATAAGAATATCAATGGATGTGGACAGTTCACTGTAAACGTTTTAAGAACTTGCAGCCATGTGACTCAGACCATCAGTTTTTGACGACGTAAGAAATTTGCATCTGTTCAACTGGAAACGGTGCATCTGTTCAGGTAAGGTTTAAACTTACAGGTAAGGATAAAACTTACAGGTAAGGTTTAAACTAAGCGTGGCTGTACCCATGGTCTGAGCTGTGTAGAAGCAGGGTTGTTGGACTGATGATTGTGTCATGCCTGCCCCTGTCCCCTGCTTGGCCTCCTGCTGTTTGTTCCTTCCATTGACGCTCCATCCTCACCTTGTTTCCATTGCAGACCCCTTCTGACAACCTGATTGACATAGACCTAGAATCAGACAGAAACACTGGTGTGAGTATTCTCATTTCATCCTTCATTTCTGCACTCAAGTCTTGTGTGTGTGTGTGTGTGTGTGTGTTCATGTTGCGTCAATGTGTTGGATGTGTGCTCAGGGACAGTGGTGAACTCTGATGGTTAAGGTGGTTAATGGGGGAGTTGGAAGGGAGTTGTAATTAACTGAGAGTGTGTTATCAAAAATTCAGAAGTGAAGGATCACCATACAATGATTATGAGTTGAAGCTCTAGTCTAAGGCTTTTGTTATGGATAGTTCCCAAATCGCTGATCCTGCCTGTCGCACGGTTAGGAAAGTTTCACTGTGACATCCACCACCAAGGCACCCAACTTAACTTCATCAGTAATGATTTCATCGCCAGCGAACAGTGCCGATGATGGTTGCCCAACTTCTGGCTGACCAGCAAGGGTTAACGTTTCAGACCACATGAAGTGGACCACGCTTGCACAGGGTGAAAATCAATTGTACCGGCCGGGAGCCCTGTTGGCCAGCCCTGTTGTCGAATTGTCTTGAGCCACATAAAGGGAACAAAATCCTCCTTCCCTTCTGAAGATTTCATTCATGCAGATGTCTGCAATTTATCACGGAGCTTTTTGAACAGTCTGTCCGGATGCCAAGGAGAAAATTGATCGTCGTCAGGGTCTGGATGGGAAAGTTATTGATCACCAGGTTCCAAATTGTTTCATAGATGGCACCAGGGTTAGCTCTGTTCTCACAGCGCTGTGTTCTGGCTGCTCCATGGCAACAAATATTCAGCCTGGCCAGCTTCAGCACTGCTTAGGATGCGTGATTTTTTTTTTTCAATGAAATATTTTAGTTGAAAAATTTAACTCCCCTTCCTCCGTTCCACCACACCATCTGTCCTGTCCACCTTTATGATTTCAACAACAGACAAATAAATGCAGCATTTTTCCAACTTTGTGAGTGATTGTTCAGGATCTGTTGTGTTCTCAGTTGGGATCAAATGAAAGCGGAAGTGCTTGTTTGGACGGTTGATTTTTTTTGTGATTGTTTGATTTTCAGATTAAGTCTGTTGCTGGAGAACATTGTGAGCAGAATACGTAATCACTTCTCATTCAGGGTCATGAGTTTCTCTACAAACATTAGGTGCTTGTGGTGGCATGTCACATGACCCCTCTTCTTTTTTCCATCCTCTGTACCCTTTCTCGTCAAATTTCCTGGATGGTTTTGTCAGGCAAATCTCCAGGTACGTTTTGCCAGTGAATCCCCTTCACCTTTGATAACAAATTTCCTTGCATGTTTTGTTGGGGAAATTTCCCAGGATTTTTTTTTTTTTTTCCTGGGGAATCCATTACACCCTTTGAAAACTTTCTTGCTTGTTTTGTTAGGGAAGTTTCCTGTGGTTTTTGTTGTTGTTGTTGGGGGGGATCCCTTACACCTTTAATCATCACATTTCCTGGCGGACATATCGTTCGCTCCATGATTTTGCTGTAACTACAACTACAGTATACAGCATATTTTTTCAGAAAAGTGAATTTTGTGGCGCTAAAAGATGCATAGCAAACTACAATATCAAGATGTGAACGTTTGCAATGTGCAAATCATGATCATGTCGCTAACTTTAAAATACTTTTCATTTTTGCAACATGATAAAACATGTGGGTTTTTTTTTTTTTGCTGTGGAGCCCTATGTTCATGTTTTTGTTATGCCTGTGTCAAATTATAAACTGTATTACTTTTTTTTTTTGTAAACCCTCTTTATTTGCCCCTGTTTTTGGCTGTTGTGATCTCATGGTGATGTATGTGGCTCAGTGTTGGCCCTTTTTTCTTTTTTGGATTCCGTTTTAGTGTGGTGGAATTTACATGAATAGCCTTGATACAGCAGTTTATTAAATGATTGTCAGTGTTGACAGTTTCAGCCTGGAGATGTGTGTGTGTGTGTGTGTGTGTGTGTGTGTGTGTGTGTGTGTGTGTGTGTGAAGAAGAGAGTATCAAGTTCCTGCACAGTTATGCAAAAGAAGAGACAGTGACTAGGTCTTTGAGCATAGTCAAAACAGACTTGAAAAAAAATCTCTCTCTCTCTCTCTCTCTCTCTCTCTCTCTCTCTCCACTCTCACTCTCTCTCTCTCTCTCTCTCTCTCACTCACTCTCTCTCTCTCTCTCTCTCTCTCTCTCTCTCTCTCTCTCTCGCACTCTCACGTCACAACAAGAATATTCAACTTGCACGTGAGGAGAGGGGGGGGGGGGGGGGGGGGGGGGGGGGGGGGGGGGGGGAGGGAGGATCCCTTGGCAGAGGTTGAACAATAAAAATAAACATTTATTTTGCCACACAAAGAACAGTGCAGTGCAGTGCAGTGCAGTGCAGCATACAAGACTGGTGGATTGACACCCCAGGTGGGGAATACACAGACACTGATGGCAGCATTCACACTCGACTCTGTGAGTCATCGAGGGACTGTTGGATGGACTGGACTGTTGGATGAAGTAACAAAGTCTGGGCTGTGGTTTACCACAGGGGGAAACACTTCAAACTCTGTTCTTTCAATGGCTATGTCACAGTTACCATAAGTTCTGATCAAAATGGAAAATACAGTTTTGCTATTCAGATGGCTCTTACGCTTGCACTAGTTGCAGTTGTGTGCTTTATCAGAATGGATTTAAATATGATGTCTCATTGTAGGTAGGTACTCATTTGTTCCCAAGGTTTTTTTTCTTCCTCTGTATATTTTGCATATGTATAATATGTGCTTAAGGACAAAGATAGATACTCAGGTATGCTAATCACACAGAGGAATGTGTGTGCACACAAGGATTTTTTCTTCCTCTGTATATTATACGTATAATACATACTTAAGGACATAGATACTCAGGTATGCTAATCACACAGAGGAATGTGTCCACGCACGCATGCACACGCACACACACACACACACACACACACACACACACACACACACACACACACACACACACACACACACGCATGACACAATGATATGCAGTGGGTACACGAATGTATGTATACATACTTGGATGCATTCATGCAACAGGGGGCCAGTGTAATACACCTGTGAGCTAATACAGGGGAAAACAACACCAACCAATGAAATGGTGAATTCACTTTACATGTGAAGCCACATGTATGCACATAGTTTTTAACAGTATGCAGAGGGCATGGTGGCATCTTAGTTCTTTCTTTCTGACGGTAAGTCCTGATTCTCTCTCTCACGGTAAGCCTCCTCTCTATCTCTCACCCTCTATCCCTCTCCTCTCTCTCTCCTCTCTCCTATCTATCTCCTATCTCTCCTATCTCTCTCTCTTGGTGTGGAGGGGGGGGGGGGTGTGTGGTAAATAAGTCTGTCTGTCGTCTGTCCCTCTCTCTCTCTCTGTCTCTCTCTCTTTTCTTACTTTGTCTCTGTCTCTCTATGCTTCTCTTTTCCTCTCTCTCTCCTCTCTCTCTCTCTTCTCCTCTCTACTCTCTCTCGTCTCGGTAAGTAAAGTCTGTCTGTCTGCTCTGTCCCTCTCTCTCTCTCTGTGTCTCTCTCTCTTTCTAACTTTGTCTCTCTCTCTCTGCTGTCTTCTCTTTCTCTTCTAGCCTCTCTTCTCTCTCTCTCTATCTCTCACCTCTCTCTCTCTCTCTGATCTTCTGTCGTTGTCCCCATCGTTGTCCCCCCTCATCTCCGCCTCCCAGCCTACCTTTCTCTCCCTCCGAGGAAGGAAACACACACCACCAGTGATTGTCCCGTTTACTACATTAGAAAAGAGCACACAGACCGGCTCTTGTAGATGATAGGACAGAATGGATGATTTAGACGGGGCAAACGCCCGAGCTTTTTTTTTTTTCCTACTTAGGACAAGAGGAAAAGAAAAAAAAAAAGAGCAGATATTCAAGAGGCAGTTTGTGTTAATGCGTTGCTTTCACGTTTTGCCCATTATTTGGATGGAGGGGGGGGGGGGGGGGGGGGGGGGGGGGGGGGTGAGACTGGGTGTAATCTGGTGCAATATATGTCTGCGGCTTGGAATGCTCAGCATCAGCTGATAAAAAGCATGAACACAGGACACTAGGATGATCGTAGATTATTTAAGGGTGAATGGAGGGGGGGGGGGGGGGGGGGGGGGGCATCAGCAGAGAGAGGGGGAGGGGGGGGGGAGGGCCGCAGGAGAACATCATCCATCCCCACCTCACACACCCACATTGATTGCACGCACGCTCACACACACACCACACACACACACACACACGCACACACAAACACCACCCCCCACACACACCACGCGCGCGCGCGTGCAGCGCGCGAACAGACATGATCACGCCGTCACTAAAAACTTAACAGTGCCTGTAGATCCGTGGCAGTTTGCTTGCAAAAGCCTTTCCCTTTCTCTCCTCCCCCCTCCCCTTCCCCCTAACCCTCCCCTCTCCTCTTCTCCTTCCCCTCTGCGTCTGTCGGTGTGTGTGCGTGTGTGTTGTGTGTGTGTCTGTGTGTGTGTCTCTCTAGCTCTCTCTCTCTCTCTCCTCTCTCTCCATCCCACCCCCCTTTTCTCTTTAGCTGCACCTCATATTCCCCTCTCCCCTCTCTTGTTTTCCTCCTCCCCCCCCCATCCCCCATCGTGCACCCACTCCGTCAGCCCCCACCCCACTCCGTCAGCCCCCACCCCCACCCCACCCTCCCCCCACCCCTCCCAATCGATCCCTGGCTGATGCGTTGCCTGCACAGTCGTGACTGTGTGTGTCTGCACACACCACTCCTTTCCTTCCTGTTACATACCCTCACACACGTGTACCCCCCCCCCCCCCCCCCCCCCCCCCCCCCCCCCCCCCGTCAAAGTGGACAACGGTCAGTGGGCGCGTCGGGTGCTGGCTGCAGTCCACCCACCACCCAGAGGGGACTCCCGGCAAAACCTCTCCTCTCCCACCGGAACCCCCCCCCCCCCCCCCCCCCCCCCCCCCCCCCCCCCCCCCCCCCCCGTGAAAGCGAGCGCCGTTCCCTGCACCGCCAACACGGAGCCACCCATCCGTGGACTATGGGCATCCATCCACCCCGCCTGCCTGCGTATGCCATGCCCGCCCGCCTGCCTCCGCCGGCTTTAATCATCTAAAACGGCCGTGCCGATCGATGCATGTGTGCCTCATATCAGCACGTACCGACAGACTGATGGAATGGCTGGGTGGGTGGGTGGTAAGGTTCAAGCTTGCTTGCCTCTGTGGTAGGGGGCTGTTAGGCACAGTCGGGGGCGCGCACCGACGTCGAACGGGGGGCGTGCTCGCGCTTCAGAGCGTTCTTCACTCCTGCATGTTTGCACGCTGTGCGTGCGCGCGCGCGCGCAAGTGTGTGTGTGTGTGTGTGTATGTGTGCGTGTGTGTGTGTGTGTGTGTGTGGAGAGAGAGAGAGAGAGAGAGAGAGTGTGTGTGTGTGTGTGTATGCGCGCGCGCTTGATGTGAGGTGTAGCTTGTACTGCGCTGTGTTAGGCCCTCATATCGGTTTGGATTACTCTCTCTCTCTCTCTCTCTCTCTCTCTCTCTCTCTCTCTCTCTCACACACACACACACACACACACACACACACACACACACAACACACACACACACACTTGCCCTCACTTACGCACGCGCGCGCACATACCGGCACGTGCAGGCACACACACACACAACACACACACACACACACACACACACACACACACACACACACACTCTCTCTCTCTCTCTCTCTCTCTCTCACACACACACACACACACACACACACACACACACACAGATGCACGCACGCACGCACACACCACTCATGAGTCGGGATTTTTTTGTTTTCCCGGATTGAGAACCTTCTTTGTCCACCCAGCAGTAAACGGGTACTTGATTCAGTGCAGGGAGGGTCGACAGAGTCGACAGAAGGAGAGGGCGGGCATGCCCTCCATCGTCACGTGCCCTATGCAGGGTTAATCTCTGACAGCTCTCTGCAGCTGCGGCCACTGCCGTATCACCAACCCCCAACCTAGCCGGCCCCCTTCCCTATACTGAGTATTTTGTGTATTGGACTGTTCCGAAGTTGTACACAGAAAATAGTAAAAACAGTCACTGGGCCCATTCAGCTGAAAACTCGGGAGAAAATCGAGTGACCGGACGAAACATCAGAATGCAATGGGTTGTTCGATTAGACTCGAGAAGGTTGGCAAACGAACAGACAAAACAAAAACACAAAACAGACAAAACATAGTTGACGGATTTGTGCAACGAAGTGATCAACTGTAACTAAGTTGTTGAGGGCACCGCGCTGCCAGTGATTTTGTCTTTTTTTCCTTACACCTGGGGTTTTTCCCCCACCTGTTTCACCCTCCCCTCCTCCCAACCACCCCCCCCCCCCCCA
>JADBJO010002023.1:204656-212156 GCA_016801955.1 Conus betulinus | reverse complement strand
TCCGCCCACACCCTCCTCCTCCTCCTCCTCCATCCCTGGCCCCCTGCCCCCACTAATTCCTCTTGTGGATTGCGGAGCTGGCAGAGTGGCGGTGGTTGAAGAGGGGGACAGGAAGAACGAGGGCATGAGACGATTTGGACACAGTCCAGGGGCGCTGAGCTGGGTCGAGATGTTGCGGCCCCGCTAGTCCGAACACTTAGACCGAATGGACCTTTTCCTTCCCCTCCTCTCCTCCCTCAACCCCCTCCCCTCCCCGCCCCCCCCAATCAAGGCAGGGAAAGTGATGGGAGTTGTCTAGATAAGTGCTGGGAAAAAAAAAAGGGGAAGAAAAGGGGGGGGGGGGGGGGGGGGGGGGGTACCTTGAAGTGACAGACGTAGGGACGGGAGGAGAGACAGGGGAGATAATGAGTGAGATTAGAAAGATGGGCGGAACAAGCGGAGGCTGAGGAGAGGCTGAGAGGGAGGAGAGAGAGGAGAGAGAGAGAGAGAGAGAGAGAGAGAGAGAGAGAGAGAGAGAGAGACGGACGCATTAAAGAAGAGAAAAAGGACAGGAAAATTTGCTGCCATGTAAAAAACCTTCTTGATGCCTCTCTCTCTGTCTCTCTCTCTCTGTCTCTGTCTCTCTCTCTCTCTCTCTCTCTGTCTGTCTCTCTCTGTGTCTCTGTCTCTATCTCTGTCTCTGTCTGTCTGTCTGTCTGTCTCTCTGTCTCTCTCTCTTCCTCTCTCTCTCTCTCTCTCTATCTCTCTCTCTCTCTCTCGTGTGGCTCGCTCGGTCTCGCCTGATCCTCGCATGCTTGCTCGCTCGAGAGGACTGGAGGATAACAGAAGGACATTTTGACTCTGGATCTACAGAAGGAAGAAAGAACCCTGATCCTTTAGCAGATGGGAGGAGAGAGACAGGAAAGAAGAAAGAAAGGACATTTGACTATGGGAGAGCAGACAGACAAGAAAAGACCGATTTAGCAGATGGAGGTGGGCGGACACAGAAGGAAGAAAGAGATACAGAAAAGATTTAGCAGAGGAGAGGAGACAGACACCACAAGAGGTGATGGAGATGGTGGGGGGTCGGAGTCGGAGGAGGGAAAAAAAGTGAGAGGAGAGAGAGGAAATAAAGGAAGAGAGAGAGGAGCGAACGAGAGAGAGAGGAGAGAGAGAGAGAGAGAGAGAGAGAGAGGAGAGAGAGAGAGAGAGAGAGAGAGCGGATTTTGCAGTTGGATACGATTTGCCCATTAGGACCAAACCGGGTCGAGGTCGCCACAAAAGGTCTTCTGGCCCAGTGAACCCAGCCAGCCCTGCTGGGAGGGAGGAGCGAGCAGGGGGAGGGGGGGGAGGGGGGGGGGGGATGATGGGGGGGGGTGGTGGAGAGACTAAGAAAAGTCAGTCAGACGTTGGACTTCTTCATCCATGAATGCCAGGTTCTCGAGATCCCCACCAGGGGCTGTGTCTGTCCTGCCACGTGGGGGATGCCGAACAAGAAGGGGGGGGGACTGCAGTTTTTTTCTTTGTTCGCGTGGCCCGTCTCCACCCCACAGCTCTCTGTCTGTCTGTCTGTCTTTTTCTCTCGGTCTGTCTGTCTGTCTGTCTGTCTCTCTGTCTCTCTGTCTCTCTCTCTCTCTCTCTCTCTCTCTCTCTCTCTCACACACACACACATGCGCGCGCGCGCGCAACGCACGCGCATACACACACACACACACACACCACCCACACACACACTTTCTCCCATCTCTCTCGCCCCACTCTCTCTCCCCTCTCCCCCCTCCCCCTCCCCCCCCAACCACCCCCCCCCTCCTCCACAACACACACACACACTTCGTCCGTCTTCTGTCTGTCTCGTGTGCGTGTGTGTCTTTGTCGCTGTCTGTTGGTCTGTCTGTCTGTCTGTCTGTCTCTCTCTCCTTCTCTCTCTCTCTCTCTCTCTCCTCTCTCTCTCTCTCTCTCTCTCTCTCTCTCTCTCTCTCTCTCTCTCTCCCCCCCCCCCCCCCCCCCCTCTCTCTCTTTCCATTCCCCAATGTTGCTCGGGACAATGTAATCTGTGTGAACATTCAATGACGTGACTGCCATGTCACAGGACTTTCAGGTCAGCGGGCTGGGAAGTAGTAGTTCACGCGTAGTCAGATGTCAACACCCTGACACCCGGATTTCCCTTGCAATGGGTCACACGCCTTGAGCAATAAATGATTCTCTCCTCTCTCTCTCTCTCTCTCTCTCTCTCCCTCTCCTCTCTCTCTCTCTCTCTCTCTCTCTCTCTCTCCTGTGTGCGTATTCCTCCCTGTGTCGCTCTGTTATTCACCGAACTCTGTAAGCTTGGTTGAGATTGACGCCTGTCTGACCTGCCGTGTGGAGCAGTGTAAAAGCGGTGATCTGGCAGACGGGGAGTAAGACGAAGCTGGCTTTGGGTTTGGGGAAAGGGAAGAGCAGATTTGGGGGCCATGCAGTACTCTTTCTGAGAATTACGGAGCCCATTCAGTGAGATAACGAGGGCTGAGCCGTTGCCGCGGGCAAGCAGGCGGTCTTCCCTTATCGATGGCGAAAGGAGGAGGAAACTCCTCTTTCCCCACAGTGCAAGCATGATTTATTATCGACGGCGAAAGGGAAAAAGACAACTCCTCTAACCCCCCCCCCCTCCCCAGTACAAGCGTAATTTATTAGTGAAAGTTCTTATGAAGTTTTACACAGATATTTTACACTGTAAAAGATTCTTACGAGGGTAAGGTTGGAACTCAGGTTAGGTCAAGATGTCATGCACTTCGGATTTGAAGAGTCTGTCAGGGTTCGTACTAGTCCTGGAAAATCGACAGGGCCTTTTCCAGGACTTCACAAATGCTGGGTAACTGTCTTCCAATTTTCTTGTCAAAAGTTCCAGTCTCTGCCCTTTTCACACCTTTTCACACAGTGCAAGTCTCTCAATCCAGTGCGAGAAGTGTGCGTGCGTGTGTGTGTGTGTGTGTGTGTGTGTGTGTGTGTGTGTGTGTGTGTGTGTGTTTCGCTCGCTGTTTCCCTCGCCTCGTCATTTCGGGATTACATCTGACGAGGATGCCGGAGAGCAGTCTGCAGATTGAGGTCGCGTGACTGGGACACCGAAGTGATTTCTCACTTTGGCGATCCCCACTTCATGTTTATTCAGTGCACGCAGAAACGACTCATTTTAAGTGATGTGGACGAGATTGCAAGCAGAATCATATTCGACGCAGAATCTGAGAGCGAGGATGAATTGTCGATCTTGTAGCAGAATTGCAACAACAACAACAAAATAAAGAAATTAAAATTAAAAGAAGAAAGACCCCCCCCCCCCCCCCCCCCCCCCCCCCTCCGAAATATCATGCCCGGAGGGAAACGATAGATCGCGGAGTGAACGACCTTCACCTTTCATATTGGCTGATCACGTTAGCTGTGCGAGTATCTCGTCAGAAAGGTTGAACGTGCTCAGCATCATAAACTCGGCGAGAAATACCTCGTTTACCTAGGTGGTCACACCTTCGAGTTTAGGGTTTAAAACAAAAAAAAAAAAAAAAAAACTCTGGAGAGCCTGACAGAAGGAGGTCGTTAGAGAAGAAAGTCTCTTCAGACAAGTGTTTCGAACCTGTAAGTTCTTACGTACAAAGGAAGTCGGTCCGCATTTTAAGTTTATGACTCATAGACGCTCTTCTGCTGTCTGGGATAGTATTGGCGCTGCCGGGATGCGAACTCGCACCTCCTTGATGGCGGGGAGTGTCAAGACACCCAACCTCTCTCTCTCTCTGTCTGTCTCTCTGTCTCTCCGTCTGTCTGTCTCTGTCTGTCTGTCTCTGTCTGTGTGTGTGTGTGTGTGTGTGTGTGTGTGTGTGTGTGTGTGTCCATCTCCCTCCCTCTTCTCTCTCTCTCTGTGTCTCTCCGGTTTTTTTTTTTGCTTATTTTTCAACGGAGGTCTACCCAGCATAGCTATAGGACACCTGTTCTAAGTTTGGAAAGAGAAAATCAGAAATTGAAGCCTTACGAAGTTCACTTTTGTGCCTCCTCCACCAGATCCAGCCGGAACTCTTTAGCTGCCTCTGCCATTGCCTTCAGGGTTCTGGTCTTTTTCGTTCCAGAAAGTGAGAGCCGTTTATTGAGATCATATGCTGCTGAGCCTACAACTCCCCTTAACCCCAACTCCTATGGCTAGGTGACAGGTCTTTGACTGGAAAGTCGGATTCCCTTATTTGCTGGATGGCCTGGGATACTGCTTAGTCTGGTAGATGTGAGCTTCTTCCGTTGCATTTTCATGTGACGTAGTTATTTGAATCAGACTCATTTCTCTTGATGACCCTGAACGGAAAAACTATCTCCGGTCTCATGCCACGCGTACTCATGATCTCTGGAAGTTCTTTCCCGTTCTGGAAGGTCCGCTGTGCACTCCCAGTCATCCACCGCATTTAGTAACACCCGCCTCCATGCTCTTGATGTCGTAGCTGTTCCGGACCAAGACTCGTGGCCTTCTGTCGCCTTCTGAGGTAGTCGCACCTGTCGAGTGTTGTTAAAAAGCAAGCACATGGTAGAAGAGCACTGGGGCGAGAGACTTGCTCAGAGATGTACCTGTAGTCTTCTTCTTCATTCACTCAGACTGAAACCCCAGAGGCATTGACGAAGGCTGCTGTACGGCGGAGGCCCTCCAGTGATCCATAAAGCTTTCCCCTCATCGGTGTGTTTGGCAGGCCAGGTCTCTGCTCTTAGCTTTTGATGTGTGGGACAGTCCTGCAGGAAGTGTTCCACTGTCATTGGGGCTGTAACGCATGGGCAACTTAAAGACCAATGCGTGAATGTGTCTCAGTCTGGAGAGCCCTGTCCTCAGTCTCTCAGTGCTCACTTGGTCTGATCTGGGCAGCAGGTAGTATGCATTAGTTTTGTTGAAGTCTGGGTGCTGCTGAAGCCATCTTCATCCCTTTTGCTTTCTCCCTGATAATACTTTTGATTTCTCCAGAGGAGACTTCCTGCTCCAGTTGGGGCTGTCCTCCTTGCTTTGCGAGTTGGTCAGCTTCCTCATTGCCTTATATAATGCAATGTGAGGATATCCACTGGATGATGGTATTCTCAGTGGGCTGCTGCAGAGTGGCCAGGGTACAGACTAGTTTGTTGAGTTCCTTGTTTCGAGGATTTTTAACAGCCCGCAGTACTGATAAAGCATCAGAGAAGATGATGACTTTGTTGTGTATTGCCCCTCTATGTTCATACAACGTTCTGGCTGCTGACTGTAGTGCATCTGCCTCGGCCTTGAAGTTTGTGGAGAACTTGCCAGTCGGGATGCCTTGTCGGACAGGAGCTCCATCCTTCAGCTTCAGGAAAGTTCCACCACCTCCGTTTATGGTAGCCGCTTCTGCTGAGCGTACCTGTAGTCGCACGTGTCAGGTGTTAAAGAGCGAGCGCAAGACAGAGGAGCTACCAGGGCGAGAGACGTTGACAGGGATGTGCCCGGAGTGGCGTAGCCTGTGTTGTGAGCTTGGGGGCGATAGCCGTCGTCACAGCCAGGGCTGGAGCCAGGGAGGTGGAGGAGGTGTTGCCGTGCTGGACCTCTTGTTGTGCCAGTCAGGTGTCCCTGAACCGATTTCACCGCGGCGGCGTCCTCCCCCTAAGATCAATCACTCGGAGTTCCTGCCGTTAAAGGCTGGAAGACTCCACAGGGGACTTCACTCGCGGAAAGAAAAGTGTCGATAGGCTAATAAATGGGACGTCGGCCTCTCACGCTTTTATCGTCTCTGGCGCGTGCCTGCCTGCTCCCGTGACTGACACATCACAGAGCGCGGACGGGGGGGGGGGGGGGGGGGGGGGGGGGGGGGGGGGGGGATAGCAGACATGCACGTGATGCGTGGCTCGCTGACGCACACCTGCAACTGGGCCAGTCGCCTGCAAACCAGTGCCTGGATGTATTGATTTTAGATCGATGGGTTTGCGTGTGTGAGTCACTCCCTACTACCCTCTCTCCTCTCTCTCTCTCTCTCTCCTCTCTCTCTCTCTCTCTCTCTCTCTCTCTCTCTCTCATGGCTGAGTAGACAGAAGTATGTATAATTGATATAATTTGCTCATCCCGTTACCCTGGAAAAATTAAATTTCTCCTTTCTCTCTCTCTGTTCTCTGTCTGTCTATTTCTGTCTCTGTCTGTCTGTCTCTCTCTCTCTCTCTCTCTCTCTCTCTCTCTCCTCTCTCTCTCTCTCTCTCTCTCTCTCTCTCTCTGGCATTATCTGTCTCAGAATCTTTTCTGTATTTTTTTTTCTTTTACTCTACCAAGACGTTTAAAACGACAGTTTTATATTATGCAGACCTACAATTAATATTCTGACTTTTTGTTGTTTGTGTTACTGGTTGTCATGAGTCGGTGCTTGGTCTGTGTGACAGGTATGAACGATGCTGCCTTTTCCACGTCTGTTGTGGAAAGTCGGGTACTGACTGCTGAGCAGCAGGTGTTTGGGCTGTATGCAGGAAAAAACTAAGGAAAGGGGAATGTGTTCAGAATATAGTTTTCGACGTCGCTTGCATTTTCTTTAATTGTTTCCTAAACACTGACACAACTTGGCAGAGCTAACGAGTCTTATCTTAGAAGAGCGCTTGCAGATCTCTCGCTCTCGCTTTCTGTGTCTGTCTCTGTCTGTCTCCCTCTCCCTCTCCCTCTCTGTCTGTCTGTCTGTCTTCCTCTCTCCCTCTCTCTCTCTCTCTCTCTCTCTCTCTCTCTCTAATCTCTCTCTCTCTCTCTCGAGCGTAAAGGGGGGGGCTCTCTCCTCTCTCTCTCTCATAAGGCGGTTTTCTGCGTAAAACTCCCGAGCGTAAAGATGGGGGGCGCTGCCCTGGTGTCGTGCCCTTTGTATGTTCTGACTTGAGAAGAACAGGTGCGCGACGTTTCGCTTGCTGTCGGAACCAACTTTCACAACGATTGCTTGGAACTACCAGCTTGCAAACCAAAATATTGCCTGTCCCAGTACCAGCAGGTGTGCAAGGTTGTTCGTCGGGGCACCAGCATGTCTACAGTTTGGCTAGACCCGCTTACCGTGCCAGCATCAGAACAAACGACGGAAGGTTGAATGGCGCGTCCATCTTTGTGACAACTTCCCCTTCCTTGCAGCTTCCCATAGTCTCGCAACATTCCATTTCCTCGCTGCCTCCCCACCCTGTAGCAACTTGCCACTATCTGGTGGGCTGTCCGCTGTCTGGTTAACGTCGCGCCTTCCCGGTGGCTGTCCATTGTCTGGGAGCTTCCTACTTTCTGGGAACGTGTTACTTTCTGAAGGCTTTCCTCTCTCTGGCGGCTTTCCACTTTCAGGTCTGGCTCTCTCTCTCTCTCTCTCTTCTCTCTCTCTCTCTGGTAGCTTCCTGCGTCATGGGAGTGTTTTTACGTTCTGTCGGATTCCCGCTTTGCTGCTTACTCCCCCCCCCCCCCCACTTTCTGGAGGCCTTTCACATGCTGGTAACGTTTCTTTCTGGCATCTTCCGGCCCGGTGGACCTTTCCACTTGCTCGCTACCTTGCCACTTTTCGGTAAATGTCCTGCAGTCTGGTA
>JADBJO010002023.1:187156-199656 GCA_016801955.1 Conus betulinus | reverse complement strand
GACACAACGCCTGTCTCCCATCCTGCCCGTCTGCATCATCAGTCGTGACAACAGAGGGATGCTGGTAGACCGCGAGAAGGGGGGGGGGGAGGGGGGGGGGGAGGGGGGAGAGAGGGAGAGGATTGAGAGAGGGTTAGAGGAGGGGAGAGAGAGAGAGAGAGAGAGAGAGAGAAGGCGGATTTGGGGGCTTGGGCTAGGGGTAGGGGCCTTAATCAAGATCGAACGGGAGGAGTGGTAGTAGCAGAAACAGGTGTGTGCCGAATAATGGCAGGGAACCAGCTGTACCTTTCTTGTTAATGAAGAAACAGAAACAGGTAACAATGGGGTTTGCCTTTTTCTCTCTCTCTTTTTTTTGTAGTTTGTTTGTTTGTTTTTAAAACGCACGAGTTTACCTGGACTGAAACAACTGAAGGCAGTCCCAGAAAAATCATGGGAAAGCCCAAAATGTTGGTGAGAGAGGGGAGCTGAGAGGACCCGTGTAGTGAAGCTTAGCTGGAAGAGTGAACCATTGGAGCTGACCACGCCCACAGTCAGCCACCCGATTATAGCCCCTTGAAACAGAGGACTCAGAACTGGTGGAGAGAAACAATGCTGCAGCTGACCAGATCTGTTCCTCTAGCAAGTCCCAAAGAGTCGCTGAATTTGGACGGCTCTTTTCAGGGACTACAATCGTCGTTGAAAATCTGGACTTATTGTAAGACAAACAAATAGACGCTCAGCGTGTTTAAAAATCCTTGAAAACGGAGGTTTTGATGAAGAAGTTTGTATTTTTTATTTGCACATTACAAAATTATTCAAAGAATTAGTGAAATACGTGTAAATTTCATTTTATTTCAGCTGGCCAGATCTGTTCCTCTTGCAAAGTCCCTGAGAGTCACAGATTTGGAACTCTTTTCAGGGACTACAATCGTCCTTGAAAATCTGGACTTGTTTCAAAATAAACAAAGAGACGCTCAGCGTGTTTGAAAATCCTTGTAAATGAAAAAAAAAAAAAAATGACGAAGAAGTTTGTATTTTTTTTTTATTTGCACATCACAAAATTATTCAGAGAATTGGTGAAATATATATCAGTTTCATTTCACTGTATACCACCCGAAAACGCCCGCTTTCCCTGTCGCCGGCTGCTGACCGAATTCTAAGTAACGGAATTGGCTGTATGAAGCAACGGAAATAATTGTGCATGCAGGTTCATGTTTTCAACATTACAGTCCTTAAGTTTCGTATTAAAAGTCATTGGAAAAAAAAAAAAAAACTAAAAATGTCTTTAATTCGCTTTTTTTCTGTTTCGTTTGGAAGTCTGTATGAACTGGGACTGCTACGAGAGGCGTTTTGAGCTCCATGATTGGACAGAAGCTGGGATGTTCCTTTCCAATTGTTCATTTTAAAGCTCCTCCCCCCCCCCAACTCCAGACAGTCAGCGCCCCGTGTTAGGTCGGACCCAGCAACACCTGTATGAATCAGGAAACAGAACTCCTCAACTGAATTTCACCATGGTCATGTGTTTGTGGATCAAACATTCACTTTTCTAAGAACAATTATCAGCAAATGCATGGCCGAAATAAAACTGAATTTGCGAGCGAAACTCATGTGATATGTGATATATTTATCCGTATTGGAACATGTTGAAGAAACGAGTCTGAGTGGGGGCAGCCAGTGTAGGCCAACAATATTATTCTTCCGCCCTTAAGACAATGACTTTGAAAAAAAAAACAGGAAAGAAAGTGTTTTTTTTGTTGTTGTTGGGGTTCGGGGTGGTTGCGGGGGCAGAAGATGGCCACGGAAAAGGGGGCATGAAAATGTAACATTAAACCTTCACCAGAAGCATTGTTAGGGGAGGGGGGAGGGGGGGGGACCATTTATGTGTGTTTTTAACATGGAACCATTTGTATGGCTTGTCCAGTGTCGATATTCGTCCTGTGACGGGAAGGGGGGGGGGGGGGGGGGGGGGGGGGGGGGTAGGAAAGCGGCAGAAGGTGGCAAGATGCAGCCTGATTGGAATCTGGGGCGTACTGCTGAGTGCAGTTTTGACGTCTGTTGATGGCATCTGCAGAAAAGCCGTTTACGTGTCTGTCTAGTATTGTGTATTGACTAAGCGTTACAGTGTACTTGTGCTCGCCTTTTTGTGTTTTGGCTGGCTTTCCGTAAAGCTGCAGCCGGTTTTATTCCGCATTTTACAAATATTTACTCAAGGAAACACAAGGTGTAAATTAACGCCGTTGATAAGTGATCTAGAGATTGACTGATTTGTATTGAAATGCAAGGTGTGAATAAAAAACGCCGTTGATAAGTGGTCTGGAGATTGATTCATTTGTATTTAAATGCGAGGTGTAAATAAACGCTGTTGATAAGTGGTCTGGAGATTTGGTTCACCTGCATTGAAGTGCGAGGAGTAAATAAACGCCGTTGCTAAGTGATCTGGAGATTAGGTTCATCTGTATTGAAGTGCGAGGTGTAAAGAAAGGTACTACTGGTTACTCTTGTAATCCACATTCGTGTCTTTCTCGAGGTGTAGAGGTTTCTTGGTGCAGGCTGTAATGTGGTGGTCGACCTGGTATGAAATCTGTAACCACACAGTGTTGGGATTTACATGTCATTCGACTTGAACATCTTACAGCACACTCCATGAAGATCTTAGCCAGGTATGTTGCAACACGTGTGTGATTATTATTATTATTATTATTATGAATTTGTTAGTTTTTAAAAGAGATGGAAATATTTTTCATTTCATGTCAAAATTTGTGTTTAAAGTAGATCCTGTATGAAGTTTGTTTGAAAGAGACTATTTGTTATTATTTTGTTTGTTTCTTTGTTTTTAAAAACCAAACATGCATGGGACCGATTTTTGCGGGTATGCTCCCCCACTCCACCCTCACCCTGCGATCGGTTGGGACTATAAACAACTTGCACTGAGTTAAAAAAAAAAAAAAAAAAAAAAAACGTGTGCCAGCGATCTCGTTGAAGGGAATGGGGAACACAGCAACCTGAAACTGATCGCTAAAGACTTTCCCCGCTCATGTTATTACAGACACGTGCACACACGTCTTTCACTTCTTCCCCGTCCATGCCAATTTTCTTTTTCTTTACCCCATCGGCTGCCCAATCAATGAGGGCACACCGCAGAGTGTTTTTTCATTAGCCATCGGGTTTGCCTGTCGGAATGTGTTGTTGATGAAGGAGAGAGAGAGCGGCGAACGGGAAAGGGGAATGGAAGTTAGTCCTGCTGGCGCTTTTACCCCCACAGTCTTTCTCTGTGTCTGTATGTCTGTCTGTCTGTCTCTCTCTCTCTCTCTCTCTCTCTCTCTCTCTCTCTCTCTCTCCCTCCCTCCCCTCCCTCCCTCTCTCTCTCTCTCTCTCTCTCTCTTCTCTTTGATGGCGCTATTGTTTGCATGGCGTTTGGATGAAGCGTTCGGTTTTTTTTTCTTTTCTTTCTTTCGTATGTGTTGGCTCACTTTGATGTCGTGTGAAACGAAATCCCTGTGTTGCACAATGATGTAAGTACGCCCGCAGCTTCACAAACGTGTTGACACGTACGTGCCATTAAGCAATGTGTATAATGTGTGTGTGTGTGTGTGTGTGTGTGTGTGTGTGTGTGGTGTGTGTGGCGTGGTGCGTGTTCCGCACTGGGGGGGGTTACGCACTGAAGAGAGCTACTCATAAAAAAAAAAGCAAGGGGAATGGGATGCGGGGAAAGGGTGTGTGTGTGGGGGGGGGGGGGGGGGGGGGGGGGGGGGGGTACTGGAGAGAGGGGACGTTGGAGTAGCGATGGTGGGGGCTTTCCACAGGCGCGAAGAAGGTGATTCGCTAAAAGCGCCATTACCCAATTGCATTTGATTGTTCGGAGTCAAACACAAACACGTATGCACGGACGCCCCCCCGGACACACATATCCCCCCCCCCCCCCCACCCCACACACACACACCACACACACACACACACAGAGGAAGAGGAAGAGAGAGAATTAGAACTTGATCTTTGCAAAAGCACGTCTGCAGACAATCCAAACTGTGAAGAAATAAGCTTGTTCCAAAGTGTCTTTCAGTAAGTGAAACATTGGTGGAGATCGAGGTAAAGGACCTTATCCAAAGGAGAACGCCGGAGATTGGGCTTTCCGGAGTCTGGACAGGTCACCGAGGCGTTGTGGAGCTGAAGGAGGGGACGGAATCCAACGAACGCCAGAGGCACTGTTGAACAGGGTCTTGAATTGTCTCTGGGGCCTTGTTGGTCGAGATAGAGGAGGGGGGGGGGGGGGGGGGGGGGGGGGGGGGGGCGCGGAATCAGTCTTGGACGCCAGAGATAGGACCCTACTGTTGTCCGGGTCGTGGACTGGTTACTGAGGCCGGGTCGGCTTGCTTGATACAGCGTTGTTCGCTTTATTCTAGGGTTCAGACGCGTTAGAAGGAAACCCTTCCTGTGTCAGGCCCCGTCATGTCTTTCGGATGAAATCGAGGTCCCGTAGTGAGCGCATGCTTTCCCAGGCATGACTTTTTGTCGTGATGAATTTGGTCCGATTCTTCTGAGAAGAGTATTGCTTCGTGTCTTGACGGGATGGATAAACAAAAACAGATGTACACTGATTTTGTCTTCGGACACACCATCCCAAAAGGCAGAATGTTGTTTATCCAAAAGATTAGATAAGAAGAAAAAAAACAAAAAAACAAAAAACACCACAGTTGTAAAAACTCTGACCTGGGGAATCTTAGAGTTCTAGCCGAGGAGCGGGAATGGGAGTGTTGACTGGTTATGATCGTGATCGTAGATGGCTGTACACTGAGGTAGATGGATAGCTAGGTTTAACGTGCACACCCGATAAAGGTGATACGGCAGATGTGTAAAACAGTCCCAGAAATGAGGGGGGGGGGTGGGGGGGGGGGGGGGGGGGGGGGGGGGGCGGGGGAGAGTTTTGGGGCGAGGGATCTTCCGAACACTACACTGACACCACCAGAACGACAGCACGCAGAAACGGGCAGTGAACATGGCAAGTTTTAAGCTGGGTACCAGCGGTATGCGAACTCGTTAATGTGTGACTGAGAAATGGATGCGCACCACTGAACCATCCGAACGACACATTTAAATGGTCATATTCTTGTTAACATCCATCGACCACCAAAAGTTGATGTCGCCAACAGAGAGAACCTTTTCTGGAGAAGGGGGGATAAGGGATGTAACACTACACCGATTCCATCAGGACATATACTCATAAAGACAGACAGATGCCAATTACATTTTATGCACACATCTTTGTCATAGATATTCAATACATTTTTGTACACATCTCTGTCACAGATACTCATTGATACATTTGATGTACAGTACACGTCTTTGTCATATGTATACTCATCTATGCATTTTATGTGATTAGCTCTGTCATAGATACTCATTTATGCATATCTGCCATAGATACTCATTAAGACGTTTTATGTACGCGTCTCTCCCGTTTTTGTTCCCCCCCCCCCCCCCCCCCCCCCCCCCCGCCTTTTTTGTTGCTGTTGTTTTTTGTTTTTTTTTTTTTTGTTTTGCTTTTTGTTCTGATTTTTTTTCCCTTTTTTGATTTTTTTTTTTTTTTTTTTTTTTTGCGGTCTCTTTTCTTTTTCCTCTTTTTTGTTACAACACCTAAACGCCTACCATCTATCGTCTCTCCCGTTTTTGCTTTTAATGGACACATCTGTGTCATAGATACTCAATATATTTTATGTACACATCTGTCACAGATGCCCATTAATACATTTTATGGATCCATCTCTGTAATAGGTACTCATTTATGCTTTTTATGCACACATCGCTGTCATAGATATTCGGTGCATTTTACGTACATATGTCTGTCATAGGTACTCAATAATACATTTTATGTACACGTCTCTGTCACAGATACTCATTGATACATTTTATGTACACATATCTTTTACAGATACTCAATACATGTTATGTACACATCTCTGTCATAGATACTCAATGAAACATTTTATGTACACATCTTTGCCATGGATACTTATTCATACATTTTATGTACACATCTCTGTCGCGGCACGGAGAGAGGAGGCCTGTAGCTCTTGTCACATTAGGCGAGTGTCGTTCTCAAACGCAAAGAAAAAAACACTTCGTTCTTGGTCTCGTTCGTTCGCTCCCCTCGCCATTTTGCTGTCGCATCAAGCGAGTTCGCAGGAAAGCAATATGTAGATCGAGTGGTCACGTGACTCACACTTGGACCTCATTCCACTCTTCAGCGGTTTACTCTGGACACACTTGTTTTATTCAAATGCACGCTGAGAACACATTGTTTATTCAAATGCACGCTGGGAACACATTGTTTATTCAAGTGCACGCTGAGAACACACTGTTTATTCAAATGCACGCTGCGAACACGTTGTTTATTCAAATGCACGCTGAGAACACATTGTTTATTCAAATGCACGCTGGGAACACATTGTTTATTCAAATGCACGCTGAGAACATACTGTTTATTCAAATGCACGCTGCGAACACGTGTTTATTTAAAATGCACGCTGCGAACACGTTGTTTATTTAAATGCACGATGAGAACACGTTGTTTATAAATTCAAATGCACGCTGAGAACACGTTGTTTATAAATTCAAATGCACGCTGAGAACACACGTTGTTTATGAATTCAAATGCACGCTGAGGCGTTCTGACATCGTGACTTGGTGAAAGTGTAGTGACTTACAAATAGAATCACGTGTCACACAGAATCTAACAGAGAGGACGAATTCCAGGGCTTGTTTGCAACGGTGTTGAAGAAGAACAATATAACACATTTGGCCGCGGCGGGTGATGGGTTTGTGGAGCATGTGACTTTCACCTGTGTTCTGATTGGATCATCACCTTTTTTGCTGAACGAATGTCTCACCGGAAGAAATCCTGCATGTTCAACTTTCCCAAACCGGGAGAACGTTGGCTCTCATACTCACACCGCTTGAATGGGTCACATGTGTCGAGTGTCAAAACGCCAGGGCAGGAGCAAGAGGTCTGCTTATCGTGACCTTGGTTTAAGTTAGGGGATTACATACGATCTGTCGTCGTCATTATCGTCATCACCAGCAGCAGCAGCAGCATCATATAATTTACTTATCATCATCATCATCATCATCATCATCATCATCATAACTAACATTATTATTATTATATTATTATTATTATTCTATCATCATCATAACTAACATTTTTATTATTATTACTATTATTATGATATTTTTAGAACACTTGTATAGCGCCTATCCTCGGTTTGTGACCACACTCGAAGCGCTTTACGATCCACGCTCCCATAAACACAGCGGGCTGCCTACCTAAGTAGAGCCCACCAAGAGAGCAGTCTGCTGGTGCTACTATCATTATTACTTAGTCAGTATCTGTCACTCTCTCATTCCCCCTGTCCTCTCTCTCCTCCTCCCCCTTCCCGGCCCTCCCTTTCGTTCTTTTGATTTTTCATGCAGGATGTATGCTGTGTGTCACATATCGTTCATACCAACAGTCACACAGGCCGTCTCTTCCTAAACTGGGTGATGGGATTTAACGTGTATGCAAAATATTATGTGGACATTCACACATGGAACCTCGGTTTGTAGCCTCAAAAGAAGGACGTATTGGGGAAAAGGAGTCAGAACCAATTTGAACTCAGGGGAAGAATCTCTCTTCTCTTTAATGACCCGGCTGAGATTCGAATCCGCAACCCAGGGATCACCAGGATCGCAAGTCTGGCGCACCACAAGCTGAGCTATTTTGGCCCCATTTCCTTCAGGTACTTGTATACCTGAATATACATCAACCTGCTTGAATTGAGGCTTCAGACACAGCCGCATACGCCCATGTATATAGATTGTAAAGTGTTGGGACTTGCGTGATGTCAGACCACAAGCACTTTACAGGCAGGTGCCATGAAAACCGTGTTGAGAGATGTTCCACGCGCTGCGAGGTTTTGAATTTCTTTTTAAAAAAAAATAAAAAAAAGAAAGAAATGTTAAATGATTTTACGGGGGGGGGGGGGGGGGGGGGGGGGATGTCAGATTTCCGGCGTATTTTCAGGAGGTATATTTCATGAGTTGTGTGGGTGTGTATATCGTTTGCATTTCTCTCTCTCTCTCTCTCTCTCTCTCTCTCTCTCTCTCTCTCTCTCTTCTTCTTCTTCTTCTTCTTCTTTAATGACTTGAGAGTTGACTTCAATGCGGTGGCGGCGGCCCTGGCATGACCTTTTGCGGTTGGCTGTGTTATAAGCAGCATTACCTTCCTTATCTCTTATGGCTCTTCAGAGCCACAGTGAATCGGCAGTGGTCCCCATTTTCGGTCCATCCCAGCCTGGTTTACCGTCAGTCGGAATGCAGGCAGGAGAAACGGAATGCTGATTGTAATCACACGATTTCTGTCTCTTTCACCGCCCAACCACATCTGGACTCAAGAACCTCTTTCCGCCGATGGGGCGCCGAGCTTTTGTTGCCCTCTCGCAGCTTAATAACCCGCTAATTGACAACTGATAGAGAGGTCACTTGCCTCTTTGGATAGAGGGGATGGGGAGTGGGGGGCAGCGAGATCGGCTCCAGACGTAACGTGCCTACGGAAAATTGAAATTCACTGTCTTTGAGGCAAGGACGAAAAAGGAAAGTCCGGCTTGTGTGTTGGAAGGCTGTTGTATTGGTAATGGAAGGCTACTCATTCAGCTGTTTTGAATTGGAAGGCTACTTGTTTAAATTTTTTAATTTTTTTTTTTAATATATCAGAAAGCTACTCACTTAGATTTCGTATTGTAAAGCTGTTCATGTGGCTTTTGTATAACAAGGCGGCTTGTCAGTCTTTTGTATTGCTAGGCTACTTATGTAGTTCTTGTATTGGAAGGCTACTCGTCTGGCTTTACATTGGAAGGCAACTCATTTAGCGTTTGTATTTAAACGTTACTCATTTTGCTTTTTTCAGTTGCAAAAAGCTACTCATTTCACTTTTTGCAGTAGAAGGGTTATTCATTAAGCATTTGTATCGGAAGGCTGTTCGTTATGCGTTTGTGTTGAAGGGTTGTTCGCTTTCAAGGCTACTCATTCAACTTTTTGCATTGGAAGACTCCTTCTGGTTTCCTTATGTGTTTGTTTCTGTTTGTTTTTTTTTTTCTTTTGCTTTGTTTTTGTTTTCTGACGGCTATTTGTTGACTTTGAAAGACTCCTCGGTTCTCTATAGAATGGGCTGCTGCCCGGCTGGCTTTTGGAAGGTTCCTTACATGACCATCGAAGTGGATTAGAAACCTATGTAGAAGACATACTTTTAAACAACTAAAAGCAATTTCGGTATTCTTAGACCCGTTATTATCGCATTTTTAGTTTTTTTTTTTTTTTTTTTTTTTGGGGGGGGGGGGGGGGGGGGATCAAAATTAGCACTAATGCTTTCTGTCCGTTTGAGCGGAGCCTCGATTCTTCGTCGTCCAGCCGGGGTCGGCATGTCACGTTACAGAGGGAGAGGCGATCAGCCTGGCTCCACGGGTCGGTGTAAAGAAAACATGAAATCAGCCCCGAGGGAAAGAAAACAAGCTGAACCTGTCTGCCCATGGTGGTGGACCTGAATTGATCTGGTTCCCAAAGTTTAGAAACCGTGTCTGGTTCGATTGGAATTCGTCGACTGAGCCGTGATGCCCGGTCATCCCCCACAACAGGAACTTCGGGCTGAAACACGAACTTTTGTCCTTTGTTTTCGTTCTTTCTTCCTTTTTTTCTTTCTTTCTATCTTTCTTTCTTTCTTTCTTTTTCTTTTTCCTTCAAATTTCGTACTTCCTCAGTCACGTTCAATACCTGGAAATCTGCCAGGATGTTCTCATTGTCCTCACAAGCTGTTGTTGGGAACCGGAGACTGGGTTGAGGAGACGGGCGGTTGGGAGGGGAAGGGGAGAGGAGCGGGGAGGGGGGGGGGGGGGGGGGGGACGTGAAATATGGTGGGTAGGTGCTTAAAGTTTTCATAGAAGTTTTCTGCGGAAGCAAACACTATCGAGACTCCACCGTGGCTGTGCGGGTGAGTTCGAACAAACACTGGGCTGTCGACCCTACTTCTCCGGAGCCTACCGTGTAAGGAATCCGGTCGACATCTGTGGTGCCTCAGGAACCCGTCTGGGAGCTTTCCGAACCACTTTCACGTACAGCCTTTGGACAAACGGAAGGGAGGGGGGGACAAGATGGGAATGAATGTTTTTTTTTTTTTTTTTTTGAAAGCTTGGAATTGCAATATTGATCTCTCTCTCTCTGTTCTCTCTCTCTCTCTCTCTCTCTCTCTCTCTCTCTCTCTTTCCCCCCCCCCCCCCCTCTCTCTCTCTCTCTCTCTGTGTGACTGGTCCATCTCTTAATTATGTAAGCATGTGTGGTATAAGATTGACGCATTAAATTTTGTAAATGACTTTGGGCCCAGTGGCGGGAAAGAGGAAAGATAGACAGGGCAGTGTGTATGCGCGCGCACTCGAGTTGTGTGTGTGTACGTGTGTGTGTGTATTGTGTGTGTGTGTGTGGGGGGGGGGGGGGGGGGGGGGGGGGGGGGTGGGTCTCTCAAACGTAAAACGTGTGGAAGAAGGTTAACTTATTTTTAATGAAATTCCGGCCAAGTTGCGGGAAAGGTAGAAAGCGCGGGTGTGTGTGTGTGTGTGTGTGTGTGTGTGTGTGTGTGTGCGCGCGCGCGCGCGCGCATGCGTGCGTGTGTGTGTATGTGTGTGTGTGTAAATGAAAAGAATTGGAGGGGTGTGAGCTAAAGAACAGGTGTGTGTGGAGGGGGGGGGGGGGGGGCTTAGGGCTAGGAGGCTGGGCAGATGCAGATGAGGGGTTGGGGATCTCTTTAAGGTGGGATTGGAGGATAAGGTAAGTAAATAGGGAAGTCAGGGGAACTGTAGATGGCGCAGAGGTCATGGCATTGCCAGCTGATAAGCAGATTGTCGACAGGTGCTGGTTCCCTTTCTTTCCAGATGCCCGACACTTAATTTGGATGGATGGGTCAGATTACCATCACCTGTACTTTTCAGATAACATCCGTTACAGAGAGAGGGAGGGGAGAGAGAGAGAGAGAGAAATCAGGCGTTCAGGATATTTTAACACAGGCTTTCTCGATAGAAATAAAAACGCAGAGAACTGGCATCAGGAAAGAAAAGAAAAGAAAACGATGCACCGTGAGGGTGGTATTTTTCAAGACAGTTACGGAAACGCAGAGAACTTGTGTGGGGGAATGAACAGAAGACGATGCACAATGTTAGGTGTTTTCCCCCCCCAGGACTTAGATGGGTCATTCAACGGTGACACTTTTTGTTTGCCAAAAGACTAAGATTCTCTGGTTTTCCTGATTGACTATCATTTTGAATTGCAACTGGCTGGCTCTTCTGGTATCTTGTGCGAATGCGCGTTTTACACGCAGATATCAATTTGACTGTGTATTGGTGTACTGTACGGTGTAGCAGCGTTTCCAGGAGCAAGTCTAACCACACCATGACCTGCGTCAGCTTGGTGGTTGGGAGAAGAGCTGCGGTGCCGTTTTTTCCATGCAGGAAAATGCGACACCTTGACTGGCACCGGGAAGAAAGAGTTGTGGAATCTCCCTACAATGACTTCCTGTCATGGCCACACTCAGGAAATAGTTGACTCGGGTACATGGACATCCCCTTACACGAGAATCTCAGCTGGACAGAGCTCTTCAACAATTTCTGAAGGCCAAACCAACCGCTGTGGCCTCGTAGTTAGCGTCGTGGATTCCTTGCTAGGAGGTCGTGGGTTCAGATCCCATAAGAGCTAATTGTATTTGTGTGATTTTCTGTGTATGATCGGTTTCTACCCAAAGTTGAGGTTTCTCTGGGCTCAGTTGAACAGACTGAAACCAAACAGTGGAGTTTCATCCACATAGTAGGTGCGTTTCTGAGTGTGTTGCTCAAATTTCCTGACTTGCACTGCAGGTGTCTAGATCTTTCGGACCTGGTTGATGCCGAGATACATTATGAAAGTATGCATAGAGTACAATCCACTCATTCAGTTTCAGACTAGAATGGAACTCCATAGTATCTTCATTATCCTTCTTGTCATCAGTCAGCGTTTAAAAAAAAAAGTTTTAAACTGTGTGGCCCTAAATGCCTTGCTGTCATGGGGACCTCAAGTCTCAATGAAATTTTCTCTCAACGTCTACGACCGTGATGGGTTCGTGTCGAGATGGCCGCCATCAGTATGTTCGTGGGAACTGTCGTTAGAAAGACGTGATGGCGCTCTCCGGATGGGGATACTCATGCTGGCTGCGCGACTAAGCAGTCGCTGTCAAAAGCCAGGAGCTCACTAGGTAATGCCCTGCGTGCGTTAGATCACCGAAGTGACTCGGCTGCGGTGGAGGGTCTCCTCTGGTGGGTGGTCTCGTGACGATTGATTGATTTTCCGTGATGACTGCCAATGCCGAGCCTGTTACAGGACAAGCTGGTGTGTCGCCTTCTTCTCGGAACACTCGGATGGTGATGCCAGTTGCCCTCACGAAGTTGGCTGTCCTCCGAAGGTCGGCCAGGTCTCCG
>JADBJO010002023.1:149656-179656 GCA_016801955.1 Conus betulinus | reverse complement strand
GTATGGTCATTAAAGGGTGGACAGAGAAAGAGAGAGAGAGAGAGGGGAGGTGTTATGTACCAGACATTGGAGGTGAGGCCATCCAGCGCAGTTCCCCAGGATCCAATCATGACAATGATGCAGCGTTTATATCGCCATCAGATGTTCGGAACCACAGAGGGAGTGAGGGAGGGGGAAGGAGAGAAGGGGTGGAGGTATTGTGCATCTGGAAAAGACTCCACCAGCACACAGCCGTAGGAATTGAACCATAGCCGTGATACAGGGTTTGTTTAGTTCACTTTTTATTAGTTGTGAAAGGCTTGAACAAGTTTGGAGAAACTCAAGTTGCTGTTTTTAAAGGCTTTGAAATTCTGTAAAATAAAGATTCAAAATGGAGCATCTGATGGCAGAGAACGAAGCAGAATTTAGAAAGAGTGTGGTTAGTTGCGGCCAAGGACATTGACAAACAAAGCACAGGACAAGACACGATGCATTTCGACCTCTTGGGTCTTCTTCAAGCAAAAAAATAGATCACATTTAACATTTAGGACAGTACAAACAAAGAACAAAGAGAGACTTATCTGATGTCCATGTGGTGTGCTGTGAAGAATGGCCGCCAGAAGGACTCTTGTCAATGTCCTTGGCGGCAACAAACCCACACTCTTTCAAAATTTTGTAAAATAAAGAGTTTGGGAAGTTTTGTGAAATTAACACGGCACTCTCAAAAAAAAAAAAAAAAAAGAAAGAAAAAAGAAAAGAAAAGTATGGTTGTTGCAAGTGAACTTGATTTTAACCATGGATTTACAGTTTTTTTTTTTGCTTTTTTTTTTTTTTTTTTTTTTTTTTTTTTTTTTTTTTCTTTCTCTCCAGTGTCCCCTGCTGTTTTGCTCTCTGTCTGGCCCACTGGCCTTTGCATTATGACAATTAGTGTTTTCTTTTCAGTGGTTATAATGTAAAGCATGGTGGCATTTTTTCTTCTTCTTGTCTGGCCGTGTAGCAGTGACGCTACAAACACTGTTCAGAGTGGACGCTTGCTGCAATCACTGTTTGCCCTTAGGGCCCTTTGTGTATGTCTGTGACGCCATTGTGTCGGCGAGATGAATTACCTTAATGGCTGATGCCCTTAGCATGGCATAGGATTATCTGCCTTTAATAGGATGCAGTTCACCAGGTTATGATGAATTTCTGCAAATGTTATGTCTATAGACTTTCCGTTTCGGTTGGGTATGCTGTAATGCCACTAAAACTGTGAGTCACTGAAGGGCTTGTGCAATGGCATGGATCCTTGTAGATGATGACGACTAGGGCAGACAGGGACATCACAGTACTTGCTGAAATTTCTGGTTTCATGTAGGAGTGAATGCAGTCTAGCTTACATACCCTTCCCTTCCTCTGCTAAGCTGTGGCACGATGTCTAAGCTGTTCCAGCTAAAACACATCGGTAGATAAATAAAGGAAAAAAAGAGTTTGTGATATGAGCTCATGGACGAGACTTGGATGCTTGACCTGCACATTGACGACCTAATGCGCTGTTCACACCTTGAAGCATGGTCTGCACCACTACGCGTGTTTGAACATGTGTTGAATGTATGCGTGTACGTGCTTGAACTTGGTTATGAGTACTCTTGCGTGCATGCATGCATGTAAGATCTGTGCCTGTAAGTAATTCCAAGGGTAATGTAGGTGAGGAGAATGGGGAACATCTCATGTTGATGATGATGATGATGTGAAGATGATGATGATAATTGTGGTGATGATGATGTTTCAGGATCAGAATTGGCCAGAATGTTCAAGCAATGGTGTAGACTTTACAAACAATGACAACAGTGATGATGATGATGATGGCTGTTTCAGGACCAGAACTGGGCCGAGGGTTCAGGCAATGGTGTGGATTCCACAGACGATGAGGACTTTGTGGCCTCAGGCTCTGGCAGCGGGGATGGAGCACGTGACAGAACAGGTAAATCTGATGCCAGGCTGTCACTGCTGTGAGACTATAGAGCTATGAACGACAGGTGTTTAGGATAGCATGAACAGGTAAATCTGATGCCAGGCTGTCACTGCTGTGAGACTATAGAGCTATGAACGACAGGTGTTTAGGATAGCATGAACAGGTAAATCCGACACAAGGCTCTCAGTGCTGTTAGACCATAGAGCTATGAACTAGGAGTATTTAGGATAAGATGAACAGATTAATCTGTCACCACACTCTCACTGGTGTGTGACTGTTGAGTGATGAACAACAGGTATAAACAGGATAACATGAACAGATAAAATCTGACACAAGGCTTTCACTAGTACTGTAAGACCATAGAGCGATAAATAACAGGTATTTTGGATGATGAACAGGTAAATCTGCCACCACGCTCTCACTGGTGTGTGACTGTAGAGTGATGAATGACAGGTGTTTAGGATAACATGAATACAAAAGAATTTTTACAACTAGATCATCTTTTCCCACTGGGAAGAGGGTTTGTGTGTGTTTGTTTTTGTTTGCTTTCACTGAGCCAATTTTTTCAGTACAAGGCCTTGCTCTGGAATAAAAATGTGCTCAGTTATTTAGAGTAATTAATTTTTCCAAACACTTGTGCTTTTGACGGGTCTGTCATGCAGACCAGAATTTCATGCACACAGTCTTCTGTGCGTATGCATGCATGCGCGAGCACCACACACACACACACACACACACACACACACACACACACACACACACACACACACACACACACACACACACACACACACACACAGAGTGATACTAAACATGTGCACAGACAATGCATGCAACGCAACACTCACGCATTTGATCTATGCATGCACTGGTGCACATACAACACACACACACACACACACACACACACACACACACACACACACACACACACACACACACACACACACACATGTATGCGCACACGCTCACACATGCACACACACACCACACCCATACACACACACACACACACACACACACACACACACACACACACACAGAAAGAGAAGGGGGGCATACCCCCTGTTGTAGATGTGCCCTACACATAACACCACCCTGTTCATCACCCTCCCATACCCTGCCCTTGCCCTCCTCATTGATCCGACCAAATCCCACACAGGCCTTCAGAGGCGCCCCCTTAACACTGTCAGCTAGCGCCCTCAGTGGGACACCTCTCTTTAATAATGAATGACAAGGAAATGTCCAGGGTTTGGGTTGCACTGTTGGTGGTACCATTGGGCAAACTGGGCTGTGCAATATGGGGCGTGGGGGGGGGGGGGGGGGTACTCGCCATCTGGTAGTTCCTGCTTTTCTGTGGCTGGTTATTTACTGTATAGAGCAAAGGGAGAGAGCCAGGCAGAGGTAGAATGGAGAAGACCCCTCAGTGCTGAATCCTGTCTGCTGCAGAGCAGGTGGTGGTGGTTTAAGTAGTGGGGTGGGAGAGGTCAGGGGAGGGAAGGTGGGGGGGGGGGGTGTTGAAAGTGAGGGTTCCTTCCCTGTGGTGCTGAAAGATATCTGTTTGCAAGTCACTGTCAGTGGATTGCTGTTGTTAGTGGGATGTGAATGTGGAAGTGTGTATGCACAAGCATGTGTGTGTTTGGTGTGTGAGTGCACATGTGCATGCTGATGTATACATGTGTGTGTATATGTATGCACATGTGTGCAATTCCATGTGGCTGTGGCTGTTAGCTGTTGTGTGGCAGCGTCTGAAGTGTGTGGGTATGCATGCATGTGTATGCACGTACTCACAGACTCACTTATGTACACACACACATGCGTGTGCTTGCACAAAAGGGTGCGCACATGCAGATACACTCTCTCTCTCTCTCTCTCTCTCTCTCTCTCTCTCTCTCTCTCTCTCTCTCTCTCTCTCTCTCAAACTCACACACATACACACACACACACACACACACACACACACACACACACACACACACACACACACACACACACACACACATCGCACTCAAATATATATGTAACATCAGCAAGAGACCATTTCCTTTTAAGTGAAACATAATCATCCTGTTTTCCTCATTTTAAACATGTAAGAGTCAAACCTGTTGTATTCACACAGTTTGAGCCTATAGTGGGCATTTGGTTCTTTCCAACCCCTCTCAGATGTGGACCGCTCTCCAACGGCCAACGCTGGACCTGACGTGACCATCATGATGCCCCACAACCGGGTGACGCTGTGCGGCAACGGCAGCCATGACGACCACCTCATCGTCAGCTACCAGTGGCAGAAGAAGACCCACTTGCTTAGCGCCGACATGATGGTCAGTACCACTGCCCTCACCAGCTGCCAAGCCTTGTTCACCGGTTTGAACGTGTTTTAGGTCTCGGCACAGAATTGTCATTTTCACTAATATTTGTTAATCAATGGAACGAAAACGAGTGGAAGAAGGGGTTGGAGAATGAAGGGTGAGGTTGGAAGATGTGGGGGTGGGGGTGGGGTGGGATGGGGGAGTGAGCAAGGGTGGGGTGGAGGGGTGTGGACAGGAGACTGCCACGGAATATATGAACAAGCAAACCAAAGAGAAACAGCACTGACGGGGGGACTGCCAGGGAACATACAAACAAACAAACAAGCAAAACAAAGAGAAACAGCACTGGTTGGTTGTTGCAGTGTCACATGCAATAACATTAGTTCAGTGTTCCTTCTAGATGTCTTTCTTCTCCCTAGGATCCATGGGGAGCCAGTGTGGCACCAGACTGAAGAACAGCTCACCGGGTTCCTCCAGTTCTGTAGGTTGTGCAGCCAAGGCCAGGGGGGTCTCTGTAGATGTCTTCCCTGTCCACGTTTCACTGTTGTAGTCCATCGTTTTTTTTTTTCTTCTGTCTTCCCCGCTGTGTTACTCCCTCAACAGTTCCCTGGAGGATTGTTTTAGCCAGGCCACACCAACATCTTTCTCTTCTCTGGACTAATGTCCATAAATCTACATGTGGTTCCTTGTGCTTCCCATTGCTCTGAGACGCTTGTTGATGGGTGATCTGGTCAGTGTGTCTGATGGTAGTATCTTGCAGTAACCTTCCATTTCCGTGGCTTGAATGGTTTCCAGCTATTTATGTTCAGAGTTGCATCCCTTCAAGTGAAATGATGATGCGTTGGGTTATGACCTTAGCCAGCAGTGTCAGAAGGGAGGCAGTGTATGCGCTACCCCCTCTCCACCTGCACCCAGAGCTACTGGTTTACTTTCCAAAGCAGGGAATCGCTGTATGATATGGATGTGACCAGAAGAGAGAAAACCAGTCATCACATGCAAGGATTTGAAAATTATGGGAAAATATGTGAATGAGTTCGTTCATTTTTACACAAACACATTCGCACACAAGTGGCGCACACATGCATGTATGCACGCGCACCAAACCAGAAACTCGGGCTTCTGCTTTGGAATGTTATCGATCATGTTAATGGATCATTTTACACGGGGTGCATTCCCTTGGCTTCTCCTTCATTTGCCCTTTCAAAAAATTTCTGTAACATAGCTTTATAGCTTCCATTTGGTAAGCCAGTGTTGACAAAAATCTTCCTAGAACACTGGAATGTGCTTTGAGGGTCAGTTGATTTTAGTCTTTCACCTCAGTGTTTGTTTGGACTGTTCCAGTGATCCCATTTACGAAAAAAGTATTTGAACTCATGATGACATTGACTTGTGAAGAAGGTGATGAGAATTCGCGTCAGAGATGCGTGTTATGCTTGGATGGTATTATCTTCAGGAAGCGGAGTGGTTGTGGTGTCTTTAAATCATGTGCCATTTTCCACAGTTTGCATTCTATTATCAAATCTAAGATTTCACAGAGGAAAGATTTTTAACAAAATTCCGGATGTGTTTTTAGAAAGCATGCTTTAAAGGGTTGTGTGAAGGAGGTGGGTTTTTTTTTTTTGTTTTCTTTTTTTTGTTTAATTTTTGTTAAATGACTTGAGTTGACTTCAAGGTGGTGGCAGCCCTGATATGGCCCTTTGCGGTCGGCTGGGCTGTAAGCAATATTACCTTACCTTACTTTACCTAGCTAAAGTGTTTGCAAAGCAGAGGTCACCATGTCTTTTTTGGTTCCTAAATGCAGACCACAGAATTAGTTTTGGCTGGACACCCTACAGTCTCTAACAGGTGGTTTTTTTTGGGTTTTTTTTTTGGGGGGGGGGGGGGGATGTATATTGTTCCACAGGATTGATGCTGTACAGTGTGTGTGTGTGCGTGTGTGTGTGTGTGTGTGTGCATGTGTGTGTGTGTGTGTGTGTGTGTGTGTGTGTGTGTGTGTGTGTGTGTGTGTTGCAGGGGACAAGCTCGGTATGTATGCAGGTCAGCAACCTGAGATCGGTGACTACACCTTCACCCTGGTGGTCACTGACTCTGGGGGAAACAAGGCCTCCGCTGATGTCAATGTCTACGTCAAACCAGGTACGTTCGTCCGCTCCCTGGGCACAGGTGGAGTGGTATGAAACAGGCTTGTGTCTGTCTGTCTGTGTGATTGACTTTTAGATTGTCTTTGATTTCCTGTCTGTATAATTGTCTGTCTGTACATATGATTGCTTGTCTGTATAATTGTCTGATGGTCGGTCTGTACATATGATTGTCTATATAATTGTACGTAAGATTGTCTATGTAATTGTCTGTGTATATGGCCATATTGTCCATCATATGATTGTCTGTCTATCTGTTGTTTGATGATCTTTCTTTTTGCCCATATGATCGTTTGTGATCCGTATGATTGTCTGATTGCCTGCCTGTCCATGTGATTGTCTGTCCATGTGATTGTCTACATTGTAGCGTCACAGTTACTATATCATAACGTCTCATGCTTTGTATGTTCATGTGGTTATGTTTTCATTACATTTCAGTATATAGATTTTAGAATGTCCTTTTGTGTGAACCAGAAGTTTTTATTATTAGCAGTTGAGTTGAACCCAGATGGCTGCCAAGACGTTGAAAGTGAAACAAATGTTGCTGTAATCAAAATGTGTTCTTTCTGTTGCTTCAATATCATTGTCTGTCTGTCCGTATGTTTGATTCTTTCTGTTTGCCCATATGATCGTTTCTGATCCATATGATTGTCTGAGTGCCTATCTGCCCATGTGATTGTCTGATTGCCTGTCAACCCATGTGATTGTCTTGCTTTGCAGCCCAATCATCCATTACTGTTGTCGGCATGTCAACAGTTTGCGACCCCACTTCATTGCCATGTGTTACCATCACATATTGTCTAGGAACTCTTTCAACTGCTGTTTCACACTGTGTGTGTACTCTGTGTTGTGGTGCAAGCACCTGTGTGTACTCTGTGCTGTGGTGCAAGCACCTGTGTGTACTCTGTGCTGTGGTGCAAGCTCTTGTGTGTACTCTGTGCTGTGGTGCAAGCTCCTGTGTGTACTCTGTGCTGTGGTGCAAGCACCTGTGTGTACTCTGTGCTGTGGTGCAAGCACCTGTGTGTACTCTGTGCTGTGGTGCAAGCACCTGTGTGTACTCTGTGCTGTGGTGCAAGCACCTATGTGTACCCTGTGCTGTGGTGCAAGCACTGTGTTTACTCTGTGCTGTGGTGCAAGCTCTTGTGTGTACCCTGTGCTGTGGTGCAAGCACCTGTGTGTACCCTGTGCTGTGGTGCAAGCACCTGTGTGTACCCTGTGCTGTGGTGTGTAAGCACCTGTGTGTACCCTGTGCTGTGGTGCAAGCACCTGTGTGTACCCTGTGCTGTGGTGCAAGCACCTGTGTGTACCCTGTGCTGTGGTGCAAGCACCTGTGTGTACCCTGTGCTGTTGTGCAAGCACCTGTGTGTACCCTGTGCTGTGGTGCAAGCACCTGTGTGTACCCCTGTGCTGTGGTGTAAGCTTTGGCAGTAGCAGTGAACAAAGGCCTTTACCAGATTATCGGTATTACTCTCGCATTAACTTCATTCAGGTCATCTCAAGGCAAAGAGTGGTGCCTGCTTTGCGGGACATAGCTTCTGTCGTGTCATGGTGTTCATTGTCATGTGACAGATACCCCTTTGGATCCTGCCACCCCATGCGAGCGCTTATATAAAATGAGCCAAACCTTGCCTGGAATTTACGTGCCACGCTGCACCGAGGACGGCTACTACGAAAGCGTGCAGTGTCGGGGTCACCCAAGTACCGGCCGGTGTTGGTGTTCGGACCTGGATGGGCGAGAGATCCCCGGGACAGCCGCCTCAGCTCCTCATCCACCTGACTGTGACGAAGGTGAGGGAGGGCTGGGTGTAGGCTATCACCTGGTGAAAATCGCCTCCAAACGCAGGGTTAGCTTGGCTTTTGTAGGTCTTTGAGAAACAGCTGGAGCCTTCGAAACTCCTGAAAGGGTTGTGAAAATGGTAAATGCTGAAAAATCTCTTGGACTGTTCTCAAAAATGATTATAATGTGTCATACACAAAATGTTTTGGCCTGTGATTTCTGCTTTGTTACAAAGTGTTTAGTGCAACATTCTCCTTCCTTGGAATGCAAGAACTCGAGGTGTAAAAAGTTACGTCCCATGACAACACCTGGATGCTTCAGTCAGTCTGGCAGCCAGTGTGACTATAGTGATTGTTTTGGAATAAGTTAACTTCAGAAATGTCTTCGAAGTGTTTCAGTGACAAGTGGTTGAAGCAGGCTGAATGTAAATCTGGTCACAAAAGTCATCAGACTGACAAGCGGAGGCAAGTCCTTGTTTAAAACAGGATAATGAGTCATGGAAACGGTCTTTGAAAGTGTGTGAATTTTGACTTAAAAGATCTGTTCGAACCCATGGACACACCTTACTTTCCAAACACCAAGGAAAGTGATGCTTCAGTTTTCAGACATCCAGGTATCGGCTGTAAAAGGACTTGTATGATCTTAGATCTTAGAACAGTTAGTATAAGCATGGGAGAAATGAGAAAGCCTCTAAAGTTTGTGAAATTTAACGAACTGCTCAGCATAAGCAGCAAATGACCATCAAAATGGTTATGCAGAAATGTGTTGCGGGATGAAACTAAATGGAATGAAAAGGTCGTCTGATGCCTTCGCTCCTTGCTTATTCCTGGCTGCAAACTGCAGTCAGGAGTTTGGAATCCTTTCCCTTTGTATTCATGGGTTGATCATGGCAGGAATCTGTGTCAAATCCATATTGTTTTGGTTTAGTGTCGTTTGGCTCTAAAACGAGTGTAGCAAGAAAGATGTTGGCAGCTAGCATGTTGCTTTCTGCTTCGTCTGCCAAAAAAAAAAAAACAACATAATTACGGGTTCAGAAGAGAGTGTGAGGGACGGGATAGGATGGCGTGGACTGGTTAGTCCTGAAACGCTAGCCTGCATTAAACTCAGTGGTGGTGAAACTGTTTTTCAGGCAGCAACCTGCCCTCCTGTGTGTTCATGCTGGTGCGTCAATCACGTACCCACCAGCTGGGTGCCTTCAGACCTGTGTGCACCATGGACGGCTTCTTTCAGCCTGAGCAGTGTTCAGGATCCGTGTGTGCTACTGCGTGCACCGAGAGAACGGCGTCAAGATCCCCAACACCGAGGTCAACCTTCCCAATCGCCCTGTCTGCGATGGTCAGTGTTTGGAATTGTTATTTTTGATTGTATCTGACTCTGCAAACTTGGCCAGTGTGGGTCCAACATGCATGCACGCAGACGCAAGCGCACACACACAAACACACACACACACACACACTCACACATACACACGCACACAGCACACATGCACGCACACATGCATGCAGGCACGCACAAACACGACGCACACAGCACAAACCAAAAAATATTCTGTTTTAACCAGTTTTCTGACTTGGTTGCCTAAACAAACCCAACTCAATGACCTGGACTTCATGAAGAAAAAACATGCGGAAAAAACCAGTGCACACATTTGAAATAAGATCCAAAATGTCTGATAAAGTGCCAGCACACATTTGACTTCATAATCAGTTGTCCAAGGAAGGCAAGCATTAAAACATAGTCTAGACTGAAAATATGTAGACATGGAGAAGGATTTGGACCATACTTGCTACTTTGAGTTGGTTGGTGTGGCGGCCATCTTGTTACTAGTTTTCCTAGTTAGTCAGCTGGAGTGACTTCAGAAACTTATTACTCCTTGGCTGGGGAAAAAAGAACATGGTGTGATTTTTGACAGAAAAAAAAAGCACACAAGCCCCCCACTCCTCCTCTCGTCACCTGCAGGTCAGGCATTCCCCTACCCCAGAGTTAAGCCCCTTTTTGAAATGCAAAGGCAGGTCTGCTCATTAAAGTGCCTGTAGCATGCCCTTTCACCTTTCATTGCTTAACCCTCTTCTCTATGCCTTTACCTGTGCTTACTTATGCTGAAAACATATGTCAAGAGAAATAACTCTGTATTTTGAACATTGTTACCCAATTTAAAAATTCATTTGAAAGGGAGGAAGGAAAATAATGAAATGGAAAACGATTTTTTAAATACCTACAAATGTATATGCTACTTTATGATAAGTTTGAAGATGTCACGTGAGCCATTTATTTGGGGGGGAATAAATCTTCCTCAGAACTTTCTTATGAATTGTTGTTCATCGTATCTATAACGTCATTCCAGTTGAAATCTAGATCACTCTCAGCTTCATTACCCTGCACTTTCACACAGTCTTACGCCGTTAATCCTACAAATCAGCTCATCTTCATCACTAAATCCCATGACAGAATGCCAGAAATCAAAGTTAGCCATGGCGAAAACAGCACTTCGACCACAAAACTTTAAAAAAAATCATAAGTCAAGAACTATGGCACGTATCGAATCACAGTTTGTTGCAAACGGAAGTGGATTGTACAAGGCACTCGGCCTTTTGGCAGTGTGATTTCTGGTCGGGCGCTAGGGGGCGCTTTCCTGTCAAGAGTTAAGGAACTGTTTGGCCACTGGCAGGATAGACACTAGGCAACCAGAATTTGCTGTGAAATCCAATGTTGGCACCAAATCAGAGACAGGTGCCTTTAGAGTGAGCAACTTGAGAAACTCTTCATTGAATAACTCTGCTGTTAGCTCAACTTTTTGCCACGTGTACAGGAAACCACATTTACTCAGTGATGCTTTCCATTTTTATGATTTGATTTTCTGTGCATTTTTTTTTTAAACTTTTAAGTGGTGGCGAGTTCATCAGAGTTTTAACAGTCACGCTGAACATCATACACTTTTAAGTTCTCTGTATGCATTTACTGTTTTTAGAATTTATCCCTATCAGTGTGTAGTTTCCGGGATTGTAGGGTTGACAAGGGAACATACTCTGGGCAGAGAGAGTGTTACTAATGTGCTCATGTTGAAGTGCATTTTATCTTCAGGTTTTTGATGAAGAAACTTTCAAGTAGAAACCCTCTCTCTGACTTCATGTATTTTTCATGTTTTTCCTCAGAAGCATATACATTTCTTATAAGTAGCGGTATTAGTATACTGTTATGTATACCGGCTTATGAATACTGCCTAAAGCACTGTGCTATGTTTGGTCAGTAAATCGCTATGCATGTATACATAAATCATGCTACACTGAGGTTATTTTTTTTTTTTCTGTTTGTTTGTTTGTTTATCTAGTTCATTCTTTAGGCTTGCTTTATACCAAATTTCTGATTGTTGCAGCTGCTGTTATTTTTTTTAATTTATTTATCTATATTTTTTTTTTGTTCGTTTTTGTTAAACAACAATAAAAGTAATTCAAATGAAATGAGGCAGGGAACAGTAAACAATAAACAGTGAACAAGTAGGGTAACTATTGCTCCCATAAGGAAACCTGACACAGAGTACCTTCATTCAAGACTGGCACAGCCTTTTAAACTTGACTAAAGTCAGACAAATACAAAGACAAACAATCTAATAAAGGGGGAGAAAAACAAGCGCATGCCAACAATTCCTCTGTCATCATAGTGATGACTTAGCAAAGATTTGGACTGAGGGGGGGGGGGGGGGCATGGGAAAGTTGAAGATGAAGAAAATGGGAACTTGAAATTTAAGAAAATATATTATAGATATGAAAACCCTTCGCTAGCTGCATGAGGGAACCACCGTTATCCGCCAGTCTTGAATGAAAGTTGCTCTGTGTTAGGGTTTCTTATGGGAGCAAAAGTTACCCTACTTGTTTACTGTTAAGCATTTTTTTTTTTTGTTTGTTTTTTTTTTTTTTTTTCAGGCGAATACTCTTTTTCTAAGATATTCTGCTGCTGTAGCACAGGCCTTTAGGATTCCGCCTGCTCAAAGCAAAGCTTCGAGGTTTGGTTTTTTTTTTTTTACCAGCAGTGGCGGAGTTCGTTGAACTGTGCAGTTGGTATGTGTGGTGGTCTGCCTACAGTGAGGAATGTGTGAAGGGTCAGTGCTGTGCTCCAGGTTTTCCCCTGTTAATATCAGACATGTTTTCATGTCTGTTACGGGTCAGTGCTTTGCTCATGGAATTTCCCTGTTACTGTCAGACATGTTTTCATGTCTGTTACGGGTTAGTGCTTTGCTCATGGAATTTCCCTGTTACTGTCAGACATGTTTTTTTTGGCTGTGTGTTCCACAGGGTCAGCAGTCACAGCAACACGGAATATACACAAGGTAAGGTCAAGAGTTGGTATGTCTTCTGTGTGTGTGTGTGTGTGTGTGTGTGTGTGTGTGAGTGATATGTATGTATATAAGCGTGCATGAATATATGTGTGTATATATATATAGTATGTATATATATATATATATATATATATATATATATATAATATAAATGGCTGTAGTGTTGGTGAAAATGGCTGAAAATTCTAGTCACTTCCTGACAACGATTGAAATCTTGAGCTGTTTTCACTCCCAGTTTCTTGGACTGTGGGCCAACAACAGGAAATGTAAATCAGCAGAAAAAAACTGTGCATTGTATTGATTGTAAAGCAGGCATTTCGTGTTGGAATGTCGTGTGTGTGTGTGTGGTGGTTTTGTTTTGGTTGTTTGTTGTTTTTCATTGCTGTTGTTGTTGTCACCATTGAAGCACAGATCAGAAGTTAACCCTTCGATTCTCTCAGTTGTTGAATCCCAGCCATTCCCAGTACCAGTGGAGAGGATGATCAGTGTATTCAGTGATTGCTACGTCTTCATTTCTGAAGCCATTCTGTTGCTTCTTTGTGTGAAAAATACCAAACTGGTAATGGTTGTGTGGTTTTTTCTTTCCTCTGTTCTCACCATCAAGAATATGCTGTCAGTCTTGCTGTAGCTCACTTTCCTTTGTGCAAATATGTAGCATCAGCATCGGGTTTTCCTGTAGCACTGTTCCACCATCAGTGCTGAAAGAATGAAAGTGAAATTTGTAGGATGAGTCAGATCGGTAGTTAAAGTGTTGAATATGTTCCTCTGTCGACAATGATATTTGTTGTAAATGTGGATGTATAAGCAACATCAATGTATGTTGACTTCTGTGTAAACATCAGTAAGTTGACGTGCAAAATATCGGAGATCAAATCAAGTCATTTTCCATGTTGACTGTAATCCTTTGTGTTATTTTCAACATATGACTTGATATTTAGACACTTCTGCTCTATGTTTATTTAACTCCATAGAGAAAACAATCTCTTTATGGAAAGAAGCTTCAAGAATTATGTGTTGAACTTCTTTCTGTCAAAGATTATCTTCTCATAGGAGGCTGACTGTTAATATGGTTGATATTTTCTTAACTGCCAGCTCAGAATAGACCTTTTCTGAACTCAGAATTGTCCTTATCAGAAACATCTGACATCGTCAGCCTTTTCTGGAAATGTTTTGTGGCCTGTATTTAATGGGCATACATGTAAATGGAAGTGGCCATAAATAATTTTGTTTTTGAGGGCAACTCACAAGACCGCAAATTTGCAGTTATACATGTTTATCTGTGTGCGCATGTGTGAGTGTATAGTGTGTGTTTAAAGAGGGGGGATATTGGATTGGAGACGTACTTGTGTGACTGATGATCTTGCACATGCCTTGTGCTGTGGTTTGTTAGACGCTGTGAACAGGAATTCATGTACAAATTCTCACACATGCATGGACCAGTGCCCGTGCATATCTGAAAACCTTTCTGAAATTGTTTACAAGTGCTCATTATTTTCTTTTGACAGACAACCACGCCCACTCCAGAAACAACGACAGTAACACAAGCGCCAGTCATATCAACAACCGTGCCTGTTAAACGTGAGTTTCGGCACTCTCTGGCCATTAGAAATAGTTGATGGGAATGCTGACTGTGTCAACATTTGATCTTTTTCTTGGAGCAATGGCGGTGTGTTTTTCCATAGTTCATGTCAATACTGTTTTGATTACCAGCTCATAGTGAATGGAAAATTTTTGTTTGACTGGTTCTTGGTGCATACTGATATTTTGGTCATAGTCGCTGGAAATACTTCATTGATATCAAGTGTCAACCCTTTCTGATCATATGCACTAGATTGACTTTCTTTGTGTGTGTACATTCACTTTCTTGATTGAAGTGGGGGTCATGGCTTTGTCCACAGATAATGCAGGGACCCAGAAGGCTGTGTTCAGCCACTTTCATAAATGACAACAGTCTTCACACTGAGATTGTAGGGTAAAGAATCTAAAAAACGTTCCTTGACATGTCTTTGAAACGAAACAGGTTGTTGTAATGATTGGAAAATGTTCTTCAAGCTGTCTTTGAATGCATTTGGGATTTGGGTGTAGTTGGAAAAAAAGTGAGAACAACATCAACCTGGTGGCAGGCAGGCAGCAGAGAGACATAGTTCACAAGGAGGGAACATGATGTGAGTCGGTATTGTGACACCATGCTAGTGACCAAGATGGGGGGACACAGGCATCCAGAGAGAAAGGATGAGGGGGCAGGGAGGGACCATGGGAGAGAGGGTTTCAGCAGGGGAAAGGGGGGGAGCACTCATGTGGAAGGATTTAGCTGACAACAAACAATAGCGAGTTCAGTGATTTCGACAATAGCAGTGTGACCAGGACAGCAGTGTGAACAGGGGGGAGGGGAGGGGTAGGGGTGGGGGGCACACATGGGGAGGGTTTAGCTAACCCTCTTCAGTATGCACTTACTGAGCTTAGTTATGCCGAAAACCATCGGCAAGGTAAGTAACTCCGTAATTTGAACATGGTTTTCCAATAAAAAAAATAGTTTAAAAGAGAGAAAAGGAAATAATGAAATGAAAATTATTTTTAAAATTCCTACACGAATATATATGTTGCTATATCGTAAGTTTGAAGAATGTCACATGAGCCATTTACTCGGGGGGGGGGAAAAAATCTTTTTCCGAATCGTTGTTCATCATACCTGGAACTTCATCCCAGTTGAAATCCAGGTCACTCTAAGCTTCATTACCCAGCACTTTCACTAAGTCTTATGCCGTAAATCCTACAAAACACAGTATCTCCATCACTAAATCTCATTAAAGAATGGCAGAAATCAAGGTTTGCCATGGTGAAAAACACAGCATTTCAGCCTCAAAAGGATAAAAAATTCGTAACTCGAGAACCACGGCACGCATCGACTCGCGGTTTTTTGCAAACGGAAGTAAATGGCTACAGGGGAAGGAAGATATGTTCTTGCGGGACTTCCTTTTCTACAAGAAGCATGGCGGCGCCCATTGTTGCCACATGTTTTACAGGCGCTGGCAGGCACTCAGCCTTTTGGCTGTGTGATTTCCGGGGGGCGCTAGCGGGCGCGTGCTTGTCAAGAGAATTAAGACACAGTAGTGAGGCAGTGACGTCAGCAGTGGGCAGTGAGATGAGAGACAGCAGTGTACAAGGGGTGTTGGACTCGGGTATCGCAATCCAACACTCTGTGTCTCTTGCTTTCCCTGTTTTTTCAGCACTATAAAAACAGGACAGAGGCATCGCTCACTGACGCCCTGGCTACTGAGCATTCTCAGAGTTCCATCTCAGGAGGCATGTGTCATGTGCCAGTTTCAACAGCAAGTGAGCATGACGGTGACTGAGCACTGAGACAGGGTTATGCAGCAAGGTGTCTTCTGTACCATCAGATATGGTGTGATAAAAGTGAACTTCGTGTAGCAATCATGGGAAAACATTTTTGTAACGATGTGAAAACTTCAGGGTGGTAATATGTATGATTTCTCATCATGTTGAGATTATTGTGAAGGAATAGAATTGATGAAAGTATTGAACATGCGGTGGTAGTACTATTGAAGTTTTTATTTTCCCTGCTTCGTCATTTCTGTTAGAAAGTAGTCAACAGAGGGTGTAGCGTAGGGGTAAGTATATTTTACATCTTTGGAATGTGAAACTGTAAATACACCTAACTTTCTCTTTGTATGTAAGATTTCGCATCATGAGTGTGTTTTTTTAGTTACGACTCCACTTATTTTCTTATATTTTCTGTGTGTGTGTGTGTGTGTGTGTGTGTTGTTGCTGATCAGCTGTGAACGGGGGTGATCGAGAGACAGAGACGAAACCATCGGGTGGCAGCAAGGGAGGCTATGATCGACCACCCAGCGCTGCTGGAAATATCATGACCCAGCCTGGTATACTGGCCGGTGAGTGTGTGTCTGCATGACAGAGTGTGTGTGTGTGTGTGTGTGTGTGTGTGTTGATAACCAGGAAATCCTGCAGTATCCATAGATTAGATGTTTGAAAGTTGGGGACCTTTTGGAAACCTGATGTCTGACAGGAAAAGACTAGTCTGAAGACTTTTTGATTTAGACAGCAGCAGACTTAACTACCTGACGCTTTGGACGTAATGAGTTAAGTTTTGGAAGCCCTCATTCTACACTTACACTTCAGCTACAGTACATTCCTCTCTGAAGATGTCCATGCTTGCAAAACAGACAGGTTCACTGGACTGTTTAAAATGCAGCTGGCTTGGTCAATACAATGAGCTGTTTCCATGCTTATATCATTATAGGTCTGGGCAGCTATGTGACTGACATTGAGCAAATGGGAATTACTGATTTGGTGGACACATTACCATTTCAGTCTAGACGGTGTTCTTCAGGACGACTCCGAAAGAATCTGAATGTGAATCAGACTCTGTTAAATGTGAATATGAAATTGTGAAGACTAGAAAAATGCATGTGTATGTTACCTAGTTTACAGCTCCACTTCAGTCTGATTCAGTCTCCTTTGTAATGGAAAATGCTAGTGACAGCGTCATGAGAAATCTGTCGTGTTGCTGTTGTGTGAAAGGTGTATCCTCTAAGATTTCTCACCCTCAGACCATGCTTCTATGCTTTCCATATTGCGCTTGGCTCTGAGGGCTTGAACAGGTCTGCAGTACTGAACCTTTTTCTGTGTAGCAGTAATTTCCTAACCACTGTGCTGCTTTATTTGTGAATGTTAGTGGGAGGAGTTGGGGATGGAGATGGGATTTAGCCTGTTGATGTGCATATATGTGTGTGTGTGTGTGTGTGTGTGTGTGTGAGTGTGAGAGAGAGAGAGAGGGAGGGAGTGTTCATACTGATGTGCATGTATCAAGCCCTGCAGCCGGTGCCTGTCCTTTTATCTTTTAGAGGAGGGGGTGGTTGAATTTCAGATTTTGATAAAGTGACTTCCATTTTGTATGATTTTCGTATCCTTCGTTACTTTTTTTTATGGATGTAAGTTTCTTTGAGATAATTTGTAAAAAACTGTCTGTGAGTTTTCTTCATTATCATTCTCTGGTGGCGAGTGTGATAGGTGTGTGTGTGTGTGTGTGTGTGTGTGTGTGTGTGTGTGTGTGTGTGTGAGTGAGTGAGAGAGAGAGAGAGAAAGATTGTTTGAATGAGGAAGAGAATGCGTTAAAAATGCATGTCATCACTGAAACAAAACTGGTGTGTGTTTCAGCCATAATCGGAGGGTCGGTGGTGGTGCTGCTGTGTGCGGTGCTGTTGGTGATGTTTGTGGTCTATCGCATGAGGAAGAAGGATGAAGGCAGCTACGCCCTGGATGAGCCCAAAAAGATGCCCAACTACTCCTACCAGCGAGCCCCGGACAAAGAATTCTACGCCTGAAGCACTAGGGACATACTTGAGGGATTTATAGTGGGTGAGACTTGGAGGAGGGGGGGGGGGGGGGGGTTAGGTAGAAGGGTTATGGAAGGGAGGGGAGGACCGTAGAACTGCAACCCTGGGGAAAGAGGAGGAGGAAGGGGTGGGTGGGGTGGAGGGCAGACTGGTGGATCAGTCATATATGTTTAATGTATTTATGTGACGACAGTTTGCCTGGGCAGGAATTGGGGGTGGGGGGGGGGGGGGGGGGGGGGTTGATAAATTGTGCGTTTAAAAAACGCTGACAAAATGATGACCAAAAATATCAAAGACTGTCTTTTTTTTCTGATTTTTATGCATTGTGTATTGCCTTTTTTTTTTTTTTTTTTTTTTATTTTGATGATCAAAACCGCCAAGAAAAAAAAAACGCAAAAAAAAAAAAAATCCAGTTTTGCACAAGTTTCCTGTCACAACTTGGCTCTGATTGTTCCTTGGTAGGGCAGCCGAGTGCAGACATAACCAGCTTTACCATGGTCCACAGAACATCCACCCCACAGCCCAATACAGGTTGTTTCTCTGTATGAACATCATGGGCCAAACAACGCCCACTCCCCACCCAGATACAGATTGTTTCTCCACATGAACATCATGGGCCAAACAACGCCCATCCCTGACCTTGATACGAATTGTCAGCATGAATATCATGGGCCAAACAACACCCACCCCACACCCCAGTACAAATTGTTTCTCTACATGAACATCATAGGCCAGACAACGTCCATCCCTGACCCTGATACAAATTGTTTGTCAGCATGAATATCATGGGCCAAAGAACACCCATCCCCCACCCCAGTACAAATTGTTTCTCCACATGAACATCATGACTAAACAATGCCCACCCCAGTGCAAATTGTTTCTCCACATGAACGTCATGGGCCAAACAGCGCCCATCCCTGACCCCAATACAAATTGTTTCTGCATGAACATCATAGGCCAAACAATGCCCACCCCTGACCCCAATACAGATTGTTTCTCGGTATAAACATTATGAGCCAAACAACACCCCTCCCTGGCCCCGATATGGATTGTTTCTCTGCATAAACATTATGGGCCAAAGCCAGCCTTCACCTAGTGCATTTCTTGGGGTGCAGCAAAGCAGCTTTGCCTACTTTTTTTTGTTGTTTTTTTTTTTTTTTTTGTGTGTGGGGGTGTTTTTTGTTTGTTATTTTTTAAAATCTGGAAATATGTGCTGTTGCATTTATGAAATCTTTTTGGCATATTCACTCAGTTCAAGTTTGCCATCGAAGACATTATTTTTTTTCCCTGTGAGGTTTTTAGAGGTTTATATTCTGCTTGTTGCCAGTATCTCTGCTGATGAAGTGGCATACCAGGCCATTCACATTGAGGCTGTTGTTCTCTCGCTTTTCTTTTTCCTTTTTTTTTTTTTTTTTTTTTTTTTTTTTTTTTTTTTTTTTTTTGGGTCCTTGCCCTTAAGGTACATTGTACCTCATGTAACAAGTGAATATTTTTATGAGAAGAACACCATCAGCTGAGCTTTTTATTTTTGGATTGATTTTTATGTGGCTTGTCATGCTTTGTTTTTTGGGCAACTTGCGTGTAGCTTTCTGTGAGATCTACCGTAGACTGTTTATGTAGCTCTGTAAAAACTGCTTTTGCTTCCCTTTGCAGTCGGCCCTCTCAGTCTGTATCTTCTCAGAAAAAAGGCATTTTTTTTTTGTGGTTGGTTTTGTACATGGGGTGCTGCTGCTGCTGCTTTTTTTCATTGGTGTTGGAAGATAAAGGATTCATCGTGAGAAGCAAAATCCTAGTTAGAAAGGGGGTACAAACATGTTCCGTCAAGCTTCTTGACTGCTGCATCACTGTCGGCTCCCTGCCTCCCACACCATCACCCCCCCCCCCCCCATCCCCAACCAACTCCTGCCTCCCCACTCCCACCCCCTGTGTGTATTTCTCCGCACATGGTGCCTCACCAGGATTATGACCAAAGCAGAAGGGTGGGAATTTTTCAGGCAAAGGAAGATAACTTTGCTCATGCCTGGGGCGATTGATGTGGCAAAGCACAGTTTGGCAGTGCGTGGAGAGGTCATGGGGCCACCGCTGGGCATACTTCAGCGTAGAGTGGGAAGTGCTGCTGAGGCCGGTCCAGGGTGGGGTCCATCCAAGAGCAATTCTGTACGTGGCCAGAACAGGACTCGCCCCTGGGGTTTCCATCACTGGGCCTGCAGGGCTGGTCCGGCCCAATGACTGCTGCTGGAACTGCACTGTGTGGGGTTCTCTTTGGTCCGACCGTCGTCTCTGAACAGGATGAATTCCAGCTGTGATACGCCTTAAAACAACATGCTGTTGAGACTGTAGTCGTTCAGAAAACTCTGGTGGTAATTTTGCTCCTTTTCATGTGGTTGATCATGATAATGATTTACTCGCTGAAAAGGTGTGTTAGAGTCATCGGTTGTGACACCACTCCCTCTCTCTCTCTCTCTCTCTCTGTCCCAGTCCTCCTCTTTTGAGGATTTGACGATGGTTGTTTGATGGAGGGAAGAAAGGAGGACCAATGATGGAGAGAGATGGGGAAGAGGCATGTTGGAGTAGTCGGATATACTGCAAAATGAAAATGTAGGTTGGATTTTTTTTTTTTTTTTTTTTTTTTTTTTTTTTTTTCAGCTTTCAATATGTGCTGCAGAACATAAAGACTTCAATAACAATTTTCAAAGCTTAGCAAAAATGAGCATTTTTTCATAGTCAGTTTACTGACAACGGTCTTTGAGCTGCATTTTGTTTGAAGTCAGAGGAATGTGAATTGTGAAGGAAAGAAAAAGGGGGGGAAAAAGACAACGATAGATGGCAGAATTCTGCACCTTTAAAGTACTCTTGCATAGGTGGCATATACTTGCCTGATGAAAAGTTTAGACTCACTTTTTTTTGAATTTGGAAGAAAGTCCTTACAGTCCTTAACAAACTCCTTGACTGTGTTGAACCATATTAAGGTGCAGGGTACAGATTTGAAGGATGATGAGCAGACTTTGCATCAGCTTCAAAGATATTGCTTCGCGTAAGTCGACTGACCCTTTCCCATGTGACCAAAGGCAAGATGGATTGAAAAATCTGGTGACCTTATCCAGCAGTCCCATTCTGTGACAAGATGTTACAGTCTGATGACCCGATCGTCTGCCTTATCCCATCACAAAGAGGCTGCACTGATGACCTGATTGTCTGCCTGATCCTATCACAAAGAGGCTGCACTCTGATGGCCAGATTGTCTGCCTCATCCTATCACAATGAAGACACACAGTCACACCCGACACGTTAGATGATCTCATCTGTCTGTCTGCCCCATCCCATCTCAAGGAGGCTGCTCCACCCCTCTCATTGTGATTAGTGGTCATCAGGGAGGGATAATTGTGCAGCTATACATGTTTTTTGGTACGGTGATGCTCTGCGGGTACATAGAGTACATTCTTAAGGCCTGCTCATTTTCTGCTGCCCTGTGGGGTCCAGGTGAATGGGACACCAGTCTGAACTCTTTTCACTTTTCAAGACCAGAGCCCTGATGACAGACTGCCTTCATGTAAACACCACAAGACCACCTTGGGCACTCTATGATGAATGAAACATGTGACCTTACTAAGAAAAAAAAAAAAAATCTGCCCCTCTGCCCCCCCCCCCCCCCCCCCCCCCCCCCCCCCCCCCCTCCAGTCACTTTGTTGACTTGCTTCAGACTGAACAATGCGTTCTGAAACCCACCGCTTAAGACCGCCTGGGAGAAGCACTCCCATCCTGAAATGACTAGTGTTGTGTGCTGGTACTTTTGGCTTTCGTCAAGTTGTTTACACTGTGGGAAACCAGACGTGGTCTGGTCGCTCTGGCTAGGTGCCTGACTGCGTTGTTGTGCAAATGGCATGAAAGGTTTGTGATATGTATGAATAGCTTTTGTGTGAGAAAGTGGAAGCAGGATGTGAGAAAGCTTCATCAGTTGCCCATGGTGACTGCTTTTCATCATCGCTGTATGTGTTTTTTTTTTTTTTTTTTTTTTTTTTTTTTTCCCTGTGGGGTTAGTGATTTGTAGTGTTATGATGTATTTGGGAGGGGGGGGGAGGAGGGGAAGGGGGGGGGATTGGAAGGTGAAAAAAAATAGTCTCGTTATACTGATGTTCATAGTATTAATAGTGTTTTGTGGATTCTGATAGATTTGTGTGTTCTCCTGTTTTTCCTTGAATATTTGTGTTCTGTTGTTGTGACTTGTCTTTTTGATCACCCCCTCTCAGGAGGCATCTTCGTCTGGCTAAAGCTGTGTTGCCCTGCAACAGTAACCAAACAGGGAAAAGTCTGTTTGGAGATTTGATTTGTGGTGATTCCATATGGTGGTTGGAGTTGTGACCTTGTGGACCTGGTGCTGTTGTTATTGGTGCAGAAAATCGGTGGTCTTTCAGCAACCGGTGATGATGTCGGCAAAAGAAGCAGAGAGGTCCGTGCTTCCTCTGATGTCATCACGCATGGTAGAGAGGCTATAATTAGCATAATATTCGTACATACTTCTAAAGCATGCCTGATCAGACATGTTTGGTAGAGGCCAGAGGGAGGTAGTTCTTAAGAACTTGCAAGTGACAGGATTTCAGAGCACGCTCTTTCGGCAGTCTAGGTAAGACATCGGTGAGGGATGGCAAGAATGCCTTGGGGCTCACTGGTGAGCGAGGAAAAAAAAGAGCAGTGGTGACAGTGCGCTCAGACAGGTGCATAAATCAGTCAGAATGCTAAATCTCTGCATAGTCAGAAGGGCTTGAAGAAGTAGCCACCATTCTTGAAATGGGTTAGTCTTGCACCTGTTTGATGGCTTTTCCTGTTTCCAGCCAAACTAGCCACTGGCAGAATCTGGCATCTTTGAAGCCCGTCTGCTAGACTGGTGTTGGTGATGAACCTGGTCTTTCACCCTGACCTGCTGCCCTGTGAGGGCCTACTCCATCAGGTCCATTCTGGAGGCCTGGTGTTTCAGGTGAAGAAGAGGAGTGGATAGTGGTGTCAAATGCTTTGTGTTTGAAACCAGATGGAACGTTCCGCTCATCAAGACAGGGTGTACCACACTGGACGGAACTGATCTTGACTGATCAGATTGAAATTTAAAAGAAATACTAAAACCACGACATTTGTTTCTCATACATTTTTTTTCTCTTTTAAATGTTTGCTACAATTGTAATCAAATTGAGCAGTGGCCTCGCAGACAACAATGAATTATCTGATGGTGTTTTGATGGCAGAGCTACTGATAAGTGAAAACGGAATCATCTCTGAAGAATGAATGTTCTGGTCTTCCTGTTACGTTGGCCTTCGGCACAGATTGAGTAGGATAGTGTGCAGGTGAAGAATGACTTCTGGTCTCATTTCTTTTGCCTTCAGTATCGACTGAGTAGGGTTGTGGCCCCGGGTTGTGTTCAGGTTCTGGTGGTACTGGTGGTACTGCTTTATGACCCGCTGTGTAGTACTGGTTGTGTTCACATCCTAGATATTCTGCTGTGGGGATACAATGTGAGGGCTTTTGACAGGATTTTTTTTTGAGGGGGGGGGGGGGGGTATATCGATGTCATGTTACTGACACCATGTCGTTGTGAAATGTTAATTCATATTTGGGTGTGTTGTTTTGGGGTCCAGGCGTTTATCGACGACAAGCTTTACAATGAACTGTTACTGTTTGCCAAATGAGCCCACCGATTGATCAACAAGGACACTTTTTTTTCGTACACAACTGGCTGACATGTTTCATAATCACACCACTGGCTGACATGTTCCATTATCACACTACTGGCTGACATGTTCCATTATCACACTACTGGCTGACATGTTCCATTATCACACTACTGGCTGACATCCATTATCACACTACTGGCTGACATGTTCCATTATCACACTACTGGCTGACATGTTCCATTATCACACTACAGGCAGACATGTTTCATTATCATACTACAGGCAGACATGTTTTTATCATTATCACATTATCACACTACTGGCTGACATGTTTCATTATCACACTGCAGGCAGACATGTTCCATTATCACACTACTGGCTGACATGTTCCATTATCACACTACTGGCTGACATGTTCCATTATCACACTACTGGCTGACATGTTCCATCACACTATCACACTACAGGCTACATGACATGTTTCATATCACACTACTGGCTGACATGTTTCCATTATCACACACTTCTGTTCATGACACACTACAGGCATAATCAACACACTTCTGGCTGACGTGTTTTCATAATCACACTTCTGGCTGACTTGTTTTTTAATCACACAAGCACTTCAGTCTTTTTTTTTCATTGTCTCTCTCTCTCTCTCTCTCCTCTCTCTCTCTCTCTCTCTCTCTCTCTCTCTCTCACACACACACACACACACACACACACACACACACACACACACACACAGTTTTGATGTTTTTTGTTGTAGTGATAAAAATGAAGTGACTGTACACACATTCTCTCTCTCTCTCTCTCTCTCTCTCTCTCTCTCTCTCTCTTTTTCATTCTTGATGTTTTGTTGATTGTATTTTTTTTTTCATACTAGTAGATTCAAATTGAATTCATTTCGCAAAGATTGTGGTTTTTTTTCATACTAGTAGATTCAAATTGAATTCGTTGAATTTCTTTTTTTTTTTTACCAGTAGGTACATCCGAATTGAATTCCTCATCCCTCACACCTCCCTCCCCTCTCCCCTTCTCATCATTTAAAAAAGTTTCTGTTATTTGTTTTTCATATCACTTATCACAGCCTATCAAACAAAGTGACGAACTGTAACAACAGATTCAGAACATGATGTATAATGTTATGATGCTCCTTTGTACTTTTGTATGGCCTTGTATCGTCTGTCTGTCTGCCTGTGAATTGAACTAACATTTCTGTCATATAGACTTGGTGGAAAATGGGGGAGACTATTTGGCTCAATTATGGTTGATGGTACTGTATGTGCATTTTTGTGCGCTGTCATTATTGATTTTTTTTTGGTTTTTTTTTTGAATAGAGGATTGACTCTTATTATTTACAGACTGTAGGTCACTTGTATGATTCATGGAAATCCGTGCACAGGAGTAAAGCTTTATAGATGATTGATGGTACCAAGTACTTTAAGATACGTAGATGAGGTTGCATGTTGTAGGATGTGATGGTTTGCTGATGACGGCAGGAAGAGTGGTCACTGTGTCATAGCTGTTTGTTGCGGTGCAGTAGTGTCATGTCGAGGGCCAGTTCGCGCGCGTGTTTGCAGGGTTGTCTAAGGTCTGAAAAACGTGATGAAGCTGAACTGGTATTCTCAAGACTGTCGTGTATTGGGGGAAAACTGGAAAACACCTCTGCTAAAGTTTCGGAAATTACTCTCTCTTACTGGAAAACTTGGGAACAACTCAGCTGGCAATTAACAGTCTTTGAATAAGTGTGGAAAAAGTGTAAAAGCCTGGAAAATTTGGGAAAGTTTGATACATTTGACAAACCACTCGGTGTATGCAGCACTGTATAATTGAAATATTAATGCAGAAATGTGCTGCTGTAGGATTGAAAAAAAAAAGGTACAGTGTATCTCAGTCTGCTTGGAGTCAGTGCAAGTAAATCTGGATTACAATTAGAAGTTTTTTTTAGTCATGATTGCCCAGCCGACCACACAGAGCCTTTATCAGACTACTAAATCCAAGTGTGCGTGTATAGTGGGGGGGGGGGGGGGGGGGGGGGGGGGGGGCATCCAAAAAAAAAGGTTACATCCTTAAAAAAAGAAACAACAGAAAAAACAATGATTTACATAGTAGCTGAACTACTAGCATCCATAAAACCAGATAAGACCGAGATGTGGTGAGAGTTGCCAGCTATTCTACTTCAGTACTCATTCCCAGATGTAACAGTGGGTGGGGAGGGAGGTGGGGTGGGGGGCATGAGAAAAGAAGTTAGCATAAAATTAGAACAACAGGTGCATCAAAAGCTGTATGAACAAATTGACTCTGAGGAATGGGCACCTTGTGTCCATCCAAAACAGTCATTGACTTTTCAGTACTTCAATGCCAGATTACAGCCAAAACAAGATTTAAAAACAAAAACAAAAACAAAACAAAACGCTGAGGTATCATTTATTGTGACCAGCAAACAGTGTGTTTCTGTAATGGTGACAAGAAAATGATCCACAGAGGTTGAAAGAAAAAAAAAAATGTTTGAAAGAAAGACGAAAATTATACCCTAAAAGAGACGGAGTGGAAGAGCGTGTTAGAAAACACGAAATTGCTAGGACTAAACTGCCAGAAGACTTGAGCTATTTGTACTGACAGAGCCTCCTGATGCCCACACTCCTGACAGCCGTTGTTGCAGCATTGTGTAGGAAGGAGAGGAGAGACGGCTTTTAGTGTCCTGTGGCCCTCACCTGTGCTGTTGTTGTCTGTACTGGTGGAATCGTTTCGACTGTTTCAGCGACAAGTCGTTTGGGTTTAAAAAAAATTTTTGTGTTGTTTGTTCTAACATGAAATTCATATCGTTTTTGTACGTCACCAGAAGGGGAGGGGGTTTTGGGGTGTTTTTTGTTTTGTTTGTTTGTTTTGTTTTTTTGTAGTTGTTTGTTCTAACTTGATATTCATATCGTTTTTGTACTTCACCAGGAGAAGGGGAGAGGGTTTTTTTTTTTTTTTTTTTTAGTTGATTGTTTTAGCATGATATTCATATCGTTTTTGTGTTGTCACCAGGTCAAGAGGAAGGAGGTTGATGTTAGCCTGCAGTTTTTGGTTCAGTGTCTGTCTGACATACAGATCGGTTGATCATGCGTTATGGTATAACAGATAGATTGATCATGCTCTATGTTTTCATGTGGACGTTATCACTGGATGTTTGTTTATTCCTTCATCTGCTTGTTTTTTTTTCTTCTTTGATATGCTTCTTTTTCAAAATGGGAGAGGAATGGGGGGGGGTGGTATATACCTTTGCTAACAAAAGAAACGTGCTAAGAAGGACTGTCTGCTACTTGTGATCGCTGCTTCTCTGATGCCATCTGTTCGTTACACAACGGTAATCAGTACTTGTATCCCTGTGTATGTCTCTATGCATGTGTGTGTGTGTGTGTTTGAGGGAGAGGGAGAGAAGGGGAATGGGGGTGGAGGAGTGAGCGCTAAGTGAAAATGGGGTGAATTGGCATACACATTCTAATTCTGAAACTTGTAAAATCATGTTTTGAAAATAAAACTGTTTATAAAATTGCGCAGACTGGTGAAATGAATATGAAAGGAAAAGAGAGGAATGGTGTTCCTGTTCTTATCTCATGCTTCCCATCAGTTTCTGTATGTTGCTGTTCATCCCAACCAAATCTGACGATCCTGTGCAGTATATGTGTGCAGGTGTGTGTGTGTACATACTGACATTTTATATGTTTTCCAATGTGCAACTCTCTCTCAACTTTATTTAGAGTTCCAAATTACGCAGTGTACAGTGGAAGTAATCATTTCCCTATACATATGAATTCTGCTGACTGTTCTGTTCATCACAGGTTGAAATGATTAAAGGCTGAGGATTTTTTGACACCTTAAAAAACTTATGAAAATGTTTAATTTAGATGCCAAGAACGTAAGCAAGTGAGCACGGCTCTGTTTTTATGCTCTTGTAACAAGTGCCTCAGTGTAAATCCAACAACCTTGGCCCTTGTTTGCACGTTCCCAGCATGCCTCTCTGACCTGTTATTCACACTCTGACCAGTTGTTTATAGGTGACAAATGAATGTTCATTTGGGCAAGTGGGATAGTCACGAGAACGGACTGAAGATGGTTTTGAGCTTCCTTGGTCATCTTGGCCTGCTTGTATCGCCTCATCACGCAACATTGTGCACTGGCTGACATAGTCGGCAGAGAGAGTAATGTGGTGGTTTAGACGATGTGGGGCATAACTGTGCTGGTCTGTTGGACCACCACAGACATCCGCAGTCAGCTGCCATCCCACCTTAGTCAGACCCCAACCCTTGCCTTGATGGTCAGACCCCCATCCCCCACCTGTTCAGTCTGCAGGCTGACTATGGTCAGACTCCCCCCCCCACCTGTTCTGTTCAGTCATCTGCAGCCTGACTATGGTCAGATCCCCATCCCCCACCTGTTCAGTCTGCAGCCTGACTATGGTCAGACCCTCATCCTCACCTGTTCAGTCATCTCTGCAGCCTGACTATGGTCAAACCCCCATACTCACCTGTTCAGTCTGCTGCCTGCCTGACTATGGTCAGACCACCACCCCCCCACCTGTTCAGTCTGCAGCCCTGACTATGGTTAGACCCCCCACCCCCACCTGTTCAGTCATCTGCAGCCTGACTATGGTCAGACCCCCCCCCCTCACCTGATCAGTCTGCAGCCTGACTATGGTCAGTCCACCACCCCCACCTGTTCAGTCTGCAGCCTGACTATGGTCAGACCCCCCACCCCCACCTGTTCAGTCTGCAGCCTGACTATGGTCAGACCCCCCCCCCTCACCTGTTCATTCTGCAGCCTGACTATGGTCAGACCCCCAACCCCACCTGTTCATTTCTGCAGCCTGACTATGGTCAGACCCCCCCCCCCCCCCATTCAGCACCTGTTCAGTCTGCAGCCTGACTATGGTCAGACCCCCACCCCACCCCACCTGTTCAGTCTGCAGCCTGACTATTGTCAGACCCCCACCCCACCTGTTCAGTCTGCAGCCTGACTATGGTCAGACCCCCACCCCACCTGTTCAGTCTGCAGCCTGACTATGGTCAGACCCCCCACCCCCCTGTTCCTCAGTCTGTTCAGGTCAGACTGCAGCCTGACTATGGTCAGACCCCCCACCCCTACCTGTTCAGTTCCCCCATCTGCAGCCTGACTATGGTCAGACCCCCCCCCCCACCCTGTTCAGTCAGCAGCAGCCTGACTGTGGTCAGACCCCCACCCCCCCCCTGTTCAGTCATCTACAGCCTGACTATGGTCAGACCACCACCCCCACCTGTTCAGTCTGCAGCCTGACTGTGGTCAGACCACACCATCCCCACCTGTTCAGTCTGCAGCCTGACTATGGTCAGACCCCCACCCCCACCTGTTCAGTCTGCAGCCTGACTATGGTCAGACCACCACCCCCACCTGTTCAGTCTGCAGCCTGACTATGGTCAGACCCCCACCCCCCACCTGTTCAGTCTGCAGCCTGACTATTGTCAGACCCCCACCACCACCTGTTCAGTCTGCAGCCTGACTATGTCAGAGACCCCACCCCCACCTGTTCAGTCTGCAGCCTGACTATGGTCAGACCACCACCCCCACCTGTTCAGTCTGCAGCCTGACTATGGTCAGACCCCCACCCCCACCTGTTCAGTCATCTACAGCCTGACTATGGTCAGACCACCACCACCACCTGTTCAGTCTGCAGCCTGACTATGGTCAGACCCCCCACCCCCATCTGTTCAGTCTGCAGCCTGACTATGGTCAGACCCCCACCCCCACCTCTGCAGCTTGACTATGGTCAGACCCGCACTGCAACCGGTTAAGTCTCTTCTTTGAAGCTCTGGGTTGTTCACGCATCTCATCATCTTCTGTCGTCAGACTATCTCAACATGTTGATGTCTGTGCCGCTTTACGGGCTGTTAATACGCGTAGAATCACACAAACAGGAAAGAAGGTGTAACATGTGAATGTGTCGGCCTAGTCTATGTCTGTGTTATCTGCAGGCTACTACTTTTTGGCTTGAAAGGTGTAGCTGATCCCGGTGTGTTCTTATCAAACAAAACAGAACAAAACAAACAAAAAGAAAGGGAAAAAGAAGAAACATACACAACAACTTCACGAGGATAGAAAGTGTGCCTGCATCTACCTCCTTGAAACTATGTACAGTCTGACATGTCCATATTAGTTGTACGGCACCTTTAACTCGAATAAATCAAGCAAGCAACCAAGCAAGCGCATGCATACGCACCACACACACACACACACACACACACACACGCACACACACACACACTGCACGCTCTTGCAGACACATACATACAGAGAGATACAGAACTCGTGTATCAATGCCATAAAAACAGGTGGAGAGGGGGGGGGGGGGGGTTGTTGGAAATAAGGATTACTTTGCTCCAGTTGGGGACAAAAAGCTAGCATATCAGCCCCAGCACTGGTAAGTTCTGTAGCAGACCCTTCAATGATCGATGAAAAC